>JAZARR010000074.1:4692500-5252500 GCA_037389465.1 Baylisascaris procyonis | reverse complement strand
TTTTCGGTTTCACTGCGCGCAAATAATGTGTCGTTGAGTTATTTTATCATGTTTGTTTCGGTGCTGTCTAGTACTTTAAAAGTTGAGCGTAATTTTTATAATCCCAACATACCCTTCCTATCAATGCTTTCCCTTGTTTGTTTCATTCAGGTGCACTCCGTATAGATAGAACGATGGATCGGCCAGGTGAACGGAAGAGTGGGAAAATAAATAGCTAAATTTATGTAGTCTTTCATGGGTCATATTGAATGATTTCTGTTGTGTCGAGGACGTTGGCAGTTTTTTTTTCTTGGTGTCATTCATATATTGTAGTTCCTAACATATGAGAGCGCATAATGTTAGTGACACTGACGGGAGTATGCTTTTTTGATAGAATTGCTATGACCATATTAATCGATGTTGAATTGTTTCGTGAAATGTTATTTAGTTAGCAGTACAGAAGTTTCAGGTGCCGGCATATTTGAGGACCTTTGAGAGGACAAATTCGTGCAAAAATTCACAAACAACGGCCCCCCCAGGATGCGGTGGTGCTGTTTCCTATTTGGTTCATGTATCGCCTTGCACTGTCATGTCTGATGCTTTTCAATTGGCTAGTGTCGCTTTATGTGAATTGCGCATATTTAGTTCTATGGAAAACGTATGATTTGCGATGGTTTTGGATGCATCTTACGCTCTGTTTATGCTTCAAACCACTTAGGAATGAAAGCCATCTTATCGTATGGTGTAATTTTATGTGGAAACGGAGGATTTGTTATTCAGACAAAACCTATAAGGTAAGTTGTCAAGTTTTTTTATATGTTATCTACTTTGGTTGATTTTTTCCGAGTTTATGTTTAAATTTTCATTCAATTAACAGTCCTTTTTTGCGTTATAATTCTATTTTTCGTAGGAAGAGCACCAATCTTTGCTAGTGGTAATGCCTTTCGAAGAAAACTGAGTGATTAATTGCAGTTGTTTTTTAATATGATCTTTTTCTACCAACGAAATTTTTTTCAAATATATGAAAGAAAGTAAAAGAAAAGCTCGAGTTTCACCATATTTTAGCGTGCATATAATTGCGGGTAGCAATTGATAAAATCTAACCTATAATCGCCTCTGAAAAAAGCTTAAATAGTCAGCTTTGATGAGATTTTTCGTTTTTATATTGCTGAAGTAAATATTCGTAACGCCTATCTTTTGGCTTTGTTTTCAAGCACTATAAGGTTGCAATGAATCTGATTTTTGAACCATCCTATTCAATTTTCGAATCGGAAAGATCTGCGAGGGGAATCAATTTTCCCCATTCCATGTTACTATTGGTTTTCTTAAGCCATTTTTGAAATAGGTGAAGGCTTTTTAAAAAGTTATGCTTCTTTGCGCTGTTTTCCTGTGATTTGCCATCTTACATCTGTATCCATCAATTCCACAAATCGAAACTAACCTATGTGACGTCGGGAATTGCAATGTAATTCCACAATTTGCTGCGCAGTTCAGTTAATAAACGACGGCATGGTAATCTCAACGATTATCATCTATACGAATAATTTTTCCCTCTATAATCACATTAATAAGCACTTTGAATTTTTTCATTATTTTAGGAAATCTAAATGATAGAATATGGAAAGAAAAGGAAAACGAAAGCTGAGTGTGCATTGGAACGGATTAATACGGTCGAAGCTCGAGACCGTGGACGTGGTGAGTGAGCATTCATCGAGCTCCGATGACGAGGAAACCTGTCATCAATTCATACAACGTCCTACTCATCCAAAGCAGTAGGTACTTATTCCTAAATAGTGTTGACAAGAATAGCTCATACATACATCTAAAGCTTCCTTAGAATTCTTTATGAATATGAAGCCGTTCGACGATGAATCATGAAGGTTACTAAGGCAAATTCATATCAACCTAAGCAAGTAATTACTGCATAGTGTGCTAGTGAAGCTTTTGCGACAAAATTTATAACATTTTTATCACATTTGATCTACCTTTCGTGTAGTAATCAGCTCAGGTTAATTTGTGCTACTCCTCTTGAATTTTTTCAGGCGTTATTTCAACTCTACCCTCAAGCAGATGGCTATTCCTTTTTGGATGATGACATGGCCATTTCGTAGCATGATTTCGTAGCATGATTGCTATGGTCATCTCAATGCACAGCTGTCCACTCTAGTTGTTTAGAGCTAGAGATCGTAATGAAAGAATGGAAGTATTTCGTTCAATGATTGCTTCTAAGTTATCACTTCATAGATATTGCTACCAAAGAGAGCAGTTTTGAGAAATTCCCACATTGGGCATTGAAAAAAGTTGATATGTGGTGAAGTTTAAAGCAGTTATTTTTTTACTTGAATATTTTAATGCTGAGTTTCACTTTAAAAAAAAAGGAAATTAAAGAAATAAGTTTTAAGTTCATAAATAATTGAAGCTATATGTATATCTATATATTTTTGCTTTTTGTTATTTATGAAATAATTACTAGAATTACGACATTCGACAACAATGAATGCGAGGGAGTAGACGCAAATGAAAACAAATATTTCGAAAAGGTATCACCAAAAGAGATTATGGCAGAAGAAGAAAGAGAATGCATGGAACAAGTATTTGTTGGACGCGCGTTTCTCTCATATCCTGATCTCGAACAACAAAATGATATGATAGGTATTTTTTTTTAATTCTCATATTTTTTTCCCTGTTAATTCAATTCATTTTTATGTTCGTGCTTTAGAAATATCTCTCATTTCATAGATTTTGATGAATTTTTCAAATGTTTTTAGACCTGATGATTTTCTTTTTGTTTAGTAGCAACTAGCATAAAATTTTTGGGCTTCTTATTAAATCACAGTTTTGTGTTTCTTTTGGATTATTGGCTTTTGCTTCCTGTTGCTTAAACGAAGTTATAGGAAGAGACATTCTCGATGGAGTTATGACCGTGGAATGATCAGCATCGATAATGATCAGGAGTGAATAGAATTCAATAAGCAACCTACTGTTGATGGAGTTCTTCCACTTTGCAATTATTGGCGTCGCACAATTCTGCCTGAGGTTAAACAACCTAGTGGGTTACAGGGATATGCGAATGTTTTCGCGTAATACAGATCACATTGCTGTCACAAGAGGGTGATCATGAAAGTGTATATGCTCTCATGTTCATTTGAGAAGAATGTGACCTGCCTTCAGTATGCCCTTCTCGAACTAAAAACTATTCAACGGCAGAAGCGAACTCGGATCAAGTCGATGATGTTGTGATGCCAAAGCACGCCAAGAATTCGTTGCCCCTCGTTGATTTGCCTCAAGCATTCAAGACAAGGTTTGTTGCATCGCGTACTGTTTGCACTTATCGATCTAGTTCTCTGCCCATGAAAGTGGTGGTATTCAATCCGTTATGTAGAAATATAGCATTTTCTCAGTTTATAGATGTTTGCTAATTGATGCAAGCAGTACGAATTGCTAATGCTTCTAACAAGTTTTTAAAATCGCTTTATCAGTGATAATTATTAGCAATCGTATCTAATGAGTTTTATAGCTGTTCTCGATAGTGAACTGAAATGAACTTTCGTCCTTTTCCTCAGTTGCTATTATCTTATCAGCTTTTCAGCAAGTTGGAACAGGTGGCAAGTGGTATCAGTGACGTAATATCTGAATACCACGGCAACGTATAAACAGCAAGGAAATGAGATTAGGGTAGGGTGGTTGTGCCCGCTTGCATAATAGCTGCACTCATCTCCCTTCCTCCCTCTCACCCTCCGTCTCCCATCCACCATTTACCTCCCCCCATCATCTTCCCCTGTCTCCTTCATCGACGTTACATTTAGCATATTTATGAAGTAGGATTTATAAGAGATTCCCCAAAAATTTTCCTGAGTTCCTGAAAGCTTTGTTTCAAAGGCTGAGAAGCGCAGATGGCGTAAGTGCAACAACAGTAATGATGGCCAGAGTGAAGGGAGCTCGTTGAATACGTCAAATGATGGCGGACGAAATGGAAGAATAATTTTGCGCAAGTTGTTACCAAAAGGATTTGCGAAGAAGTCAGATTCTACTGAAGGTTTTTAGTTTAATGTTTCTGCGTTGTTTTGTGATTGTTGAGGTAATAATTGCGACGTCGGATTGTGGAAGAGCGGATAGGAGATATAAGATAGAGTCAATGACATGCATTTTTATCATGCGAGTATTAGTTGGATGTGGTAAAATGCTGCAAGAAAAAAAGCATGAGATAAAAAGTTGGGGTGATTATTGGATTTCAAAATCGAACGAGTTGAACATTTTTTCTCTCCTTAATTTGAGTGGTCCAATATTTTTAGAAAAAAAGATGTAAAATTATCACCTATTTGAGTTGATCTTTCTGCATGATATTCAAATAAAACAATGTCGTATAGACGCAGCGATTGTGGCGTTGAACGTCTTACGTCCTGATTGTACGAATCCATACGATTTGAAGACGAAGAAGCAAATGGTAAAGCGTGAAAAACGAGATCGGAAAGCACTAGCGAAACGTCTGCGTGCACGACGACGTGCCGAATTGGCCGCTGTCGCAAAGAGAGAAACAAGGTATATTACATTCAACTTTCTAAGTTGGGCTGCATGAAGCCATAGGTGTTTGCTCGTAGGCCTTTTTGTTGTGATCTGTTTGGATGCTGTGAAATGGTTGTCAATGAAATTGTTTAGATGCTAATCTATATATAAAAGCATCTCTGAAGCTGTTATTTTGAGCAGTGCGTCGAGAAATTCTTCATCCTATGTAGTTTCATTGACCTTCTCTATTTGTTACTGTCCAGTTTTAATGTTCCTCTATTGTTTCAAAGAAAGAAGAATCTCGAGTGCCATTGAGCTATTGCTTCAGTTATTACGAATGATGACTTCATTCGCTATTTTAGTAAGCAATATTCGAAAAACTTTCATACCAGCACAATTCAAATTTCTCAAACCAGAACAGAATGCCTACGATAATCCAGGATTACTGATGCTCTTCAGCTGTGTAAATGCATTTATTCGATTCATCGCTGAATCATGTTACTTAACTTGTGTTTGTTAAATAGTTTGGCTGAAATGTTGAATTACTTCGAAAGTTTGTGCTGCTTTTGTTTGTGTCCTTCACCTCTTTTCTTATTTTATGTTGCCAGAACTAGGGAGAGTAGGGGAATAGCGGTTTTGCTCTTCAATCCAATAAGTCAAAACTAAATGTAAAAAGGTATGATGTCGATTATCGATTGGCTTTGGTTAATAGATCTAGTAGCAAAATCAAAAAGAAAATGATCGCCACAGAGAGATCATTCAGACATCGCATCATCATCCCGAGTCTTCAATACCGCTATTGACGCGTAGGGTCGAGCTTAAGATGGATTAAAGGTTATGCAAATGAAGACCTGATCCCGACTATAGGCAGTAAAGTACGCATCTGTTGAACACTCCTACTAATATAGGCAGGGAAATTTTTATGGAATGGATTTTGGTTGTGTGTAGAGAAATTCGGGTGTATGCAGATTTTGTTGGATTACTTCTTGAATGGAAAATTGAGTGCAAATATAGGTGAATGATAACCTAGTTGATGCGTAGACTATTTGGGTTATTTCTAGTATTTCAGGTGGAGTGTAGCAATGTTGCATCGGCGATTTCGTGAATGGCACTTTCGGCGTTCTAATAAATTTTTGGTTCAACGTATTTTGGATGTTTATCTCGGTCGTTTCTAATGCATAAATAGTTTGTATTTTAAATATCAATATGGTGCATATCGAAGTGAATCCCATTTGTTGGATCTCATATTTTCTTTTTTGATTCACTAACAAAAAGGATTCCACGAGTGCCGAACATTGCTATACCCCACAGGTAATGGATGAAAGATCGCGTTATTTTGAATTAGTATATTATGGGGCTGTTGGCATCTTTATGTTTTCAGAGTGAAATGGTTATATTTTGGTATAGATAAGCCAGACAGAGGTTTTCGTAAATCTCAGGTGGTTATGTAGAAAGGTTTGTTAGTGGGAAGTAGTAAGAAGCGGATAGAACAGAGAGAAATGAGGATAAATACTGATGAAGCGCAAAGAATTTTATAAGCTTCTCAGCTAGCTATCCTTTTATTTAATCGCACTATAGATGCATTCACTTGGTTCATTGTTCTTGTTTATATGCTTGATGGCTTTTTTGCGTTTCATTTAATAGAAGAGTTTTTTCTTGCCTCTTTATTGCTTTTTGCTTCTTTTCACTCATTTGGCGATTGCTTTTACGCTTATTGCGTTTCTTTTCCCAAAAATATATAGGTAAATTTTGGTTTAAATCCGTTCTTAATTTCATCCTTCATCCACATATTTTTGTTATTTCGAAGCATATGCCTTGGTGTATCTTAGCTCTTGCGGTAATTTTAGATTTACTGATTCCAGGTGTACTGTATTTCTTGATGTGCTACTATTTTGGACGAACGTTGTTTGGGCGTATTGTTTGCAATGGCACTTATGCTGTCATCTTGGACTAATACGGTTCTGGATGTGGACACTGATATTGATAACGGTTGGCGGATTGGTTATCCTTCTTCCAATGTCTCATGTTCAGAGAAATCTCGATATTAGTTGGTGCCGCTTTATGCCGAACTCCTCGTTGGCTAATTATCAGCCTTATTGGTAGTGGTAATTACCATTGTGTTCACTCCTCATTTTTTTACGACAATCAGGGAATTAAAAATAAAGTTTTGTTTATGATGTGGAAAGTGGGGAATGTTATACGTATTCGTAGCAATGGTTTGAACGCATTGTTTTAACAGTTTTCTTTTTAAATTTTAGTAGTAAAAATTTCCCATTAATGTTAATGAGTAACTTAGGATCATTTTGATGCAATTCTTGATTTTTTTGTGAGGAAAAATTTCAGTTTTCTTCCTCGTCGATATTTCATTTGATGAGCAAAAAGGTGATGATTGTTTAATGATGCGTTATGTTGCAATTATTGCATTCTATGGAATATTGCCGTTATTGTTTGTGTTAAATCGCTTCCCATTGTGAGCTTCCATCTTTTTATTTTCAATTTTATCATTCTAATCGATTTACTTTCGTACTTTTTACCTTTTATAGCATAATATTATTTCAAAGGGTGGAGAATGTTTTATCGCATTTGAAATTCATTTTTGAATGAATCTCCATTAACTATGAATCTTTATATGAGCCTTTTCGATGCGAGTTTTTATACCGAACTCTCAATATAGATGATTGGGTATGAAGGTGGTAATCTAAATGTTTCCTATTTGAGCTATACCTACCGTGAAATCTTCCCCAATCGTTTGTTTCCTCGAGTTCTTCAGTAGTTCTTGAATTTTCTGTTGTGAAGTCAATAGGGTAGGATGAGGGAAAGGAATTTAAATAAGATGAAACAAATCGATGATTGAAGAGAGATATTGATTTCTAAAAATTGATTTGTTTTTTTATCGCTTTATGCTTTCTTTGAATGCTCTCTTTCTGCTCTGGTTGCAAAACTTTAGCGAACTCAACTCAACTACTATAACTTTCTGGAGCAAGAGGGAATGAACAATTAGGTGCATGTCTTCTATTTTCAGCACTCCCGTTTTCTTCTGATTTTTGGCATATGAGGTAATAGTAATTTAGTACGGCGTTTGCAACAATGAAAGATGGGGCGTTATATCATGGAGATGCTTAAGTGGGCTTGGTAATTAAAAGAAGGATTTATTTCTGATTTAGAATGGATGTAATGCAAGCGGTTTATTTATATATATATATATATATATATATATATATATATATATATATATATATATATATTTTGAAGAGGGAGGAGGGGACTGAGTATGAGATCATAATAATTTGATGCCGCTTTGATCTGATATGTGTCATGCCTCATGCGTTATACTTTTTGCGGGTTTCATTCTGCTCTTTTATCAATATTTTATCTTGTTTTTATTTTACCATGCTCTTGCCTGTTTTTTTTAGAATTTCGTCAGCCAATCTATGGCACTTTTTATCAGCTTTGAAAGCTTTGAAATTTTTGGAGAAGTAGAGTATCGCAGCGATGATTTTCATAGCAATTATGTGCGCCTTATAGATCGAAATGATATATCGGATAGCTCCGTTAATGTAAAGAATGTTCATCGGCTTATGTTTCATTTTTTCAACCCGCACTGTTTATATGCTTTTTGCGTCAGCTTGAAGCAACTCGATATTTGTATAAGCTATTTCACGAGTTGATTTGTGAATGTTTCGTTTTGAAGAAATAAGGAAATTCGACGAGAAAACGCGGACATAAGGGGTATTTCAGTGATGCCTTTTCCGTTTTTATGTGATTAGAGTTTTGAATTATCGGTTAGTAAATGAGAATTGATTCATAATTTCTGCGATTAGGTGAAAATCGGTGAGAGCGATGGTTTTTTTTCTTTCTTTTGTAAGCAATAAGTTTGATGCATGCAATATGAGGGCATAAGGCCTTACATATGTTATTAAAGCCGCATTTGGCGTCTCTTCTTTCCCACCCTTAAAATCTTATGTGTTAAAGTTTTCCAATTTGATTTCATTCTCTTTCATTTTTTCTTTTTTTTCTTCTGGATTGTGTTTATAGTTGATACAAATTTCAGGAAAATGCGACATTCCAATCTTAAATAGCGGAAACTATTTTCTTATTGCATTTCATGAATTTTTATTTTCCATGTGTTTTTTTTTCTGTAGAATTTTATAGCAATGTCGATTGTTCCTCGATCCTGCCTCTATTTCATGTTCTCTTATGGTGTTACAACCAGATTTTTAAATGTATTTTTGCTTGTCTTCCGTAACGGATTCGTCTATTATTGTTCTAGTTTATTTTATTTTTTCTTTCATCAATGTTTATAGCACACACATATTTAAGGTGATATTTTAAAGAGATATTAATTGCAATGTTGGTGGTTGTTTTATGGAACGGGAGCACTGGAAAGTTATATTAATTAGTGGTTCTCACTGAAGAGTTAATAAGTAAGAAGAATGAGCTATCAGTTTAAATATTGTAATGAATATCAGCGCCAAATATATTCGTTAATTTTAAGTTTTGGTACTGAAAAAGGTTCTCTGTTAGGGGGGTCGAGGGGGATTATAAATGCAACTGAAAGAATTTCGAAAAAAACAGGAAATGAGGCACTTGGGCTGCTATATTGAATGATTGTTCCGTATCGATGCAAACATCTTCCAAATTCAATGATAATGGCTATATTTCATTGCCTTCCACTTCTAGCATAGTGCTTAGAAATAATTTTAGTTTTTATGCGATTCTTTTCGATTTTTGTTGTAAATATCTTTTTTTTTATGATTTAAAGTTTGTGATTATATTACAATTTGATGTTATTTTTCTCATATTTTTGTTGATTAATTTTTTCTTAACATTCTTAATAAATTTCATTCTCCAAGAAAAATTGGAATTTAATATTCAAATATGCGAAAAAGAAGTACCAACAAGTTAATTGTTTCGTTGTCATTTACATTTGAAGTGTATAGCGATAGCGTGAACAAAAGCAAACTGCGAGAGATGTTGAAAGCGTCAATAAAGTTGTTTGATGTACGCGCATCGTATTTCATTTCGAGTAGGAGTTATAGCCGACCAACGTCTCAGGGCTGCCCGTACAATTGTCCTGAAATTGATATGATTGCGGATTAATTAGCTCATTCAATGTGTTATTGATTGGTAATTGTGAGGTGCAGCATGAAGTCCGCGGAAACGTAGATGAGGGAGGGACCTTTGCATGCAAAGGGACATCCTGTTCCTCTCTGAACCGATTCACGAAATGCCAATGGAACAGGGGAATGGTAGTTTGCCAATGAAAAAAAGGCTGCAACAATTGATCAAAAAAGTTTGGAATTCATGAAAACCTACCTTACTGCTCCTTGTAGGCCTTCATCGCGTAAGCGATACGCGGAGCGGGCTTAGTCAATGCGCAGGTAACAGGGATGGGCAGTTGTATTTCCTTCTTGGGAATTTTTATTATTACTTTTTTTTGATTTAGCCAGCTTACATTGGTGACAAGAAGGGGACGGTGGCGGAATAATACTTGTACATTCAATTCATCAACAACCCAGGCACTTAATCTCTCATAGCTACTGCACTTGGCTGAAGTTCGGTGATACTGTCGCTTGAAGCTTTCCGTTTGGGGCCGGACTTATCTTGGTCGGATAAAACTAGCTTATTTCGAGCCAAATTTTCCGGTCATTTCCGGAGAGTGCCAATATTTGATGATGAGATGTTCAGAGAAAAAAAGCTACGAAATTTCGACCGGTTTCCCACAGTAAAATATCTGAGACTTACAACCGCAACTTGAGTTCATTAATGGTTTATTTCGATTATTTCCAGTCATCCACACAACGATGAATACGGCTAACAGCTAAAGATCTGCATCTTTTATGAGTTCTTTGATTATGTTTTATTTTGATATCGGGTGGGCAGTGTCAACGAGTAATTCATATTTGCTTATCATTCACATAAGACTGAAATAAACTTCAACTTGAAAGTAAACTTATCCGAAAGTGAAGAGAAATCGATGATGATTCTTAATTTTCTGCCAGTGCCTATAATCGAATTTGTGATTTCGCCATAGTGCATCTTTGGAAATTAGATTCTAAACTATAGGATAGCTGATTGCACCACTTCTTTTTACACTGATTGATCAATACTAAAATGAGATGTGGGCGTTCGTAAATGGAATAAAATTCTGCGCTCATATTATACAACGGTGTGGTTCTTCAATCTCCCCTTGCTAAGCGCCAATAAAACAGCCGAAACGAATGTCTTATGAGCCGTTTATATAAGTGATCGAATTAGAATTGCCGTAATCAGCAAAAATATCTTAAGAATGTAATCGCCAGCTGTCTTATAAGTTGGAATTCAAACGTGAAGTTAAAACACAAATTTCTGAAGTTTTCATTTCATGCATAAATTTCAATTCATTGTATCAGTCGATTTCATGCAAATCATACAAGCATCAATTGTTTCTCTTTGTTAAACCAGCAACAATGCAATTTTTGAATACTTGTCTTGTGATGGTACAGCAATTGCAATGCGAACTATTGCCAGCTATAAAAGCAAAGCTCATTTCCATGTGATGGTTGAATAATCAAAACGGTTTCTATATCAGCGAAGCCATAAGGATGAAGTAAAGCAAAAATTGCTTGCAAGTGATCATTTAAAAATGCCCAAAACTTTTCAACACAGGCATCATTATAATAATTTCTTGGCATAACGCCAACCAGCAAATAAGGTCTGTTTGCAATTGGAAAGGTGCTTTAAATATTCATCCTTCACCTTACATCGTTTTGAGGTGACTGGCCAAGCATGCAAGTAATTTTTTGGAGATCCAGTGAGGCATTTCAATACAGCCTGGACAGATCGCAATACCTTGTAAACATTTTTTTGAATGAAAAATTGATTTTTTTTTATTTGAAAAGAAATTAATCACCCATTAGAAAAAAAAGAACAGAAAATAATAGTGATCTATGTTTTCAAATCCTATCGTGTTTTCACTTCGCTTGCTGCTCTATCCTGTCCGCCTATCCTTATGTTTTTCCACGTTTCATACCAATCATCTCACGTCTTACTGTAGTGTATCGTAATACATCTTATCATATGCGTTAGTCAGTAAGCGAATGGAACGATTTGATCAACAAAGTCATATAATGTGAAAATTCAAGGAATTTTATGGAAAATGCCCATAGAAGTGGTCCTTCTTTTTCGAGAGAAGTAACACTCTTCTCGATTGTTGCGGTAGTGGTCGACCAACTTTACAATTAGTAAACATACAGATATTTTTTAATGTGTCGCAGTTACAGCCTCGGTTCCAAATGACGCTCTTTTTTTCGTTTTATCACGCGCAGTGGAGTTGTCAATTGCGCGGCGTTTTATGACCTATGACCTGAGAAGAAGCCCGCGATTATCGATTAAATGCTTGGCAAGCAAGAAGAGCAGCATGGTCGCCTCTGGCATGTTTCCATGCGTTTTGAGTCGCGCGGCGGTCCGCTGCGTTTGTTTTTTTTAAGATTTACGTCTTTACAAGTAAGAAGTTATGCTGTATTAGTTTGATTTTTGTCGGTTTTCTTGGGATTCATTATATCCGAAGCAATACAGTTTTTGTTTGTGTTGTATTCTCAAGTAGGGATTAGGAAGGAAACAGTTGTAAACTGCCACTTCGTTGATGGTGAATTTTAGCTTGCAATAGGGGAGCGTGAGTTTTATGCTGAAGCAAAGAGGCTTTTAATTATTTTTTTCGATATTTCATTCAACCAACAATGTTAAAAAATTTTTTTGAAAGAATGTTACGGTCATCTTAAGTGATTGAATTATATGGTGATGAAATCTCCTCGTTGATTGAACAGTTGTGAAAGATGAAATGATTGTTATGAATTTGTTCGAAGATGAAACCAATCTTATAATGTCTTTATGAACCGTCTATATTTTTGTCTTTGTCGGTGCTCGCTTTCTTTGCCTTTCCTGTCGGGAAACTTTTGTCTGAGGTGAACTGCACCTCTAGAAAACAATGCTATTTATTTTTATTTACTTGTTGTCTTTTATTGGCTCCGTGATTATGTATCATTCACTTTATTGAAATTCGACGGAGTGTAGTTTGCGAATGTAGGTTATGTAAACGATTGATCTGTTTCACGTTTGGTTCAGTTTGCTCACTGTTATTTTAATACGTCGATATCTGTCTCTCTTTGCCAAGGGATGAAGGCAGATATAGGACGACAAGAGAGCAAGCAGCAACAGAAACCTAAGTGTTTGAAGACCAGGATGACCTAGGATTGAAGAATGCTTTCAATGCTGCGCCTTGGTCTCCCATCCGAATATGTGGAAAGTTCGATGATGTGTAATTATGGACGTCGCTACTCACTCTGGCATGCCGTTGACCGGAAATATGAACACAGCATGAAGCGTTATGTCCACGCAGTTCTGCAGGTGTGCCACGCAGATGGAGGAGCATGGGTTGGCCGACGAATGTGAACTAACGCCCAGAATTTCGAAGAAGGAATCGACGAAGAAGAATCTGAATATGGGATTGACGGGAGACGAAGTGGTCGTTGAATCGAACCATAGAAGAATGGGTCGCGGCACTGACCAGTGGTCACGAAGACAGGATGGCCTCGGACCAGATAAGATGAGTCGATGCAGTGGTAACAGGCGAACAGTGACCGGCGTTGAAGACGATTACATCAACTGTGACGCAAGATGAGTCGCTTAAAATTTTTCTTAGCAACTTTGGGGCCCGAATCGATATCATTTAATTCTCGTAGCTCCCCATTTCTTCTTAGGAAGCAAAGGATTTCACATTCTCAAAGTAGAATTCATCTTCTTTCCGTTATGCTCCCAAATCTTCCTGAGAAATTTGCAGTCTTACGGTGTTCACAGAGTTTATCGGGTGCATTTAAATTAATCACACAAATCGGCATATGGATAGGGCAGCTGACAAGATTGGTGGCGTTTGATTTTTCTCTTCCGTACTAGATAATGGGAAGTTTTTTCGATGTTGTGGTGGGTATTTTCGCATGGTTTTTTTGTGCTGAAAGTTTTTTTTTTTGGTTTGGTTCAAAATAGTTCACGTAATTTTCTAGAAATTTGAAAAGATTTACCACTAATTCACCGACCATGAAAAGGAAGCCAATTCTATCAACTGCCGTATGCGTATGCCGATATTCGTGATTAATGTAAATCAGTTGAACTCTATGATTTCTGTAAGACTGCATTGTTGGTCTTGGCAGATTAGTAAATGAAAATGCTGAGTGTGAAAATTAGCTGAATTCAGCTACATTTGAGCACGTCAGATCGCTCTTCCCAAGGATAGACATTCTTGCTTTGCTTAGGTGAATTTGAATTACTGTGGATCCATTCATCTTTTACGTATACCCCACCCTGTTATGGCACCGTTCAAGCTCAGAGGCGTGCCAATCGTGCAAAGAAGGGCACCTTTCAACACTCATTTTTTAATAGAGATGCACGTATTGTAATACGTTCAGCCACATTTTGCGCTACTTCGATGGCTTGAATTCGTTGAGATAATGAACTTGCATTGTGATGTGACCAAAAGTGTGCAGTAGGAATTATATATGAATCAAAAATACCTGCAGTGGATGGTCGCTTGTGACATTAAACAGATTTGTGACATGATTCTTTAGGTTTTTCTTTGCTCCAGCTGAGCCGTCGAATATCTCATTGAAGAAAAACGAACAAATTTTTGTAGGAAGTATTATTCCACGAAATCCTTCGCTATCATTTTTGAAAAAAAACTGGTGGAATTAAACTTGGTAAAGATAGGTTTCATTGTTTTTCTGTAGATAGCGCCGCTATAGTCGGAGCGTAAAAAAAGCGGAGGACCTCCTGAAAAGGTAGTTCGTTCTTACGCAGCCCCGTGACCGATAAATTTGTGGCGCAATAACATTCGTATTGTGGGCCAGGATATTTCTGGTTTGAAATTGTAATATTTCAATCCTAAAATAGACTGGAAAAATCACAGTGCGAACAGTTACGAAGTTGAATCTCATACTGTTCCGCTTTTAACTTGTTGACTAATAATTCAGTTAATAGAAATAGAAACATTCATTTTACTTTGCATAGTATAGCGCAAAATTTCTTCAGTGAACCAATGGGTGGGGGATTTATGTGCGCTTTATTTTCTTTTTTCTGCTGTGTGTACGTTGCTGGAGAGTTGTATACAGGTGCAGCTGTAAGTTTATTTCTTCACACCCTATAGCTGTGATGGGGTAGCCTTCCTAATTGATTTATTTTTTTGCCTATACATATTCTGCGTGATAATTTTTGGCAGTCGATAAATTGCTCTGATTGAGCTTCTCTACGGTGTCCTCAAAGCCGCTGAAAAGGAGTCATTGGGCGAAGATGCCAGCTCCTTAGCGGTGACCTGTGGAGATTCCAATTCACCGTTGAAGGAGACATTGGCCGCGACGCCAAGTCTTCAACTCTTCAACGGTTGCCTATAATGACTCCATTATGCTGTTGAAGACGAGTCATTAAGGCCACGCCATCACTCTACCGAGGGTCAGTGACCCGGTTGAGATGTTGAAAGGGAGTCATTGGGCGGTAATGCCAGCTCCTTAATGATGGCCACTAAATTGTGCTCCACAGGTGTCCTCCTGAGGACTATTCTATATTGAGGAGGTATGAAGACTTACAGCTGCACACTTCAACATTTGATTCGTCATTCAATTGTGTGAAAAAAAAGAAAATACGGCGCAGAGAAGGGGTTTGAAATCGCAGATGGTGCTGAATTATTGCAATATGAGGTCATTAAGTGATTTCCATAGTCATTCTGGATCGTTCACGGAACAGATGGGTGTATGAATTATAAATGCAAATAAAATCTCGACACAAAATATTGATGAGTAGGTAGAAGGGGTGAGTACGTTGTTAGTAATCACCCTGGAGCTTCGAATTTGTAGCTGTTCGTATTATGATTTTTTAGACTAAGTAAGGGGTGAAAAGTTGCTATTTCAAGCCCAAAATATTCTCACACATAATATGAATGTTATTGCGCCACAAACTTATAGGGCACGGGGTCGCCCCAATGAGATATTCGATGCTTAGCTGGAATAAATTAGAACTGAATATATACATTAAAGATCTGTTTGACATGCCAACAACCACCACTGCAGAGTGTTTTCGTTTCATGTTTCATTGTTATTGTTCATTTTCCTTGCATCACAATGCACACTTCATTTGTCTCTTCCATTCCATGCCATCGTGGTTGTGCAAATTGTGGCGGACATACTGCAAAACGTGCATCCTATTACTTAATGAGTCTTGAAGAGTTTCTTCGCTTTGCACGATTGGTGGGTTCCTCTGTGCCTCAGTGGTGTCATCATGGTGAAGTGTATGTGAGAGGTGTATGCGCAGTAGTTCATATTCATCTAAGTATTGCAAGAATGCCATTGTCCTCCAGTAAGAGCGATTTAGTGTGTTATGTAGTTGGATTTAGTGTAATTTTCACGTTCATCATTCTCGTTATATTGTGCCAAACCTTTTTTGGGGTCTTTGAGGGAAATGGCGGTGAGGAATTTGTTTCTACTTTGAACCGTTTAACTGTCCCAGTGGTGAAGGGGGTTGAAATTTCAAGATTCTTATTTTATTTCGACTGCTTGAAATTTTTGTTCACTGAGCGATAAAAAAATAAGAAGCTTTTCAAGTTTGAAAACCTTTTGATGTTTTTATGAGCAAGAAACAATTTGAAGTTTTGATTTTTGCTTTGTGAGGAAAACTTATTGGTTTAATTCTAACGTAGCCTTTCAATCGTACAAAACCTCCAAGTTCAAGCACTACAGTGTGCGAAATTTTTGGGCATGGCGTCATGGTTTGCAGCTTAGTTGGTTATGGTGCAAAATTGCGCTTTTATCGCTAATCGTGCTCTAATTTTCCAGTGATGTATCGAGTGCTTTTTGTTCGCCGCAGCTTATGACGATGAGTAATGGATAAGGTGATCGCCGAACTGTTTAAATTTTTCGACAGATCGACACGTTCTCAGTTCTGTGCAGTCGGAGGTTGGCACTTGTTTTATCACCACCGAGCTTTCGATGATCGTCATCGAGGTGGTTTCATTCTATTCAGTATGTGCTCCTTATTTATTGTGGGAAAGGGCAGGGTTGGGTTGAAAGATGGAAGGACTTATTTATAAGAGTTGAAACGTGGATGCCGTTTACGCTTCATGAGATACATTCCAGCAGATTTTGATTCTCACAAAAATTTCCATCACCAAATTTTGGAGGGCGGATAGTCAAGCGATATCTGTAACTTTCTGAAATTTTCTCGAAAGCTTATAGTCGACGAATAAGTTTTAGATATCCTTCTTCGATATGTGAAAGTGGTAACTGTCGCGAGTATGCGGATATCGTGCTTGAAGTGATTTCTGACGTTCAAAGAAGGAAGTGAGACGACTTGTGGCGATTCTCATCTTCGTGGGAAGCTACTGCCAGAGTTTTACGCTGGTCTGTTTACATCTTTCTTTGACAAAATGTTTCATATCTGTGATTTGAAGTGACAGAAGAGTAGCGGACACTGAAAAAAAATTTGCAGAGTTTAGTCCTTGCAGCATTTTATTAGGCAGAAATTTTTTGTTTTAGCCTGAAGGCGAATGCTATTCTATATCACTCAATTATTTCGTAAATTGTCATATTAGGCGAGCAAGTTTCTCATTAGCAAAGCGAGCTTTGGGACTGAAAGTTTGTCTAAGTGCGGTTCCATTCCCTTGGAGCCACTAGTTTACAGCTTCATTCGTCTTAAATTCTAACTTCCGAGTTCACTTTTGTTTGGTTATCACTTGATGGAAGGTTCATTGTTTACAATGAATTTGAATGGAAACAAAAAATGTAGAAAGAATCGAGGTAATAGAGATTTAGTTCTTAGTTCATTTATTTCGTTGTTATTTTGAGAGTGAAATTCAAGGGCGCGATTGCCATTTTTCGCTAAAGGGTGAGCTCAGAGCAGCCCATATTTTCGAATCCACTTCTATACCTCAGAATATACAAAATTTCTTTCTATCTGGAATATGAAAAAAATATTCTACGCAATTTCAGAGCAACGAATTCACTGATGATCGCAATGACGAAACACCCGAAGAAGGGAGCAATGGTAAAAAAGCGGTGGAAT
This sequence comes from Baylisascaris procyonis, assembly GCA_037389465.1. NCBI lineage: Eukaryota > Metazoa > Nematoda > Chromadorea > Rhabditida > Ascarididae > Baylisascaris > Baylisascaris procyonis. Next base: position 5,234,941 of record JAZARR010000074.1, on the reverse strand, counting down.
ATGACGAATCGAACGGACTTCGATGGAAAGAGGTTTGATCTTATTTAGTGCTAGAAAGAGTTTATTGACTGCTTCTTTTTGCTCTTAACTGAGAGTATAAGCTTTACATATAAAGTCGCATGTGAAATTTAAACAAGGTTAGAAACTTTGGTAATGAGTTGATAACATAACATGCTTTGTCCAAACGATGAACGTTTTTGATAACATATTTGCCTAAATAAGGCATATTTGCAATTGGAGGATGCTTATGAAATATTTTCTTGGGTTGAAGGCTTTTTTATATTACCTTTCTCATAAAAAATTTACCTTGTATACGATAAGCAGAGTTTAATAGAGGAGGGAATTTAGAGAGGTTACATTTGAACCGTGAATATTTCACCTACGTTTTTTCGCTTATCACAGAATAAACCTAAGTGAGAGGCGGCTCTTGTAATTTCGATTCTATTATTTTGATTAGCATTTGGCACAATTTGTGAAGGCCTTGTTTATTTCTATATTGGGATCAGCTAGTGCGGTTGTAGCGTGTGATACAGTATAAAAATTGCATAGCCATTGCAAATACAATTTACAGACCATTCGATTAGAGTGCACTTCACGTTGATCGTTAAATGGTAAATAGATGCCCGTATCGACTGTAGTAAATGAGCTTGTTTTCTTCGTTTCAGTGCTGAACATAATTCAAACGTAATATTTTTTGTTTCATAGATTGTCACTAAGTTGGCTTGAACAAATTATTTCGGTTATACTAACTGTTTGAGTTGAGACATTTTAAATGATTTGTGTTGTGGTGGATAACATTTCCACCACTTAATGACTTTATTTTACTGCAGGTACCAGAGCTTTGTCAATGGGCAGTTTTGGTTACCGAACATACGTCATTAGTGGAGGTAAGAATTTTTAAATTCTTCTAAAATGTCCCTCTCCTTATACAAGGGAAATTTATTCGTTGTTCGAGGCAGACGAGCTGAAGAAAATCATTCTCAATGATGATGAAAAAGTGTCTTTAAATTTTTTCTGTAGCAGTGAGATGATATGAAAACAACTTTCTTGAACTACATTTTTCATAGAAAATTGTACCTTTCCCACCTGTTATTTTTCATTTTCTACGGAAAGCAGTACGTAGCATATCTCTAAGTTTCTATTGGGGAAATTTGGATGTGGTAGATTGAGTGATGTAGTTAATCCGAGGTTGGTCGAACCTTACCGACTCTTATAGGCTGAAATGAACTAGGATTTGAATGTTTCGCATAAAAAAAAATATATCGCAGAAATTACGGAAGGATTTTCGTTCGCACATGCGTAAATTTTTCCACGTTTATTGAATGCTTTCCTTTGCTGTTCAAAGCTGACCTTGTTGTTGAATGCATTCTCAAATGCTTTCTGTGTGCTATTCATCGAGTGTTTGCAGGATAACGAGAGTACGGACTAGTTGCTAGTATAATGAAATCAAGCGAAAGGAGCGGCCAGACGGTGTTGTCGGAGTGCTATATGGATACACGGGTCTACTGAATATCCAGAGAATGAAGTGATGATAGCTTACCGGTTTATATTGATGTATTTTGTATTTTTTATGAGACATATATCCGCATTTTGTGGTTCTGTGTAATCTTCTTCATGGCTGTTGTTGTTGCTGTGCACGTTGTTGTTTCATTTCTGTTGTAATTGCTGTTATGCCTTGTGTTTCGCCACTCTCGGTATTTTAACCGGGGATTTCACTAATGAATTTAGCGGGAGCTGATTCCAAGTCCGAGTAGATGAACCGAGAGTGGCGCCGGTTAAAGATTTGCCTACGTCGTGCTCACACTGAATGAGGCCAGTTGAAACAGCAGGCCACGGTCGTTTCCAGCGAACAAGGGAATTTGCATCGGTCGTTTAAAGATCGCATAGGCGTGTCTTGGGGTCTACGGATTGGTGAGAATTGCGGCTGTAGGGAGTTTTGTAGCCTGCATATCTGAAATCGGTTTGTCGGTGCTCTGCGTCAGCCGGTAGACTGCAACGATTTCTTCCGGCTAACGTAGGCTGCATTTTTTTGCTGTTCTTTGAGGCAATGTGGAGCTGTGACGTTCGGGTCCTCAGTATGGTCGGATGGTGCCGCTATTTCCAGCTGCGAAGTAGCCGGACGCAGTAGGGAGTTCTGTAGCTTACATATCTGAAATCAGTTTGTCGGTGGTCTGCGTCAGCCGGGCAGACGGTGATGATTTCTTCCGGCTGACGTAGGCTGCATTTTATTGTCGTTCGTTGAGGCAATGTCGGGGTTGTGACGTTCGGGTTCCGAGTATGGTCGGAAGGTTGCCGCTATATTCTAGCTGCGAAGTAGCCGGATGCAGTAGGGAGTTCTGTAGCTTACGTATCTGAAATCAGTTTGTCGGTGGTCTGCGTCAGCCGGGCAGACGGTGATGATTTCTTCCGGCTGACATAGGCTGCATTTTATTGTCGTTCGTTGAGGCAATGTCGGGGTTGTGACGTTCGGGTTCCGAGTATGGTCGGAAGGTTGCCGCTATATTCTAGCTGCGAAGTAGCCGGATGCAGTAGGGAGTTCTGTAGCTTACGTATCTGAAATCAGTTTGTCGGTGGTCTGCGTCAGCCGGTAGACTGCAATGATTTCTTCCGGCTAACGTAGGCTGCATTTTTTTGCCGTCCCTTGAGGCAATGTGGGGGCTGTGACGTTCGGGTCCTGAGTATGGTCGGACGGTTGCCGCTATATTCTAGCTGCGAAGTAGCCCGATGCAGTAGGGAGTTCTGTAGCTCACATATCTGAAATCAGTTTGTCGGTGGTCTGCGTCAGCCGGTAGACTGCAATGATTTCTTCCGGCTAACGTAGGCTGCATTTTTTTGCCGTCCCTTGAGGCAATGTGTGGGCTGTGACGTTCGGCTCCTGAGTATGGTCGGACGGTTGCCGCCATTTTCTACCTGCGAAGTAGCCGGATGCAGTAGGGTCTTTGATGTGGCCAGAGCCGTGGCGCTTGAACTTGATTTCTGAAGTAGTTCGGAGAGGTTCCATATGTTGCGCGAGTTTGACCTACCAGCGAAGCGTTTTAGCTGCGTTCATGAGCTGGTAGGTGTGTCTGTTTATGTATTGATGGTGTATGGCATCGTGTCCAATGAACAAGGGAATCTGCGTCGGTCCCATAAAGAGCGCACAGGTGCGTCTGGCGCTGTACTGGTTGCTGAGGGTTGCGGCTGCAGGAAGTTATGTACTCCCGTGTCGCACATCAGTTGGTCCTTTGTGTGCGTCAGCTGGGTAGATCTGTAATGTGATTTCTTCCGGCTAACGTACGCTGCATTTTCTGCCGTTGGTTGAGGCAGTGTGGGGAAGTGTCACGTTTGGGTTTTGAGTATGGTTGGGCAGTTGCCGCTATTTTCTGGCTGCGAAGTAGCCGGATCCAGTGGGGTCTTTGGTTTAGCTTGAGCCGTGTCCCTCGAATTTGATTTCTGAAGTAGTTCGGAGATCGGCGACTTCATGCGTGGCGGGCGTTTGACCTACCACCGATCAAACGTTGTGTGGAGTTCATGGGCTGGTACCGTGTGTCTATCTGTGCGTTGACGGTGTTTGGCGCCGTGTCCAGCGAACGAGGGAGTCTGCGTCGGTCCTTGCAGCCGCAGGGAATTTTGTAGCTGGCGTATCTCGGATCAGTTTGTCGGGCGGTCTGCGTCAGCTGGGTTGATCTGTAATGTGACATCTTCCGGCTAACGTAGGTTGCATTTTTTTTACCGTTCTTTGAGGCAATGTGGAGCTGTGACGTTCGGGTCCTGAGTATGGTCGGACGGTGCCGCTATTTCCAGCTGCGAAGTAGCCGGATGCAGTGGGCCTTTGGTGTGGCTTGAGACGTGGCGCTTCAATTTGGTTTCTGAAGTAGTTCGGAGAGGTTTCATGTGTTGCGCGCGTTTGACCTGCTAGCGAAGCGTTTTAGCGGCGTTCATGGGCTGGTAGGTGTGTCTGTCTATGAGTTGATCGTGTATGGCATTGCGTCCAGCGAACAAGGGAATCCGCGTGGGTCCCATAAAGAGCGCAGATCAGTTGGTCGGTGGTGTGCGTCGTTGGGCAGATGCATAATGTGATTTCTTCCGGCTAACGAAGGTTATGTCGATTTTTAATGCATGGTGGCGCTATTATGTTTCCCAACGATAGTTATATAACTCGGCTTCTGTTGGCCTCTTTTAATTGCTTATCGGTAATCTCATACTCTATTGCTAGTCGATATGAATATGGAGCATTCAATACATGCATAAGATGCAAAATCGAATAAGTAGAGAAAAGCAACATCTGGCCATACACAGACCTCTCGGAATGGCGTTGCTCCGCATAACCGATTGATTATGATGAGCAAGAAGAGTGCAGTTAGTTGTGCCAAAAGTAGAATGAATCGGACAGTGAAAAAGATCTGCGTCATAGCTAATTCTAAAATAAAAGCAAATGGCAGCTACTCTTAACACCACCTAGATTAATGTACTTAACATCAACAATATCTACAAAATGAGTTCCCAGGAACAAATGAACAAGCATTTCTTTCATATTTCAAATTGATCCTTTGCAATCACAACATCTATGCAATTTTTTTCACTTTAATCCACAACCTGCTAGAAAAAAATATTGGCTAATTTTACTGCTTAAGTAAGTGCAAATTTATCTTATCGTCCACATCCTAACTAAAACTGCAAATGTCCTATATTCTATCTATTCTAACCACGATCAGTTCAAATGCTAACAAAGAGAGTGAGGCAACCATCAAAACCTACCACTTGCTCAAATGACGGCGAGTGAGTGATGGGAATGTTTGAAAAAAACAGCTGCAGAAATAAGATATGCAAATTTACTGGAAAGTAATGACCGAAACGTTTTCACTTCACCATTTCTAGGTCGACCATTTTACACCGACGCGGTGCAAAATTTGCATGCCGTCCTTACTTCCTAACACATAAAGTTCGAAAATTACAGTGGCCACCTAACACTGACTTTGTTTGTCGCAGGGCCTTTTGTCGTCAATTATTAGCTTTTTTGTTAGTTTTCATATGGCAGCATCATACTTTCTCAGTTTTTTACATTTATCACATTTGTTAGCTGACAACATCAGGAAGGTTACATGAAAAGAAACAGTTACCAGGTGGTTAAATCACATTTTAATTTCAATTACCACCAAACTCGGCTAATAAAAATTAGTTCCATCATATGCACAAATAAAGAGTCAGATACACAGGTAGGAGAATGAGAGATGCCAAAGTGCGAATGAGAGGTACCAAAGTGCAAAGAAGCCATCTTTCACAAAAAATAACCAACAAAACTGGCAAATATGCATAAAACGACGCCGCAAACTCGAGAATTTATTGCTCGAAGGAATTCTCAATTGGAATAACGCCATGTGAACGCATTTGCCTGATTAGGTAGTTGTAAGGCAGCTTTTCTCCTCAGTAGCATCGTTCATAGGCATAGATTGGAAAAAACTAGACGGAACTGAAGTCAATATCTCCAATGCAAAAAGTTGCACTCGCCAACACCCGCGAAGGCAAAATATTTGAGCACGACGTTAGTATAAAAAGGGCAAAATGAAACAGTCGTTTCAGCCACCACAAGCCATGGTTGTGACGATTCTATAAATTATACAACAACAAGAATTATTCGAATAAAAAGTTCTAGTTCTATCCTTCTCTGGATTAGATAGTATCTAGCGGTGGTAAACGATCGAAATTTTTTTCACTTGCGAATAGACCGCTGACGTTTCTGATGTTTCATTGATAGTCGAAAGTTGCTTAAGACCGAATGCATTTCAAAAGCATCGATCGGGGTGTCAGATAAAATCTTTTTAAGACGGATTATTTCTCTCATAGAAATTTTATTTTACACAATGTACCTTTCTTCTAGACTACATTTCGATCCATCCCTCCCATAGATCACTTGATGCACGGTTGGGGCTTTCTACTCAGATATTTAGCTATCAGTTTTTTGGGATCTTCTCCACCGCTTTTATCCTCTACCGACTTGGGATCGATCCCCACCTCGGTTTTTATGCGGATCAGCGGTTTGGAATCACTAGATTCAGTTTACTTAATTGCAGTACCGTCGTGCAACAACACTTGTTTACTTTTGATCTTGGTAAATTAACGTTGTTTAACAAGGTTTTGTAGATGCGGATAAAGGGAGCAAGTAGAAGATGGAGAAGCTGCTTGAGAAAGTCCGTTCAAGCAAACACCTTTTGCTAGAGGAAACAGAGTTGGAAAGCAGATATTCCAATCCTTGTTATAGATACGTTGTCTATTGTATCGTCTTATAAGTTGTATGATTTTTAGCTCTGGCTTTTCCCGGATTGTTCTGCCTATTCGTTGATCACGAATTTCAGTACCCTGAGGAAAAAGTAAAAAAAAAATTGAACTCAAGTGGACCCGAAATTTTGGGTTTTAGGTTAGGAAGCGACAATATTGACTTGAAAAATATTGAATGTTAAGGATATGTGCTTTATGTGGACGGTCGAGAGTGTGGCAGAATTCGTGCAGAGATGAAAAAAGCACGCATCAAGGACCTCGATCCACAGAAGGAATCTATGTAAGGCATTCATTCGGTTGTGTTCTCATATACTTTTTCTTGACGTATATGAAGTGTAACTTTTGGGTAATGTTATAAATTTCGGGTTTTGTCTATTTCATGTTGTATTTCGAATTTGGGGGGAAAAGATTTTCAAATGTTATAAAAGTACACTCGTAGCACTTACATAACTTCGAAATTGTCGAGTTGAATATGTCAGCTTTGTGAAAATAATTAAATTCGCAAGCATTAAAGTGAATTTTCTCTAATTACGTAGTAACTTTATTCGCTATATGAAAATATAGCTTTTATTAATGATGTTTTCTTTCAAAATGTTGCAATATATGAAGAGTATTTTTTATTGTTTAATAGGCGTTCACTTATCTGATCTATCCAGTACAAAATTTAAAATATATTAGAAATTTAGCCTCTTATATTCGACAGAAAGTTTCATCTTTGCGTTCGTACTGTTCGTTGATGAAGATGCGCATAGAAACTATAACGGTTTCGGTTGTTTTGCAGTGTCGAGATGCGATGCATTTGCGGTGATTTCGATGGTGACAAATCTGTACCACTCGTTGTGCCCCCTTACGATCAGGTACTCCAACTTTGCCACTTTTAATTTTGCTTCAGAATCTTCCTTCCCGACGAAGACACTATAAGCAGCTAACGTAAACCTCGTCGATGCGCTTCACTTGGAATGCCAATGCATCGCTGATGCATTGGCATCGGGTGCTCCGTGCACCGTCACACATTCGTTAACAGAAAACGATGTAACTAGACATTAATAATTGTACAAGCATTTAAGAGATATTCTTTTGACCTAGAAAAACGTCTTGCGCATAATGCCAACTGTCGCTGTTTTGCTTCTCCTTCATATTTAAAGAGGCGTTAGCACTCTTCAGCTAGTTTCCTAAATAATGCTCTCTGTTTTTTTTTTCAGGTTACGCATAACGAACGACAACTCACGGTGGTTGAGCATTTTATAAGTGAATCGAATCGGGAAGAATCAAGCCAAAATGAATCTGTTATGCGAAATGAAGACGAGCAAAAGGAGGAGGTATTGTTGCCTGAAGATGACAATAGCTGACTTATGCTCATCATTTCAACTTAGCAATTCAACTGCTGCAATGAGGCTTAATTGCAAGAAGCGCTCATTAGATGCATCTTGAAGTGTTTCGTGGATCCGCGCTTCCATCTCGTCAAATTCGGTCATCCTTTTTGCATTATTACGCTTAAAAAAAAAATTCATTTTAGAGATATTATCAGTGAATAGCCGATCGATTTAATATGCAATAAAACGAAAGCATTTTGCTAACTATTTTACGCAAAAAATCAGCATTGTCACCACCGATCGCGTTATAAAAGAGGGATCTTCTATGAATGAGTCATTCGAATGGTCGGATCAGTTAGAATATCGATACATTAGAATATCGGCTAATTTATTGTTTCTTTGATATTAATAAAATTGTTCGATCATGTAGACGGAATGCAAAAGGGTATGTTATATCAACTCGTTTGGGATGCTTTTGCACGTGTATTTACTAAAGTAGAGAGTGTAATATTGCTGTAAAATTCTCTTTGAACGTTTAATGGTCTTGCCCTGCAATTCACTATGGATATGCTGACTTCGTGTGCTTCATGTACGATCTCTTCTTTCATTGAGTCTTTTTTATGTATCATCCGATTATTGATCTCTAAATTTTAAACGTATTCAGATATGTCTTTGCTTGTTTACTTAACGAAAAGATATGACTGGTAGACTCCGGTTGTGAAATGCGCAGAATTTTTTATAAACCAGAACGGTCCATTTATTAAAACTTTTTTGTTAATGAACAGCTTCGAGAGCCCGTCTTTTTTTTACATTTCTGACTGCGGCTTATCCATATTATCCATCGAGAAGATTCCCATCACTCAACAAATTCTTAACAGTTTATCGAGTTCATTGGAAGCAGTAGATCTCATCAGCTCGTTCACTCTTCATTGATGCGCATAGATCTGTTGAGAGAAAAAAAAAAAACAACATCCTGTCATCGAGATATGCACCTTCATACATCTATTATTTTACGTTGATGTTTGAGTTGAATTCTGTGATGGTTGTTTGTAGAGACTAAATAAAAGAAATTTCCCATATCGTATGCTAAGCATTCAACTATACACGAGAGTAATGGGGCAGTGGAGAGTAGTTTTTAAAATAGTACATTGAGGATGGCTTTCAGAAAAAAGCGAGAGTGGAATAAGTTGTATCGGAGAGTAATCATGGAATAAGCTTGATAGGTCTTCAGAGTTTGAACTAAGTTTTTTAGCGGCATTGCTATTGTCATGGTCATTGAATAATGTTCGGGGATATAATTTCTGTATTGTGATAAGTAAAGGCCTCAAGTTGCCAAACAATTCTCAATGGAATTTTTCTTGCGCTTTAGCATGAAAAAGTGCTTCCAATCGTTTCACTATCTACATAAAAATAAGCACAAATGTTTAATAATAATCAATGCGGATAAGAACTTCGAAAAAGCAGCTGGCAAATATCGTTCAATTGTTATCTAACAGAAAGTGCTCCTTTGCAACCATAGTTCAGTTGAAATCAAACGTTTCAAAAATGTGCGCTGGTTGCGAGCCAAAGGCATTCATTCGGTCGATAAATGAATTTTGCTGACGACGGGAAAAATGAAAATTCCACATCAGCTTGCAAAAACTGGTCAAAGTTCCGATTCGTAGCCGACGCTTTCTTGGTGGGATACCAACGATGTGCCAACAATGAGCCTGAAGGCGAATAAATTCGCCATCCTATGATGCTGGCCTATAAAGAAGCAAAATTTCTTGCATAATCTGAAGAAGAATATTCGAATATCATCCCTACTGTTCTAGACTTGGATTCCAGAAGCACATTTCCAAAATATCAATTCCTGCTCAATTCCTGCCTGTTTGTGCACTGTCGATTCCTCTCCTCGAAGAAGGATATTCCTGCATGTCAAAGAACCATATCTCGCATTTACGGAGCTGTACTTATGCATGGACTGTATGGAGTGTGGAGGCCTGCTGCACCTTTCTCGTTTATGTCATCTTCAGATCAGTCTCTTCCTTGTATAACACAGTTTTCTATTATAATACTAGAAGTACAGTCGTTGGGGGAAAAAAAGAATACTAAACGAACGAAAACAGCCTCATGTTTCCGGTAACGCAACCCATAGCGCACATTCTTAAGGTTTTGGCTACTCAGGCGCGCAAATGGGGTGGATGCGCGTGGCAGTGCGGCGCAGCGGGTAAAGAGTTCGGCTCCCAGTCAAGGTCTTACAGGTTCGACCCTCCGCATGGGTTGAGAGTTTTGTAAGATTTGTGCGATTTCGAGCACCATTTCCAATAAAACTTGAGGACGCCGCTACTGATAGAGAGAGGGAGAGAGAGAGATTGGTTCGTTCATAGTATGAGCTGGGTTGTAATGAACAAAATGGAATGTAACAAATAGCACTCAGGTTCGATCCCCCGCAAGAGTTGGGAGTTTTCTAGAAAGAAGGGAATTTCAATTGTTATTGGCGAATGCAAGCTAATTTTCACGACCGCCAACAAAATGTCGAAATCTTGATCCCAACTCTAAAATTCGACTCCAGTGGCTTTTTTAAGGAGTCCTTTTAGTTTCGGCTTCATTAAGCGACTTCACCAAACAATCGGGACGCAGAGGCGCAAAAACCTAACGCCTGCAGGTTCCTAATATTGGGGGGGGGGGCGGAAAATCTTCCCCACCTCCCCTCCCCACCCCTTGATTCTCTCCTGGCCTCGTCAGCGAAAGATTTTTCAGTCATTCGCATTTCCTCCTTCAGTTTCAAACGTCTTGACAATGGCATGTTCACTGAGAAAACCACCTCATATCAATCTTTTTATTCGAATAATTCTTGTTGTTGTATAATTTATAGCGTCGTCACAACCATGGCATGTGGTGGCTGAAACGACTGTTTCATTTTGCCCTTTTTTATACTAACATCGTGCTCAAATATTTTGCCTTCGCGGGTGTTGGCGAGTGCAACTTTTTGCATTGGAGATATTGACTTCAGTTCCGTCTAGTTTTTTCCAATCTATGCCTATGAACGATGCTACTGAGGAGAAAAGCTGCCTTACAACTACCTAATCAGGCAAATGCGTTCACATGGCGTTATTCCAATTGAGAATTCCAACGAGCAATAAATTCTCGAGTTTGCGGCGTCGTTTTATGCATATTTGCCAGTTTTGTTGGTCATTTTTTGTGAAAGATGGTTTCTTTGCATTTTGATATCTCTCATTCGCACTTTGACATCTTTCATTCTCCTACCTGTATATCTGACTCTTCATTTGTGCATATGATGGACACTAATTTTTATTAGCCGAGTTTGGTGGTAATTGAAATTAAAATGTAATTTGACCACTTGGTAACTGTTTCTTTTCATGTACTTTTCCTGATGTTGTCAGCTAACAAATGTGATAAATGTAAAAAACTGAGAAAGTATGATGCTGCCATCTGAAAACTGACAAAAAAGCTAATAACTGACGACAAAGGGCCTTGTGACAAACAATGTCAGTGTTAGTTGGCCACTGTAACTTTTCAGCTTTATGTGTTAGGAAGTAAGGACGGCATGCAAATTTTGCATCACGTCGGTGTAAAATGGTCGACCTAGAAATGGTGAAGTGAAAACGTTTCGGTCATTACTTTCCAGTAAATTTGCATATCTTATTTCTGCAGCTGTTTTTTTCAAACATTCCCATCACTCACTCGCCGTCATTTGAGCAAGTGGTAGGTTTTGATGGTTGCCTCACTCTCTTTGTTAGCATTTGAACTGATCGTGGTTAGAATAGATAGAATATAGGACATTTGCAGTTTTAGTTAGGATGTGGACGATAAGATAAATTTGCACTTACTTAAGCAGTAAAATTAGCCAATATTTTTTTCTAGCAGGTTGTGGATTAAAGTGAAAAAAATTGCATAGATGTTGTGATTGCAAAGGATCAATTTGAAATATGAAAGAAATGCTTGTTCATTTGTTCCTGGGAACTCATTTTGTAGATATTGTTGATGTTAAGTACATTAATCTAGGTGGTGTTAAGAGTAGCTGCCATTTGCTTTTATTTTAGAATTAGCTATGACGCAGATCTTTTTCACTGTCCGATTCATTCTACTTTTGGCACAACTAACTGCACTCTTCTTGCTCATCATAATCAATCGGTTATGCGGAGCAACGCCATTCCGAGAGGTCTGTGTATGGCCAGATGTTGCTTTTCTCTACTTATTCGATTTTGCATCTTATGCATGTATTGAATGCTCCATATTCATATCGACTAGCAGTAGAGTATGAGATTACCGATAAGCAATTAAAAGAGGCCAACAGAAGCCGAGTTATATAACTATCGTTGGGAAACATAATAGCGCCACCATGCATTAAAAATCGACATAACCTTCGTTAGCCGGAAGAAATCACATTATGCATCTGCCCAACGACGCACACCACCGACCAACTGATCTGCGCTCTTTATGGGACCCACGCGGATTCCCTTGTTCGCTGGACGCAATGCCATACACGATCAACTCATAGACAGACACACCTACCAGCCCATGAACGCCGCTAAAACGCTTCGCTAGCAGGTCAAACGCGCGCAACACATGAAACCTCTCCGAACTACTTCAGAAACCAAATTGAAGCGCCACGTCTCAAGCCACACCAAAGGCCCACTGCATCCGGCTACTTCGCAGCTGGAAATAGCGGCACCGTCCGACCATACTCAGGACCCGAACGTCACAGCTCCACATTGCCTCAAAGAACGGTAAAAAAAATGCAACCTACGTTAGCCGGAAGATGTCACATTACAGATCAACCCAGCTGACGCAGACCGCCCGACAAACTGATCCGAGATACGCCAGCTACAAAATTCCCTGCGGCTGCAAGGACCGACGCAGACTCCCTCGTTCGCTGGACACGGCGCCAAACACCGTCAACGCACAGATAGACACACGGTACCAGCCCATGAACTCCACACAACGTTTGATCGGTGGTAGGTCAAACGCCCGCCACGCATGAAGTCGCCGATCTCCGAACTACTTCAGAAATCAAATTCGAGGGACACGGCTCAAGCTAAACCAAAGACCCCACTGGACCCGGCTACTTCGCAGCCAGAAAATAGCGGCAACTGCCCAACCGTACTCAAAACCCAAACGTGACACTTCCCCACACTGCCTCAACCAACGGCAGAAAATGCAGCGTACGTTAGCCGGAAGAAATCACATTACAGATCTACCCAGCTGACGCACACAAAGGACCAACTGATGTGCGACACGGGAGTACATAACTTCCTACAGCCGCAACCCTCAGCAACCAGTACAGCGCCAGACGCACCTGTGCGCTCTTTATGGGACCGACGCAGATTCCCTTGTTCATTGGACACGATGCCAGACACCATCAATACATAAACAGACACACCTACCAGCTCATGAACGCAGCTAAAACGCTTCGCTGGTAGGTCAAACTCGCGCAACATATGGAACCTCTCCGAACTACTTCAGAAATCAAGTTCAAGCGCCACGGCTCTGGCCACATCAAAGACCCTACTGCATCCGGCTACTTCGCAGGTAGAAAATGGCGGCAACCGTCCGACCATACTCAGGAGCCGAACGTCACAGCCCACACATTGCCTCAAGGGACGGCAAAAAAATGCAGCCTACGTTAGCCGGAAGAAATCATTGCAGTCTACCGGCTGACGCAGACCACCGACAAACTGATTTCAGATATGTGAGCTACAGAACTCCCTACTGCATCGGGCTACTTCGCAGCTAGAATATAGCGGCAACCGTCCGACCATACTCAGGACCCGAACGTCACAGCCCCCACATTGCCTCAAGGGACGGCAAAAAAATGCAGCCTACGTTAGCCGGAAGAAATCATTGCAGTCTACCGGCTGACGCAGACCACCGACAAACTGATTTCAGATACGTAAGCTACAGAACTCCCTACTGCATCCGGCTACTTCGCAGCTAGAATATAGCGGCAACCTTCCGACCATACTCGGAACCCGAACGTCACAACCCCGACATTGCCTCAACGAACGACAATAAAATGCAGCACAATAAAATGCAGCCTATGTCAGCCGGAAGAAATCATCACCGTCTGCCCGGCTGACGCAGACCACCGACAAACTGATTTCAGATACGTAAGCTACAGAACTCCCTACTGCATCCGGCTACTTCGCAGCTAGAATATAGCGGCAACCTTCCGACCATACTCGGAACCCGAACGTCACAACCCCGACATTGCCTCAACGAACGACAATAAAATGCAGCCTACGTCAGCCGGAAGAAATCATCACCGTCTGCCCGGCTGACGCAGACCACCGACAAACTGATTTCAGATATGTAAGCTACAGAACTCCCTACTGCGTCCGGCTACTTCGCAGCTGGAAATAGCGGCACCATCCGACCATACTGAGGACCCGAACGTCACAGCTCCACATTGCCTCAAAGAACAGCAAAAAAATGCAGCCTACGTTAGCCGGAAGAAATCGTTGCAGTCTACCGGCTGACGCAGAGCACCGACAAACCGATTTCAGATATGCAGGCTACAAAACTCCCTACAGCCGCAATTCTCACCAATCCGTAGACCCCAAGACACGCCTATGCGATCTTTAAACGACCGATGCAAATTCCCTTGTTCGCTGGAAACGACCGTGGCCTGCTGTTTCAACTGGCCTCATTCAGTGTGAGCACGACGTAGGCAAATCTTTAACCGGCGCCACTCTCGGTTCATCTACTCGGACTTGGAATCAGCTCCCGCTAAATTCATTAGTGAAATCCCCGGTTAAAATACCGAGAGTGGCGAAACACAAGGCATAACAGCAATTACAACAGAAATGAAACAACAACGTGCACAGCAACAACAACAGCCATGAAGAAGATTACACAGAACCACAAAATGCGGATATATGTCTCATAAAAAATACAAAATACATCAATATAAACCGGTAAGCTATCATCACTTCATTCTCTGGATATTCAGTAGACCCGTGTATCCATATAGCACTCCGACAACACCGTCTGGCCGCTCCTTTCGCTTGATTTCATTATACTAGCAACTAGTCCGTACTCTCGTTATCCTGCAAACACTCGATGAATAGCACACAGAAAGCATTTGAGAATGCATTCAACAACAAGGTCAGCTTTGAACAGCAAAGGAAAGCATTCAATAAACGTGGAAAAATTTACGCATGTGCGAACGAAAATCCTTCCGTAATTTCTGCGATATATTTTTTTTTATGCGAAACATTCAAATCCTAGTTCATTTCAGCCTATAAGAGTCGGTAAGGTTCGACCAACCTCGGATTAACTACATCACTCAATCTACCACATCCAAATTTCCCCAATAGAAACTTAGAGATATGCTACGTACTGCTTTCCGTAGAAAATGAAAAATAACAGGTGGGAAAGGTACAATTTTCTATGAAAAATGTAGTTCAAGAAAGTTGTTTTCATATCATCTCACTGCTACAGAAAAAATTTAAAGACACTTTTTCATCATCATTGAGAATGATTTTCTTCAGCTCGTCTGCCTCGAACAACGAATAAATTTCCCTTGTATAAGGAGAGGGACATTTTAGAAGAATTTAAAAATTCTTACCTCCACTAATGACGTATGTTCGGTAACCAAAACTGCCCATTGACAAAGCTCTGGTACCTGCAGTAAAATAAAGTCATTAAGTGGTGGAAATGTTATCCACCACAACACAAATCATTTAAAATGTCTCAACTCAAACAGTTAGTATAACCGAAATAATTTGTTCAAGCCAACTTAGTGACAATCTATGAAACAAAAAATATTACGTTTGAATTATGTTCAGCACTGAAACGAAGAAAACAAGCTCATTTACTACAGTCGATACGGGCATCTATTTACCATTTAACGATCAACGTGAAGTGCACTCTAATCGAATGGTCTGTAAATTGTATTTGCAATGGCTATGCAATTTTTATACTGTATCACACGCTACAACCGCACTAGCTGATCCCAATATAGAAATAAACAAGGCCTTCACAAATTGTGCCAAATGCTAATCAAAATAATAGAATCGAAATTACAAGAGCCGCCTCTCACTTAGGTTTATTCTGTGATAAGCGAAAAAACGTAGGTGAAATATTCACGGTTCAAATGTAACCTCTCTAAATTCCCTCCTCTATTAAACTCTGCTTATCGTATACAAGGTAAATTTTTTATGAGAAAGGTAATATAAAAAAGCCTTCAACCCAAGAAAATATTTCATAAGCATCCTCCAATTGCAAATATGCCTTATTTAGGCAAATATGTTATCAAAAACGTTCATCGTTTGGACAAAGCATGTTATGTTATCAACTCATTACCAAAGTTTCTAACCTTGTTTAAATTTCACATGCGACTTTATATGTAAAGCTTATACTCTCAGTTAAGAGCAAAAAGAAGCAGTCAATAAACTCTTTCTAGCACTAAATAAGATCAAACCTCTTTCCATCGAAGTCCGTTCGATTCGTCATATTCCACCGCTTTTTTACCATTGCTCCCTTCTTCGGGTGTTTCGTCATTGCGATCATCAGTGAATTCGTTGCTCTGAAATTGCGTAGAATATTTTTTTCATATTCCAGATAGAAAGAAATTTTGTATATTCTGAGGTATAGAAGTGGATTCGAAAATATGGGCTGCTCTGAGCTCACCCTTTAGCGAAAAATGGCAATCGCGCCCTTGAATTTCACTCTCAAAATAACAACGAAATAAATGAACTAAGAACTAAATCTCTATTACCTCGATTCTTTCTACATTTTTTGTTTCCATTCAAATTCATTGTAAACAATGAACCTTCCATCAAGTGATAACCAAACAAAAGTGAACTCGGAAGTTAGAATTTAAGACGAATGAAGCTGTAAACTAGTGGCCCCAAGGGAATGGAACCGCACTTAGACAAACTTTCAGTCCCAAAGCTCGCTTTGCTAATGAGAAACTTGCTCGCCTAATATGACAATTTACGAAATAATTGAGTGATATAGAATAGCATTCGCCTTCAGGCTAAAACAAAAAATTTCTGCCTAATAAAATGCTGCAAGGACTAAACTCTGCAAATTTTTTTTCAGTGTCCGCTACTCTTCTGTCACTTCAAATCACAGATATGAAACATTTTGTCAAAGAAAGATGTAAACAGACCAGCGTAAAACTCTGGCAGTAGCTTCCCACGAAGATGAGAATCGCCACAAGTCGTCTCACTTCCTTCTTTGAACGTCAGAAATCACTTCAAGCACGATATCCGCATACTCGCGACAGTTACTACTTTCACATATCGAAGAAGGATATCTAAAACTTATTCGTCGACTATAAGCTTTCGAGAAAATTTCAGAAAGTTACAGATATCGCTTGACTATCCGCCCTCCAAAATTTGGTGATGGAAATTTTTGTGAGAATCAAAATCTGCTGGAATGTATCTCATGAAGCGTAAACGGCATCCACGTTTCAACTCTTATAAATAAGTCCTTCCATCTTTCAACCCAACCCTGCCCTTTCCCACAATAAATAAGGAGCACATACTGAATAGAATGAAACCACCTCGATGACGATCATCGAAAGCTCGGTGGTGATAAAACAAGTGCCAACCTCCGACTGCACAGAACTGAGAACGTGTCGATCTGTCGAAAAATTTAAACAGTTCGGCGATCACCTTATCCATTACTCATCGTCATAAGCTGCGGCGAACAAAAAGCACTCGATACATCACTGGAAAATTAGAGCACGATTAGCGATAAAAGCGCAATTTTGCACCATAACCAACTAAGCTGCAAACCATGACGCCATGCCCAAAAATTTCGCACACTGTAGTGCTTGAACTCGGAGGTACGATTGAAAGGCTACGTTAGAATTAAACCAATAAGTTTTCCTCACAAAGCAAAAATCAAAACTTCAAATTGTTTCTTGCTCATAAAAACATCAAAAGGTTTTCAAACTTGAAAAGCTTCTCATTTTTTTATCGCTCAGTGAACAAAAATTTCAAGCAGTCGAAATAAAATAAGAATCTTGAAATTCCAACCCCCTTCACCACTGGGACAGTTAAACGGTTCAAAGTAGAAACAAATTCCTCACCGCCATTTCCCTCAAAGGCCCCAAAAAAGGTTTGGCACAATGTAACGAGAATGATGAACGTGAAAATTACACTCAATCCAACTACATAGCACACTAAATCGCTCTTACTGGAGGACAATGGCATTCTTGCAATACTTAGATGAATATGAACTACTGCGCATACACCTCTCACATACACTTCACCATGATGGCACCACTGAAGCACAGAGGAACCCACCAATCGTGCAAAGCGAAGAAACTCTTCAAGACTCATTAAGTAATAGGATGCACGTTTTGCAGTATGTCCGCCACAATTTGCACAACCACGATGGCATGGAATGGAAGAGACAAATGAAGTGTGCATTGTGATGCAAGGAAAATGAACAATAACAATGAAACATGAAACGAAAACACTTTGCAGTGGTGGTTGTTGGCATGTCAAACAGATCTTTAATGTATATATTCAGTTCTAATTTATTCCAGCTAAGCATCGAATATCTCATTGAGGCGACCCCGTGCCCGATAAGTTTATGGCGCAATAACATTCATATTATGTGTGAGAATATTTTGGGCTTGAAATAGCAACTTTTCACCCCTTACTTAGTCTAAAAAATCATAATACGAACAGCTACAAATTCGAAGCTCCGGGGTGATTACTAACAACGTACTCACCCCTTCTACCTACTCATCAATATTTCGTGTCGAGATTTTATTTGCATTTATAATTCATACACCCATCTGTTCCGTGAACGATCCAGAATGACTATGGAAATCACTTAATGACCTCATATTGCAATAATTCAGCACCATCTGCGATTTCAAACCCCTTCTCTGCGCCGTATTTTCTTTTTTTTCACACAATTGAATGACGAATCAAATGTTGAAGTGTGCAGCTGTAAGTCTTCATACCTCCTCAATATAGAATAGTCCTCAGGAGGACACCTGTGGAGCACAATTTAGTGGCCATCATTAAGGAGCTGGCATTATCGCCCAATGACTCCCTTTCAACATCTCAACCGGGTCACTGACCCTCGGTAGAGTGATGGCGTGGCCTTAATGACTCGTCTTCAACAGCATAATGGAGTCATTATAGGCAACCGTTGAAGAGTTGAAGACTTGGCGTCGCGGCCAATGTCTCCTTCAACGGTGAATTGGAATCTCCACAGGTCACCGCTAAGGAGCTGGCATCTTCGCCCAATGCCTCCTTTTCAGCGGCTTTGAGGACACCGTAGAGAAGCTCAATCAGAGCAATTTATCGACTGCCAAAAATTATCACGCAGAATATGTATAGGCAAAAAAATAAATCAATTAGGAAGGCTACCCCATCACAGCTATAGGGTGTGAAGAAATAAACTTACAGCTGCACCTGTATACAACTCTCCAGCAACGTACACACAGCAGAAAAAAGAAAATAAAGCGCACATAAATCCCCCACCCATTGGTTCACTGAAGAAATTTTGCGCTATACTATGCAAAGTAAAATGAATGTTTCTATTTCTATTAACTGAATTATTAGTCAACAAGTTAAAAGCGGAACAGTATGAGATTCAACTTCGTAACTGTTCGCACTGTGATTTTTCCAGTCTATTTTAGGATTGAAATATTACAATTTCAAACCAGAAATATCCTGGCCCACAATACGAATGTTATTGCGCCACAAATTTATCGGTCACGGGGCTGCGTAAGAACGAACTACCTTTTCAGGAGGTCCTCCGCTTTTTTTACGCTCCGACTATAGCGGCGCTATCTACAGAAAAACAATGAAACCTATCTTTACCAAGTTTAATTCCACCAGTTTTTTTTCAAAAATGATAGCGAAGGATTTCGTGGAATAATACTTCCTACAAAAATTTGTTCGTTTTTCTTCAATGAGATATTCGACGGCTCAGCTGGAGCAAAGAAAAACCTAAAGAATCATGTCACAAATCTGTTTAATGTCACAAGCGACCATCCACTGCAGGTATTTTTGATTCATATATAATTCCTACTGCACACTTTTGGTCACATCACAATGCAAGTTCATTATCTCAACGAATTCAAGCCATCGAAGTAGCGCAAAATGTGGCTGAACGTATTACAATACGTGCATCTCTATTAAAAAATGAGTGTTGAAAGGTGCCCTTCTTTGCACGATTGGCACGCCTCTGAGCTTGAACGGTGCCATAACAGGGTGGGGTATACGTAAAAGATGAATGGATCCACAGTAATTCAAATTCACCTAAGCAAAGCAAGAATGTCTATCCTTGGGAAGAGCGATCTGACGTGCTCAAATGTAGCTGGATTCAGCTAATTTTCACACTCAGCATTTTCATTTACTAATCTGCCAAGACCAACAATGCAGTCTTACAGAAATCATAGAGTTCAACTGATTTACATTAATCACGAATATCGGCATACGCATACGGCAGTTGATAGAATTGGCTTCCTTTTCATGGTCGGTGAATTAGTGGTAAATCTTTTCAAATTTCTAGAAAATTACG
This sequence comes from Baylisascaris procyonis, assembly GCA_037389465.1. Taxonomy (NCBI): domain Eukaryota; kingdom Metazoa; phylum Nematoda; class Chromadorea; order Rhabditida; family Ascarididae; genus Baylisascaris; species Baylisascaris procyonis. The sequence goes on along the minus strand of JAZARR010000074.1, from coordinate 5,214,866 downwards.
TGAACTATTTTGAACCAAACCAAAAAAAAAAACTTTCAGCACAAAAAAACCATGCGAAAATACCCACCACAACATCGAAAAAACTTCCCATTATCTAGTACGGAAGAGAAAAATCAAACGCCACCAATCTTGTCAGCTGCCCTATCCATATGCCGATTTGTGTGATTAATTTAAATGCACCCGATAAACTCTGTGAACACCGTAAGACTGCAAATTTCTCAGGAAGATTTGGGAGCATAACGGAAAGAAGATGAATTCTACTTTGAGAATGTGAAATCCTTTGCTTCCTAAGAAGAAATGGGGAGCTACGAGAATTAAATGATATCGATTCGGGCCCCAAAGTTGCTAAGAAAAATTTTAAGCGACTCATCTTGCGTCACAGTTGATGTAATCGTCTTCAACGCCGGTCACTGTTCGCCTGTTACCACTGCATCGACTCATCTTATCTGGTCCGAGGCCATCCTGTCTTCGTGACCACTGGTCAGTGCCGCGACCCATTCTTCTATGGTTCGATTCAACGACCACTTCGTCTCCCGTCAATCCCATATTCAGATTCTTCTTCGTCGATTCCTTCTTCGAAATTCTGGGCGTTAGTTCACATTCGTCGGCCAACCCATGCTCCTCCATCTGCGTGGCACACCTGCAGAACTGCGTGGACATAACGCTTCATGCTGTGTTCATATTTCCGGTCAACGGCATGCCAGAGTGAGTAGCGACGTCCATAATTACACATCATCGAACTTTCCACATATTCGGATGGGAGACCAAGGCGCAGCATTGAAAGCATTCTTCAATCCTAGGTCATCCTGGTCTTCAAACACTTAGGTTTCTGTTGCTGCTTGCTCTCTTGTCGTCCTATATCTGCCTTCATCCCTTGGCAAAGAGAGACAGATATCGACGTATTAAAATAACAGTGAGCAAACTGAACCAAACGTGAAACAGATCAATCGTTTACATAACCTACATTCGCAAACTACACTCCGTCGAATTTCAATAAAGTGAATGATACATAATCACGGAGCCAATAAAAGACAACAAGTAAATAAAAATAAATAGCATTGTTTTCTAGAGGTGCAGTTCACCTCAGACAAAAGTTTCCCGACAGGAAAGGCAAAGAAAGCGAGCACCGACAAAGACAAAAATATAGACGGTTCATAAAGACATTATAAGATTGGTTTCATCTTCGAACAAATTCATAACAATCATTTCATCTTTCACAACTGTTCAATCAACGAGGAGATTTCATCACCATATAATTCAATCACTTAAGATGACCGTAACATTCTTTCAAAAAAATTTTTTAACATTGTTGGTTGAATGAAATATCGAAAAAAATAATTAAAAGCCTCTTTGCTTCAGCATAAAACTCACGCTCCCCTATTGCAAGCTAAAATTCACCATCAACGAAGTGGCAGTTTACAACTGTTTCCTTCCTAATCCCTACTTGAGAATACAACACAAACAAAAACTGTATTGCTTCGGATATAATGAATCCCAAGAAAACCGACAAAAATCAAACTAATACAGCATAACTTCTTACTTGTAAAGACGTAAATCTTAAAAAAAAACAAACGCAGCGGACCGCCGCGCGACTCAAAACGCATGGAAACATGCCAGAGGCGACCATGCTGCTCTTCTTGCTTGCCAAGCATTTAATCGATAATCGCGGGCTTCTTCTCAGGTCATAGGTCATAAAACGCCGCGCAATTGACAACTCCACTGCGCGTGATAAAACGAAAAAAAGAGCGTCATTTGGAACCGAGGCTGTAACTGCGACACATTAAAAAATATCTGTATGTTTACTAATTGTAAAGTTGGTCGACCACTACCGCAACAATCGAGAAGAGTGTTACTTCTCTCGAAAAAGAAGGACCACTTCTATGGGCATTTTCCATAAAATTCCTTGAATTTTCACATTATATGACTTTGTTGATCAAATCGTTCCATTCGCTTACTGACTAACGCATATGATAAGATGTATTACGATACACTACAGTAAGACGTGAGATGATTGGTATGAAACGTGGAAAAACATAAGGATAGGCGGACAGGATAGAGCAGCAAGCGAAGTGAAAACACGATAGGGATTTGAGAATATTGATCGTATCTTCGATGACACTCGCTCTCCGTACGTATGCTTCACTAATCAGTCGTCATTATCATAGTTAGCATAAGTAATTGAACCCTTAGAGGAATCTAAATTCCTGACATGTAACATGTTCAGACATTTCGAAATCGTAAGCTTCCAACCGAGGTGTTTCTCCATCTGAAGCCAACATCATTCAAAACTGCTTCAGTCTCAACCACAATCTCGTTTCCTCTGGACTTGACAGTTCCAGTTAAATTGAGTTCTAATCAAAAACATAGATTTTCAGAAACTTTTGTCGACCCTTACCAGAGATTTATTGGAAATAAACTAAGTGAGTTTGGTCTCACTTATTAAGAAAAACATTTCATGAAAGAGAACGATCTGTTTGCAACGTTGCACTCGATTCATCGTCGTAAGCCACGTTCTCGATCCCCTCAGAACAAGTAAAGTACACTTCTCAAAGAAAACAAGATAAGCTCTTCAAGAAATAGCCTCTCACTTCTAAAAGTACTTACGCTTGAGTCATACATCCAGAAGCAATCCTCATAAATGAAAGCATGAAGTTGGCAGCTAATGCCATCTTTTCGAATAACGCACTTCATATTCTTCCGTTCACCACAATGTAGGATCGTACTTGCCACCGAAAAATTCATCAGCAGCCGATTCAATTGCCGCGCACGACACGAGATTCTTCATCGTTTAGGTCATTCTTGTCCTTCATCAAACACGGCTTTTTCCTCACTTTTATTTGTTAGTATATATATATATATATATATATATATATATATATATATATATATATATATATATATATATATATATATATATATATATATATATATATATATATATATATATATATATACTAACAAATATATTATATATATATATATATAATATATTATATATATATAACAAATAATATATATATTATATATATATATATATATATATATATATATATAAAATGTTCGAACGCAGCTAGGGTTATGAACGCAGTTTTTTTTTTTTTTTAGTAAGAAGCCAACAAGATTTCGCCCCTTTAGTTGAGCATTAAGTGCTTTGATGCGGCAATATTGCGATATATCTGAAAATATTCTTTTTGCTGGAAGATATCTTCTTGGATTGTTTCGAAACATCAGAAAAAATAATGTCATTTAGAGAATGAATAAGATTTATCAATGGGTTGATCGATCTATCGCGTGAATGCGGTACTGTAGAATAGCATCACTTATTTTCTCATTGAACCCCTACATTGCATAGGAGCCAAACTGTCCAGTATTCCTATAAGCAGAACTCTTCACGTTGTTCTTAACTGATCTTCTGAATGTTGTTTCTTAAAGATGAGGGAGGCCCTATTACGATGAGATATTTACCTTCACAACGATCATCGGTTGTTTTTCATTGAATAACAAGTCGACTTTGATTGCGCATTATTTAACACAAAAGTGAGATGATCCGTATATAATTGCTTTATTGTCATTTAATCTAATTTGACAACGCCAACATTTTTGCATTCATTCAGCATTTCCATTTGAATCATACTACATAATCTCTCCTCAACAAAAACACGAAAGACTCTAGTGCTTCAATAATATTGCTCACAACACACACAAAATCTATTATATAAACGAGAGAAAATATTTCTTAAATAAAAATAATTCAAATTAAAATCACATACGATAACACAGAATTATTGTTCACAGTTTTCAGGACCAGTTTCTATAATCATCAAAAATTGTACAAATGATGCGAAAAAAAAACAAACAAAAAACAAAAAATTATGCTCTCCACTAAACGATTTGTTCGCATTCTGGGAACTTCAGCATTATTGTTTCTGCTTAAAGTTAGTCGCAAAAAAAACCGCACAGCTATCACCTACTGATGAAATTCTGTTGTATATTGCACATAGTTTTATATCTGCTCAATTCAATAATGAGTAAAAATTTATACGATAGTAGATTTTGCATAGTTTAGCATGAAAACAGTACTAACGATGTTTTAGTATCAAAACATTTTATTGAACAATTGCATTTATGCGAAAAAATTTTTTCCATCCTAGTCCCGATAGTGAAAAAAACTTATTAGGCATAACAAAAAGAAAAACTCGCCCACGAAATCGATTCACTTGATTGATTTTAAAGGTGAGCATTTCGTGCGTTTCATATTCGAATAAATTCATAGGCATTTCTATCTCTGATTACTCTTCGCAACTATTTATTCATGTATTTGTTACCCATCAACGATTGAATGAAGACTTTTCAAATCGTTGAGATTTTGATCAATTTGAGATTATATTCATTGAATATTTCAGCATTAGGATAACAAGTGCTAACTTTACTAGAAATAAATAGACAACTCACTCCCAGAACACATTTTAAAAAAAAAGAAGAAAATCAACAAATTACTTTTCTTGCAGCATATCAACAATTTATTTGCTTATATAAAAGCGAATGTCATGAGGATTCCTCATTGAGCATCTCGTTCTCAAGCTCACAAACAGCCGCCAAAAAGCGTCGATACCTAGCGGTAAGTAGACGTGAATGTCCTTCGCTTGTTAATCGTAATGTACGAGGGCATAAATCTCTTCCGTTGATTCGTCCATCATCTTCACTAAGCACTTCTTGTCCTATAATTCTTTACACTTTTGAAGCTTTTTTGTTTCATAACATCTGATGAGAAACAAGAAATGAAAGAGTAGGCGATCCAACTTTCACAAACGTTACGTTAACAAAAAATTCTGATTTCTTTTTCAAGCCTAAAACCGTCCATATAAATCATCTCTCTAAGCTGTCAATTTCCTTCTTTTTCCAAACCAAAAAGTTATGCATAAGTTGATAACTCTAAGCAAAGCAGTTGATCCCCTACAGACTCACTATGTTTGAGCAACAAACACTGTCCCAAATGCAGTTGCAATTTGAGCAGTAATGTTGAACGAAAACTTACCAGCCTTATTGGTTTCGTTCTTCGACCCCCCATCCATAAATTGCTGGTGTGAGGTAATTGTAGGTCCATTAGTTGTTGCAACTGGTGTTCCTTTAAAGCGCCCTTCTGCATCCGTCAAGAAGTTCTCCATTTCGGAGGTCTCTTTTCTACCATGTCCACCATCTTCAGCACCCAACTGTAAGTCCTTGAGAAGAGCTGTGGGCAGTGTTGTACTGCCATTAATTGGTACGAATGATGAATTGGTTGTTGTGGCGGTCGATGATACCCAAGGGTGCGCGGTCGCCGGGATATTATAAAGATGGTCAGTGGAGCAGTAGGTCTGTGGTGCCGTATAGGATAACGAACTGGTGCTGAATGCATCCGTTGAAAAGGGCTGCGAATAAAGCGATGCGGTGATGGTGTTGTTATGATCGTGCTGTGGGTAGTGAAATGTGGCACTTGTACCGCTCAAATGGTAATGGTTCAGTAGTTGTGCAGCAGAGGTGGAATTGAGGAGGGCGGAGTGACGTATCAACTTCGCAATCAAATCAGTTTCAGCGAGCTGTGGTGGTGACCCTGAAGTGACAACCGAAGGACTAGGTGCCTGGAAGAATGGAGCCGTTGAGAGCGTTGCGCTTGACCATCCCAGATGCTCACCAGTCACGTTTGGTAGGATCCCACCTTGATGTAAGAAAGCCCCTTTACCACCATTAGCTGAAAGTTGCGCCGAACCCAACAGTAAGGAGACAAATGAATTATTTGCGTTGGTAGCAAGTCCCGCTGCAAAGGCACTTGGTGAGATGTTCAATTCAGATGCTGTACTGGCTTTTGTCATTTCCACGGAAGTACCGTCCGATGGCGAATTAGACTGAGTACGCTTACTCTGGCGATCAATATCCTGCAAGAAAATTCATTTTTTCAAGATGAATTTCACTGATTTTCAGGCAGTCCGATTATGGGACTATTCACTTTAACAGTTGTCACAGAGGATTAGAAATTACTAGCTTTTAACGCTAATTTCTCTGTATATTGTTATCTTGTAGGACAATGATGTGTCTGAAATACTCACTGAAGTAACGTTTCATAATTACACGTGTCATTTGAAGAAAATAAATTAGAAAGTCCCTTTTGCTTAACTTTCCAACATATGCACCCTATAAATATGCATACATATACGCGATATAAAAGAAAAAAAAATCACCAAAAGCTTAGAAAACATTACCAAACAGATAAAGCAAAAATGGTTAAGATAAAAATCGTTAACGGGTACTCTGCATCCGCCTAATAAGATGTTCGAACTCTTTGAAAATAAACGGTTCATATTTGCGCTTAAGGAAATAATATTCATCGCAAGGGATATAACTGAATTAAAACAGGGCATATGATGCGAACCTCTCGACTGTGCCGTTTCATGCTCATCGAACCGAAACTGTTCATACGTGCACTGATACCGTTCATTGATGATGTCTCTTCATTCCGTTGTGGTTGACCAACAACCGTTGTGATTCCCTGATGCACACTCGGAAATGTTTGCATATGACGATATACTTCTTGATCGTTTGTCTCGATTGGTATTGATACGCATTCCTTATCTAAAGAAATGATATCGCTTATTGTATGCGATCTAAGCAATCAAAATTCACAATTCAACATCATAGCAACGTAATTTAATGTGTGAATTCATCGGATATTCATTAATGGCACCATAAAAGCTTTAAAAAAAATCTCTTACATTAAATTTCCACATTTTCGCCGTACCCATATAAAATTTGACAGATCATGATGAAAGACGAACTTCTTGCACTCATTTCTTGCAACCAAGATAAGATTTAAGGCTTCCAAGAATCAAATATAGAAACGTTAAAAATATTTCTTGGAAATTGAGAAATTCTACAAAATCATTTTGAGAGTAAGCAATGAATTTTATTTCAGAGATTTAAAAAGTTATAATAATGCTTTCAACAAATAAAGAAATATGCTAAAAACGGATGTCACGATATACGCTTCTATGAGGTAGTACTCGATAGTTGCCAAAATTTGAAGATCGCTTCCAAGAATTAATACTTTCTATTCATTATGCCACTAATCTTTAAGTAGCCAATCAGGTATTCATTATTATTCCCGAAGTTTGCATTTATTTATCGTTTGCTTTATTGCGAGATTGTTTTTGTGATGTTCTACGATGAATGATGAAACGATTCACTTGAAAGATGAATCTCTATGAAATTCTACTTCAAACTTGGTAACGCAACTATGGAAATTCATCAAATATTCTAATAAAGTTCTGATAAGCAGACTATCATTGAAACTCAAACGTATATTCCTCAGCTAAGAAATCACTTTCATAAGCTATTAAAACACTAATTCATATGCTAAAACAATGCTTTCATATTCGAATTAAATTGATCCATTATAATCCAATCGGTGTAAAATGCAAGCGGATTTTTCTTCGCTTTTAAACGTCTATTACCTCATTCAATAGCGAGAATACCAATATGAAATAGGTTGTATAAGAACATGCTACGATTTATGCATATCAAATTTCATAACTCTTGCTCTAGTGATTATCAAGTCACAATTTACTAAATGAGGATACAGACACGCCTATATAGAAAAAAGACGAATGAAGATGATGTTGCCAATAATGTTTTGCAAATAAAGTAAATATGCAAAAGTGGGCGACAAATAGAAATGAATAATCTCCAAAAAAAAAAATGATATGTTTTTCTCAGGTGCTATCGTTAATCAACTTTCACGGATTGTCGTCGTAGATTAGTCGATGATGGACTCCAAAGGACAATAGCCCTAAACCCATGAATCGGCGTAGCTTGAGTCACTCCATCCCTGTCGGTTTCGAGGATTAGGTAAATTCGATTTTGCGATGATCTCAAAGCAGGACTACACACAGTGCTCCTCCACTGTCTTTGTTCATGTTGCCGCGCATCGGAAGTGCACATTGACCTCATGTTGTCGTTGATAGAAGAGCCTCTTTATCGTCAAGTGCTACAATTGGTAAACCGAATTCAAGAAAGGGAACTTCAGCCTTTATCGAAACGGCACGCTATGGACGTCTTCCGTCATCGCTTCACGGAAAAGCGTCCTCATCTTTCTATATCAAAGGCAAAGCATAGAGGAAGTGAAAGAGTCGCTGGCACTCCTCTAAGAAACGGCTATCATCTCGATGACTGCAGCCTTATTCGCATAATAAAATATGCTTAATGAATAGAATACTAAACTTTTCAAAAACTTTTAGACCATTCTAATGTTTATGGAGGTTGTTCATATTGTTTTAATTTTCTTGCACGAAATAAATTCATATCTAAATATAGGAGAGGGATGGAACACCGGTTAATTATATTACAAGGCGGTTGGTATCAACCATGAAAATTGTTCACATCAAACGTGAAATTGGATGTAACTCGTTAAAGCAAAAACTCTTAGATACTGAGAGTTGTGTTTACGAAATGCATATGGGAAATCATTTGCCTCAATGAATGCACTAATTTTAATTCTATACACTTCCTAGACTTTGCTAAACATTCTACAAAGGCGGATTTTTGTTGCATCGATTATCTGAAGTTGTCAATTGATATTTAAAAGATTTAACAGTCCTTTTTACCTTTGTAATAAATCGTCATTCTATTCTATTTCAAGGGAAATCGTTTATAATTAATAAACTGAACATGTAGTAGTCAAAAGAAGAAAATGAAACAAAAGCCACAATACATTATATCTGAATTTTGTTCGGTGCGAAATATTTGGAACCAAACAGTATCAAAATTTATGAAATAAAACAATCGAGTAGCAAAATCCACCAGTGACGACTGCCAGAACTCAAAAATTTTAAAGTTCGGTGGGAAATGAGAACAAAAAACAGTTGCTGTTTGCAGAAAGCTTAGTAATAGAACCAAATGCGTATTGTTCATTTGTTTAGACAAAAGAGGAAGGTGAATGAGCGCCTTGGAAATAGGATCTACACTTGCCTGTGCAATCGTAAATAGGCACCCTGATCTATGAATAACCGAAAAGCAATTGAAGAAAGACTTTATATATTCAATTCTACGCGGTTTTGCAGATAACAATTCGGAAAGCGCACCACACTAATGTCCTGGTCATGCATATATGCATGTGGGTACCCTCTGTCTAATTGTTCAAACTCGGGAGTCACCGAACCTGGAATGTATGCGAAATGCGATGTATGCAATCCCCACTTTTGAACAATCGTACTATTACAGGATATTTTAAATTCACCACCGACTATATCACCATGCATGATGGTCTGTCATCCACGATATCGCCTAAAGGCTTTTAAACGTTCCAAGAATCTGCGTGCGTTTTGCACCGGTTGGATCTGCATTTTGTGTTAGTCGTTATTTGTAACGCAGAAGTTGCAAGCACGAATCAGGTAAAAGATGCACGAAATGCGAAAGTGCATACTGTGTGAGCTCATGTGGCGCGTTTTGCCACTTATATATCTCCGATCTATCAGAATGAAGTGAAAAATTGGAATGCATTTCAGCGTTCTTCGTGCATATTTCAAAATTCCAACGTTTGATCTGTCGGTTGGGGATTAAAGGTGTTCTTTTCAACGAAATCTGCATCATCAAGCTATTTAAAAAGTACATCTATAACTGGGCACTCTTCCACAATTTTGCTACTGGCTGGTTCGGCCTAATGGAACGGAAAATGCGCTTTATGTCGATCACGATGGCGCACTATCTTGATGCTTCTTAATTATGCATGTAAAAAAGAAAAGGCTAAAATCCAGAACTGTTGCGAAAACAAAAAGAATACAATCGCGATTCTGTCTATGCCTAGATTCCACTACTCCGCTAGAAAGGCGTTGAATGTCGAACAAATCAACTTACCATCAATATACCTGGGAAACACTCTGAGTCTAGTGTTGCCATTGCGGAAGTGGACAGGCTTTAGCACGAGACCGCATTCAGAAGTACGCGACCTATAGCGTCTTATGATCGCGTTTGCCCTCATCGACATCACATTAGCACACTGCAATTCTATTTGATTCACGCTGATCCGTTTGTTGACGGATAAGAGGGATTGAGGTTTAATACTTGCAAAGGTTGAAAATAACATGTGGGAGCGCATCAATAAAACATGCAATAAACGCGCTATCAGTGTTTCTGCAAAGAGTATTGAAAGATATATGAATTTTATTCTGCCGAAAAATGCTGATTTCTGCAGTCCTGAAAGGGATATTCTTTCACCCATATTGACCTGCTAATTCATGAGCGAGTCTAAAATTTTTTTGAAACTTTACTGAATATTTTTTGATTCGGCTTTGGACGAGAAAATTTGAATTTTTTAAAGATTTAATTGTTATTTCGAAACGATATTCGCAATGAAAATCGGAAAATTATCGAGTTCGAATGTGAATATCACATCGAATGTGAGAATATGGTTGACTTATAAGCCGAATGGGAACTTGCAGTGAGAACATTAAGCTATTTCTCTCATTATTGCTTCTCAACGTTGACAAATTTTGCATTTGTCGTCGTGTTTATAGCATTCTTTACTCTCGATCAAAAGTTATTTAGAGGCGAATAGCAAATAAAATTGCTTTGAGTTTTGTGTGTATGTGTGCGAAATTGCTCTTTAATGAAACGGAAAAAAGCATATTTCGACAACACAAAGCTTTCAACTTTGTGTTCATTTTCTATTGATGCTAATTGTTGCTTTTTGCATATCCGGAAATAACATGCCGCTCGATGAGGTGTGAATAAATAAACGATCGAATTAATTTCATCCTTCAACGATTTATTCTGCATTTTTCTCAGTATGCATCCGCACATAAAATGCAAAAAAAAAAAATTACATTGCATGCTTGTTCTGGATTTAAATAGAATTTTATATGCACAAAGTGAATAAGAAAACGCTCCAACTCAATCATCACTATCCTTTTCAAAGACGTTACTAATCTTCAATAAAATAAACGTCAGCAATACGAATCAATAAGTATAAAGATGAGTATTTATTTGGACGACAAATGAAAGTCATAGAAATGAAGTAAATTATACGTTAGCGTAAGCTAAGTCAACAATCGAATTTCAGCAGAAATCAAAATTAGCTGCTAAAGAAAAACGCATCTCATGAAATTTACTAACAGTTTTGCAGTTGCAGTTATTATAGGGGCAACTGCTGGCGTGACCTTTTAGCACCACTTGTTTTCCGTGTCCTTCGCATTTCCGGCAAAATAAAGTTCGCACAGGCATCTTTTCTGAAAATATCGTACCTAAGCCGACATTATTCAACCGTTTTAATACACTCTCATAGATTTTCACTTGCAAAGTATATTAGGCAGCGTAGTTACAAGTGTACGTTATGTTATGTGCGGATGTCTGTCTATTCGCTTCAATGATAACTTCATGTAAGGATCGATGAGGCTGCAAGACTTGATGGTTGATTGGGATGACATAAAGCCACTCTCATCCTAACTCTAAAATTGTTCTATCAATTTCGGAGCAGCTATAAACGTTTAACATCTCAAGAAATCATATGCATTTTGCAATCAATCAGATCACAAAATCCCTGAAAAACTCAATTTTGTGAGAAATTCACACCGTAGGTTAATATGTTTGCAATGCGAAGGTGATTTCGCGTAGTCGCATTATTTCTGTAAACTTTTCAAAACATTTGAATGAAAGAAAAGTTGCAAGAGTTCATATCTCAATAGCTCTTTCGGCACTTTTTCCACGCCTTTTTTTTGTGTTTTTTGTTGAGCTTCCCAAATTCTCCATTAAATATCCCATCTTTGGGGAACAAAATTTACTATGTGGTTTAAGCATCTTCTGCTGATAGTCTCATAAAGCAACAACCTCTATTATCATTGAAAGTCAAAGCGCATTTGAAGTTGGGAATAACTAAGGGAAAAAATATCGTTCTACGCATTGCTTATTGACGAAAAAGATATTCCACTGGGTGCATCATAAATAAAATTATTTTTTTTCGTGGCTATTTGAAGCAACAGCAAATTGTTTTTTTTTAGCATAAACATTCGATAACAAATGAAATTCCACCGTTCCAACTTATTCTTTTTTTTAAAGATTTTCTCGAAACTCAAGGAATATATACCACCAAGAGCCGGTTGCACTTTTACGTTGTCCACTTCAACGGTTTTTTCCATAATTTTTGCCGTAGAAACATTTTTTGGATCGGCCGGCGCAAGCACCAACGGGCTATCGCGAACCTGAAGACTATCGATAAAGCACCATGGTTATCAAAATGCGGTTTTGAAAGGAAAATGCGGGGAGAAAAATGTTCTCTATGGTGAAACGAAAGACTTTTACACTGTTTCGTGAAAACAGAATTTCAGGGCGAAGAAGAATTCAATATAGCAATCTGTCCAGAAATTCAATCAATATATCCAGAAATTGGACTTTAAAAAAGTTTCAAATTTTTATGCTCAAAGGATGTTCATTCGAAATTGAAAGCCTAAAGAAAACATGATCGTTGAAACAACTGCTGAAGAGATGAAAATGAGAAAAATATGAACGGAAATGCAATTGCTTCGTATGTCAGATCACAAGCGTTGATTAGTGCACAATAGGAAATGGCGATTAATGACTAGAGGGGTAAAGAAATAAAATGAAGATAACATATCCATACCTCGTCTACAGCCAGATCGACGTCAGATGTAAGAAGTTGCGCCTGAACGACAATTGGTGGCTCGTTGAGCGAGAGTGTAACCGGTGAGTTATCCTCACTAAAATATTTCCTTTCATTTAATCAATATCTATATTAATTTTCTATATAGCGATTTATGATATCAAAAAAAAAATTACTCTGGCATAGAGCAGCAGCATAGATGTGCTTTCATGCACGTTAGTAATAGAGAAATTGTTCCATTTTTAGCACAATCTCACGGCTGATTTCGTTAGAATAATAATCTCATGCTCAACATACATTTCATTGTTATGGTTGATTGCTTGATCGCTTTACCAGAATAATCAATTTTTGAGATACTATTTGCAATGGGAAATATTTCTAACGGAAAAAAAGGGAATCTATTTGCACTCTTAAATCTCTACTATTCTCTTCAATGAAATAAAACTATAAAATATCGATAAAAAATCGGATCTCAAGTTGTTGGTACCGATATGAGCGATGTGTCAGGGATGTTGACACGTCATATTCTTCGAAGATCAACCAACCATTCACACTAAATCGCTGCTTTTCAAAAAAAAAAAAAAAAAAATGCAACGTTGCAACTACGTTTTATCAAACAGTTTGTGGTAACCCTCAAAAATAATTCTATTCTTGTAAGGATTTCAAAATTCCTTTCACAACACTTTTCGCTTAGAAAATTCTTCAACTCTATACGGAAATTAATGCACTTTTATCACAATATCATAACTGTAGATGATTTCATTCCGATAACGATGTCATGCTCAACATCATGAACATGCTTTGATTTTCCTATCGGTTATCGGTTATTCTTTTGCAGCACTCATATTTATAGAAGAAGCGGACAGGGGTGGTAGAGGAAAGGCTTTAATTATCCTTCGCTTTTTGATCGATCTGCTTTGAAATTTTTTGAGAAATAATAAAATACGCGAAATAATGCACTCATCCGATAGAAATCTAAGTTTAATCTCAATCTCCCAAAGCATTTATGCAATAAGAAATTATTTTCTTTGATTGTCCAGATTTATTGACTTTGAAGGGTTTGCAAAAGTAATGATAACGCTTAAAGCAAATGAAGAAACATGTCATATGTATAGGCATGATAGGCACTTTCGCATTACCTCAATTCGATCGATCAGTTTTCACAATTAGCAACGAATAATAAAAAGACGAAGCATTGCTTTAATTTACTGGTTAAACATAGCGCACACTCAAAATTGAGGTTGTTTCCTTTTTTTTCCAATTCGATCGCTGCGAAATGAAAACTGATTGATGTGAAATGTTCACTGATTTTTTTCAACTTTGAAATATATAAACAAATAAGTAAATAAATAAATAAACAAATAAATAAATAAATAAATAAATAAATAAGTAAGTAAGTAAATAAATAAATAAATAAATAAATAAATAAGTAAGTAAATAAATAAATAAATAAATAAATAATTCATAATTCGCCAATGTGATAAACATGCGTGCATGAGTATAGTGTCACACCACCATAAGACGCTTTGCAAATGCCAAAAGTCAATCCCAGAAAACGCACATATATAAAAATCGGTGAAAGTGCAAGCAGATCCTGCATTATAAAGTTTAGAGGAATGAACCTTTTCGCTTAGCATCAAGGTGGGAAATCTTTCAAATGAAATGACCGCAAGATTAGGGCCAAGATTGGATCGAACAAGGTTTTTGAGGAATGTGGTTAGTTTAAAGTATGCTATATATTAAAGCCAGTTTTTTTTATGAGTTCATTTCAACAGGCTACTAATTTATTGATAATCTTTATTAAAGATTGAAAAAAAACATAATCGTCAATGCAATAATAGTTAAAACAGTTAGAGGTACTTAAGAGTGAAGGGGATAGATAAAAGCTTTTATTTACAATAAGCATTAAAAATATAACAAAAAAAACATAAGAAAGGATGCAAAACATTGAAACCATTCAACACGCAAAATTTTTGAAATTATAAAGAATGAACAACTATGATAAGGGCTTTTTATCTAAAAAAAAACACATCTGAGATTATAGGTTATACTTCTAGTTGGTTGATTGTGTTACAGCTGCACTCCATGCTGATTCAATTCACCTTTATGCAAAGAAGCGATGAAATATATTTTTGCCGTATTGAGATTAATTGCTGCAAAATATCTCATTTTATAATCGAATAGCATAAAATAACCAATTTGCGACTCTTTGATCCTTAGATAATGATTTGAAGAAATGTAACTTCAATAGTTTGAATCTCGAATGGCAAGTAATGCTGTATACTTCATGTAAACCTTAAGATCATTTATGATTTCTGATCAATATTCGCTCGAGAAATCGCAATGAGACAGAGCCGTTTTCATCTGCTGTAATTTTATTACGTAAGTATATTATATACGTAATTAAAACGTTATTGAGGTGCTTTTAGTTTTTTTTTTTTTTTGAAACAATATGCATCATATCTCCAAAATTTTTCGAATGATTAACTTTGTTTAGATTGTCTTTATTATTGAGAAAAGCGTTCCACTTTCTAGTAAATTCTCAAAAAAAGCTAAATTAAACCTTGACTCATTTTCATTCGTTTTGAGTTGAATTTTGAGGACCCATGAAATTTTTTAATGCCTATACGCCGAATTTGTCTCACATAAATCTCGTCATCACATAGCAAAAACATCATTTCATTTCCGGAACAGTTTAATGGCACATTAATGAAGAGCCTAATGAGAAGAATGTCTGTTAGGTTTGCTTATATAAAACCATAAAATGACCAATTTCAGTGCACAAATTTCAACGAACAAATTGGAAAGAAAGCATCACACGCGAATTAGCAATCAGAAGTCATAAATCGTTATAACTTCCGGGGTAATTCACGGAAATAAAAGAGAGTTAGCGATAGAATTCGCGAAGGTATCTTCAGTTGAAGTGGGACGAAGGAACTATTGTGACTGAAGAGATTCAATACTAGGATAGGAATATTGCATTCGAAGAGAATTAAAATAAAGGAAGCGTACTTGAAACAGAGAGCAGTAATAAAGAACATGTGAAAATAGGTCTATAGGAGGCGTATTGATAAGTTTTTCGATGTGAGAACAACATCTGACAACTAGTATAGTGAATTTTCCGGTTATTAATTTCGTTAAAGCTCTCTTGCAAATATTTCGTCGCTTTGAAATTCGATGAACAATCCATCTATATTCTGTTTTCAAGTGCTCTTTTCATCGTTGTTTGCTTCAAATTGTCTCAACTTACCATAAATCATTCTAGTGGTAAAAATTCTCTCATTTACATGCAATTTTATACTTACGTGTTGTTGATAATACTTTCAAGTTAAAGATTGACTCATTGTGGGATATGATATGATCAAATTTCACTGTATGAATATTTGTGCTCAAGAATTCAAACATCAAATTCAAATATTCATTTGGTTATGGTACCAGCTCACTGTAAAGATTTCGGCATCCAAATTCGCCATGTTCGGATAGATCCTCGAGAGGGAGATATGTAAAAGATTATGGAAATTTAGTCGCATTAGAGGTCTCTTTGAAAACAGTACACGATTATAATCCCTCTAAAGAGTTGACTCTCAAAGTTCGCAACGACTAAAGAATACTCTAGAAGATCATATTCGCAGCAAACAACTCTCTTTTCCACATGCAACATGCAATGAATAGATACCACAATTACTAAAACCAAGTCGACCTCTCTTGGCTAGCCCATAAGCCGCACATGATTATGTTGTTCGACTGAGGACGCAATGAGAATTATGAAAGAGGAAGAAATTGCTTGAGGTATTTTCCAGTAAAATTAGACGATAAGGCCCGGCCATGTATAACGTATAACCACGCCCACGATATGCTGATTGGATGGCTAGCATACTAGCTATAGCATTCATTGTGCTGTTTAGGCGGTAGCATGGGGTTGGCAAAAAAATGCATGATTTAGCCGGTTTTATGATGTTCAGAAGCATACGGTCTGAATCGACGATATCTGCTGAGGGTGTTGCGATCTGAAGTAAATCAATGAATCGTTGCAAAACAGCTAGAAAATTGCTAAGTTGAGCATCGAAAAGAAGGCTATATGCATGAGCGTTTATACGCAAAAATACGCAAAAACTGCAACTCTTCAGTCCACCGCAGTTCGGACATAGTACAATGCAAAATATAAGGATGATCTCATAATAAAAGCAAGCGTATTCCAATTATCCATCGCTGGACGGTCTCATCATCTCCGAACACCTTCAGGACGCGAAAGGCAGGACAGGAAAGACTTTCCCAGTGAGTGACGAGTGAAATGATTCACCATAACACAGAGTAGGAGACACCTTCCGCACTCTAGCCTATACCGTATTTATCGAATTTCCTAGATTTGGCACCAGATATTCCATAACTATATCGGCTCTATTGGCAAACACATACATGCATAAACATTTATGACAGCTTTAAACAGGAAGCGCATATAACTACTGCCGAATTTGATCCCGGCATAGATGGATTAGCAAGCGAGGAATTTGGCAGACGAGCAGATAGGTACATTGGCACATTTAGAGGCATACGCTTACAATAATATATTCAGCAAATGTAGGTTGAAAAAGGTAAATGAAACGAATCCTTGATAGGTTTGCACAAGTGGTTGAATCAGAGAAATGTGAATACACGATTGCACCTGTTTTACTATTTGTTATGAAAATGCTTTCATATTGGGATTACAAAAGGGCATATTGAGCCAACTCATTTGATGCACGTTTCTATATGCTATGTTTCAAACAACTCTCCCTTCAAATAAAAAAGTGAATTGCGACCAATAAGAAATCCTAAGTTTTCAGTTAGGAACACCCATATAATTGTAGTGGGCTAGTTATGAGGCAGTTTTATGGTACCTATGAGTGTTAATAACAATAACAGATGAATCACGGTGATAGAAATATGAACTTATTTTCTGAATTCAAAACGAGCAAATCAAAGGAATAGCAATTAGGTGGTCTTCTCAGTCGCTCGACGCTTAACGAAACACCGTTATTCAAGCGTACTGGCATGTACATTGATATTCATTGCATTAGTATTGCATGCGTTTCATTACGTATAACAAAAAGAATGGCGTCTAATTGAAGAATGTTTGACTATATGTGATCGATGATATATACGATACATGATGGTAGGGCAAATGCCAAAATATGGTTGTTTTGCGGCGAAAATTTTGCCACAATTGTTGCCTTGAAAATGTTTCCGTTCTCTGAAATGAAATATTCTCGGAAAATTTGGATAATCTTCAATCCGTAGAGATGTTAATGGGAATCTGCATGGCATTCTCAATGGAATAAGATGTTTTCACGGTCAATATGCTATTTCATTGTGATTCTTGCGACTGCGCGCAAATGCAAAGAAAACAAAGAGGTTGCTGATCGGCTCCTCCGAAATACAGTTCATAAAGATATCAAAGTTGTACATCTAATTGGCGTGAAAACAAGTGGCGGGCAGCAAATTGTCATAGGTTGCACTGCGTCAGCAACCATTGAGTACAAAAGCATCCCTAAGGTTCGGCGGTTGTCAAACCTTGACTTCGTCTGTTGGAGTGCAACGTCGATGTTGGTGCTTGATAGTGTTTCATTAGCGTAGACTGTGTTGCTCGGTAATAATAACCTAAGCGTAATGTCGTTTTAATTGCTGGCGTTGAAGTTGTTGTTAGGCAAGAGTTGTATCACACATAAAGTCGCTTCTTCTTTTCGCTTGAACCTTTTAGGCGTCAATGTTAGCTGTCGTATATGTGCGAGCTGTCACTATCGTTGTTGTTGTGTGCTCACGTTGGGCGTCTTGTCTGTGATGGTGTGGACCGTTGTTGCTGGGTAGGATGTTGGTGCGTTTGCTCGTTAAAATATACTCATAAACTACTCAACGTCCTTGCAAAAAAGCGTGGCAAGGTTTGCTGTAGTAAAATGAATTTACAAGTATATAAAATAGCACCGATAAGCACATGGGTAAAATTTGAAAGGTTAGTAAAAGTTACCACTAACATGTTCGATAAATTTCACGATTTAGCTGTTTCACTGATGAATGAAAGGTAAAGATGGGTAAATGATCGTCTTACTAGAGGAACAAATCCACAACGTAATACCTAATTCTTGTGCAAAAATTATTGAGATAATATTAGACGAGGTGAAGCAATTGGCATTCTGAGGAACATCTTTCTTTTCATTTATCTTGACAATTTACATAACATGATCAGTGAGACAACTTTCGACGGCACATGAACGATTAGTTGATTGTTCGCAAAAGTTTTCTCAAGATGTATTCTAACAAAAGTTGAAAATTGTTGCAATAATGTTTAGTGATACCACATTTTCAGGAAGGGGTGTAAAGCTCGGATATCCAGGACTTATTGCGAGTTTAAGATTTATCACTGGGAAATAAACTCGAAATGTTTATCATTGAGTCAAAGTTTCAGTTTCATTTCGAAACGAAATTTTCACGCTCTCAATGAATAAAAAAAAAAAAACTCAAATTTTTCGAAAAGAGCTGCGGGCTATATAATTGAGAAAAAACTGCATGCATTTTGCAATGATAGGATTTATGTTCAACACCTTTCGAGTTATATATAAGAAACCACTTTATAATGGATACATATCTCTCCAGCCCCTCTGCCACATTTCTGCACTTGTTTTTAATCCGGGGTACATGCAATACATCCTATTTCATTGGCGATTTCCAATTAATTGAAAAGTTATAACCGATAACTTCCTTGTTGAATCATTCTTTACGAAAGACGAGTTTAAAATGTTAAGACCAATCTAGCATCACGCTGCCAATAAAGTTTTTTCAAAGCCTAACAGCAATTAATATCGCAAATTTTGCAGATAAAGTGCTGGAAAAAAAAACAAATTGAAAACCTACATCGATGTGTAAATAGGTTATTATTCAAAGAACAATAGTTTTTATTAAATGCGAATAATCACATATGAGAAAATCAAATGATTCAGCAAGGACTTTAATTGATTTATTATTGATTACCTTTAGTGTATTACGTTTAAAGTTTCCATCAGCGCACTCATCAAAGAGACAATATTACTAAGCGATAAACAAATTTTCTACGAATGATTAAAACGCAATAATGATGTCATCCGTTTCTAAAATTGATTTCTGTGAACTTTCAATTCTTTTCGCTCATCGAGCACATCAATAGGTATTGTGTCAAAAACTTTGCGATATTTTTCTTAAGGCACACTGCTGTGTGAATTGCTCAGTATCATAGCACGATTTCATTTAGCTAATTATTTATTTCCTATGAGTTCTTTAAGATTTTGAAAAAAAAAGAGTTTTTGTATATATTATATGTACAAAGAATTGTATATATAATTATATTTGTGTAGTTGTATAACTGAGATCGTATTTGTGTATACCAAAGGCATCAGAAGCATTTAGGACACTATAAAAATATGTAGATTTACGCTAAGGTGAATATGCAAATGAAAGTAGAATTTAGATAGTGTGCGCATATTACTCGCTTATTAGATTACTATTCTAAGATATGAATCGACGACAAGCCGATATCGTCAAATGAATTCTCATCTGATGCTATTACTAAGCTCCTCAAGTGATAGTGCTGCGTCATTTTATTGATCATAGGTGATTGGGTAATAGAAATTACTCCTGGAAAGAAGGCTTTTCCGGTCTAAGCTGTTCCCAGCGAGTTTCATTGTCACAGATCTTTTCTACTTTTTGAGGTGAAACTCCACGGAATAGATGGTCGAATAAATGCACAAACATTTCATTGATATAGTCCTGTTCTTTTTTTTAAACGAAAAACTCATAGAAGGCATTCAAAAAAATATTCATTTTGTCATATGTGATAGGAAAAACGATGATGAAATGCAGAAAAATTATAGACGTCTAAGAAAGGTGAAAGGGGAACATTGATTTAGCTATAGGGTATTATGTCCACAAATTGCGCATCATACGTGCCTAACGATGATTCGATTTGTCAGAACGACGAATTTAGAGATCATTTAAATCATTGATTTATATCTGAGAGAATTATAGTGATCATCATTGCTTCTCATTCAATGAATTCTTATTTCATCGAACACCGCAATTGCGCTATTTTCTGTCAAATAAGGGATTGAATTAACAAGTTATGACATATAGAACAATAGTTATTCTTTATTAGTGCGACCTTTCGCTAGAGGAATAAAGCAATCAGTTTTTTTTTTTGTTTTGGTTGGGATCATAATTCGTCGGGAAACTTGATATACTTAATTGATTTCGATTTCTATCTTCAACAAGCAGCTTCGTTGCTTGATGCAGTTGAGCGATACCGATTCAAAAAATTTACGTCAAGTTGGGAATCTTGCTGGAGAATAGGTGCGGTATGCAAATTTTCACACGCACACCACAGGAAGTGGTAGTTCTATAGAATATAAACCTTTTTTCGCTATTTTATTTCCTTAAGACACCAAAAAAAAGTTGAATAGATGACATTAGTGCGACAATGGTATATACTGTTTAACGAAATTACTAAACGAAGGCAAAAATTTACTGGAATAAAGCGCCTATATGGTGCGAGGATTATAGATATTGAAGATTCTAAAAGGATCATATATAAATCACCTTATTCCCTACATTGCTAGCATTATTCATTTGCGCCATTAAAGTCGTATACAGGGCGCAGATGATCGTCAAATCAAACTTGTTTCTGCACTTTGATAGACATATCATTCTCAAATGTTTTGCATATTTGATGCTAATTAATTAAGCAGTCGCATTTATATTTATTAATATTTTCTTTTTTTTGTTCTATAAATTCTGACGAAAGAGCGTTTAGGAGGTATATTATCTGTGCATATGTGTATATGCCAAGTTGTAGCCAGTTACGATCTCCCAACTTCTTTTGCGACTATAGAAATGAATTTTTTGGAATTAGATCATTTCATCATTGAAATAACTTTTGATCTGCAAACCGTATCTACTTATCGGAAGTTCGCATCAACTTTCGGAGCAGTTTGCCTTGCAATGATGCTTATTTTCAGAATGCTCAGAAACAAAAGGAAGCATATACGAAACACCTTTCAATACTTGCTAAGTTTAAACGTACAATCCAAATATGCTGTATTAGTGGAACAAGCAGAGCGATAAACGAGATGAAATTCTGAAGTGGAAGTGGATAAACTGGTGGTTGTATAAGATAGAGGAACTCGTGGGAGATAATAAAATATTCTATATTTTCCATAACACTACTCGGATTGACGTAATAGCAACACTTTGGTAAATTACGACAAATGAAGCGAGTAGAAAATTTGCTGAAGCGCTTTTATTGCATAACAAAAAGCATCCATCACCTACCTTTACATCGTTTGATAATAAACGTATAAAAATGAATATATTTTTATGCTTATATAAAATAAAGACATGAAATTAAAAAAAATATATATACAAGTAAACACAAGAAATACACAGAAGCAAACTGCTTTCATCACATTATTCACTGCACTAACAACATAAAAGAAAACATTAGAATAAATAGGTGGTATGAAATGAACTATGCGGAAGCAATAGCAATATCTGCATAGAAATGAAGTAGAGTCAAGTAAATATAATGAAAAACGAAAGCCGTATAGCGACTAAACGAAAGATTCAAAGAGTGGAAAGATCGTGGAATATATTTTCGTTTTTTATAGGCACTAACTTAATTGGGCTTTCATTCGATAAGCATATCACTTTTGCTTCCGCATCTTGCACATCTCTTACATTTATGTCATTTTTCGCTTTTTCAATGCTCAAACGATCAATTCATGAGCTGAAACGGTAATATGGCAGTAGAATCTCTTATTGTTAGCAACATCTAAATCATCGCAGTAGAGTGCTTTAGGTGTAGTCTATAGTGAGATTAATTCTATAAGTACAAAATATTTATTTACATTCTATAACATCTGTTCTTCGATATAGAAATTCAATTATGCTCTACCCCTTGTAGTGTTATGTGAATTAGAATATCAAAGCAATAAATGTGCATATGATTCCACTTATCAAAACTACAAATAATGATGTTCAATCATTGCCGTAAATATTGTGCGTTAAGCTTTCGGCAATCAACAAAAATGGTTAGTTCGATCATATTGCAGAGTTGCTGGTATCAATCTAGTACTGTAAAATGTTTTATGTGGTTTTAAAATCAATGTTGACCGAGGATAGTGCCATTGAATTCTAGCGCATATCATAAGTATGTGTAATATGAAGTTTCTTTACAAATATCTTCATTTTTTACGTTTGAAAGATAAAAAAATTCCTAAAAAAGAGACCCACATATCTTTGAAAATGTGTGTGAATGAAAAGATCTGTTTATGCTTACTCGAAGTCAGATAATACAAGCCATATATCAGAGGATGGCAATGAGCAGCTCTAATATGAAAGTTAATTTCTAATCAATTCTCAGAAATGCCTTAGAGTGTCCAGTTACGAGGCGAAGTCTAAGACGATGTACGATTTTGAAGACTAATGTAGAATGAACGATAAGATCTTCGAATATGCGCTTGTCTACAGTAGTTAAACGATAATCGTTCTAAGAAATGCGCACTCGATTGAAGCAATCATTTAAAAGATCCATCAACAGTTGGAGGGCAAACTAGACTTATCGGCTAAGATCAGTACAATTTTTTCATTGACACATAAATTGATGTTCGTAACCACAATCGAATGAGTGATGTGTGGAAAAAGAAAGAGTGTAATGATCAAAACAGAACACCACACGTAATGTTCCACTCTTCGTTACATATATCTCTAATCTTCATTGCTCACCACTTTCAGAAAATTTTATCGAAGTCTACGATACTAAATTCTTGAACATTTAATTTGAATTTATTTCAAGAATCTTTAATCAATTGAATATGTAAACAAAGCATTTGATTGATTTCATCTAAGCAATTACCACAAAGCACTAGAATTTGCTAGTGAGTATATTAAAACTGTTAGCAGTCAATATATTTCAGTTGAATCAAGATATCGTTAGTATTTAAATAAATGAAATTATCTGGAATAGCAGCGAAATTTTCTCACCTCATATCGCTATCTTCTTTCCCTTCTTCAGATAAGTTGCTTCCAACAAATAATTGATGCTGACACGACCCTCTTCTAGAGTAACCGATGATTCCAGCTGAAAGAAAATCACTTAGGCTATATATGACTTCAGCTAATCAACACGGCAACACTGTAAAGATAACGTGTTGAAAAAATACGGTTTGAGGCAAACACATCATTATTACTGTCGAATGCGAATGTTTTGTTTGAACCACTAATAGCGTAATGACATTCACGGACAAAAGATAAAGGAACAACGCAGCGAAGATGGTTCAAATGCCGTAAAAGCAAAACTGAGCTGATGCTGGTACAATTTTTTCCTTGACGACTACGTTTTCCTAAAGAAATCGAGTGTTGTTGAGACGATATCCGGATGCGATCTTCTGGAATTCACATCCAACTCATCTTCGCACATAAGATGGTAGAAATGCTGCCATCTTTTCAGCAAATGAGTTCGTCCATGTGGATAGTCTGCTATTCTCAAGTGGAAAGATTTCAGTGAAACAACAAGACATTAATCCTAAAGCGATAGTCCAATCAGCAGCAACTATCAAAATCTAATTCTCGATCATCGATGTTATCAGTTCATCAGACACGCCTGATTCAACTTCTATCTATTGTTCATTGAATCGTTATTTTTCAATGCGCTGAAGCAAATACTGGAAGTGAAGAATCAATCACAATTCTCATTTACAAGTAAATACTTTCACTTCATTGAATAAATACAATACGGGCTCAGATTTAAGGCGTCATAAAGCGGTCAAAAATGCACATGACTAATCGAAAGATGCAAGAAAATAGATTGCGGTTGAACGCAATAAGTGGGAAATGAGAACTTTGAATTCCGGAAATAGTCTCCATACTGAAAACGAAAGTACCATTATTGAGTTAACTTCGAAGTTTTATTTCCTCAAGCTAATCTTAATATTTGCATATAACTTTTTAATAGCTTCTAAATCGCTAGCATGAATACGAATTATACAGTATCTTCTAGAGATATGTGATGCTGACGTTCACAAACGCTAAAAATGTGAGCTTTCATTGCGAAGAATTTAACTCTATGCATTCCTCTACTGAAGGTTCCATAAAATAAGCTCCAAATACAGTTACGGGAGCGCCTTACGCAAAATAAGAATTGATACATAATGGGGAAGAATTTTAGGCGGAAATAGCCGAACGCTTTTCGTATAAATTACACTGAAATCATCCTGGAAAATCGAATCGATCTAAAGAAATGACAAAATGAAAAGTTATTTCGAAAGGAAGCCTAGTTAGATGCAATCATATAAACGGCAAGAAGCTACAGTGAGCACGATTATTGAAAGAGTAGGTGGTATTATATCATATTTTCCGCTTAACTTGACAAAACGTTTCGCTTCGATTAAATAAGTTAGACGATTTTCAGTGCATATGCAGTATCCTCTTTTGAGCAAAACCATAATGCAGTGCTAATCCAATTTGAAACTCTTAACGATGAAATCTCCGGAATCGTCATTGGCAAATACGTCACAATGAAAGAGCGTCATCATTGCCTTTTAAATTGAAAGCCAGGAGCGCTCAAAGGTGCTTTCACAAACTTATGTGCCTGAGAAAATTTAGTCACTCATGCCGACGAAAGACTTCAGGTTTTAACTCTTGAATAAATAAATAACGATGTGCATAATACAGTAGAATGAAAAGTTGCTTATATTTATAAACGGTGGATCATGCCATATGCAAGAGGAGATAGAAGGCAAACAGTGAGGAAACGATGAATGATGAAGGGTGCAGTCAATCTCGGACAGGATGAACTGTTTTGCAAATGCATAGAGATTGCTTGTTGAGCGGCTGGCGGCAAGGATTGCTCCCTTTTTTTGAACGATGACATGAGGAAGCGATATTTGCAGTGTTTTTTTTTTTTTTTTTTTTTTTTTTGGAGCACTAAGCGGCGCACAACTGGCATGTCCAGCGGGCAACTTCAAAAGTCACACAAAACAACTTTTATAGCGCCTTTTTCGAAAGTCACTTCTTAAATGATGCTCCTATTTTTCGATCTTTGCATAATGGAAAGTGATGATAATTTTGCTAGTGATACAACCCCATGCCTATTCAACGCTTTGTCCCTTTAGCTTTACTTTATATGATGATATTTCTTAGAACATTCATCTTATATTACGCATTGGAAATAAGTAAGGGGTTATTATAGTATTCAATACTAATCACTCAATCAAAAATAAGCATTTCACTATTCATCTAATGTTGATTTAAATTTTGATGTAGAGTTGTCTCTGAAAGGTCAACTTTTGCAATTTTTTCTTTGATCTAACAATGTCATTTTTGCGGCTATATACAATCTAGCGTTCTTCGGCCATTGAAACTAATGACGCATTGAAATAATTCGACGATATCTCTCATATATGGCGACAAATGTAATAAATCTGAAAAAAATCTCGATGACGCTATCAAATGAAGCACTTTAAAAAAAATCGCCCATTAAATTATTAAGAGTATCTAATTTTAACCGACATGTTTTCAGCCTTTTATGGCAATATGTGTTCTT
This sequence comes from Baylisascaris procyonis, assembly GCA_037389465.1. Classification (NCBI taxonomy): domain Eukaryota; kingdom Metazoa; phylum Nematoda; class Chromadorea; order Rhabditida; family Ascarididae; genus Baylisascaris; species Baylisascaris procyonis. The sequence continues at coordinate 5,188,626 of JAZARR010000074.1, read as the reverse complement.
TGGTTTATCCTGTAGATATTCGATGAAATTTTTCAATGAATAGTTTTGATGAAGAGAATGTTAAGAAAGAGCTCTTTGGATAATGTTATCATGGAGCCCAAATTGGAGTTGTTTTTAGCGAGAAAATACAAAACAAACATATGTATTTCAACATTTATCCTTACATCAACACAATGTATTCCACGTTCTACGCTTTGGATGCCTCTGAATCGCTATGTCAATGTTGCAAACATCAACGAAGTATGTATCTATGAGGGAGTTTGATTATGATATCAACCGTTCTTGCTATATAGTCTGTTGTAGCAGTAAATTCGACAGAGCATCGAGGTAATCAGCAAAACTATTAGTAATTGACATGCGAATTCCTTCTAGAATCGACCAGAGAACGGAAGGTTCCGAGTATCTTCTGGATGGCTTCTTTCGATATAAGCGATCATTCTAAATGAATAAGGGCCACATGTTAACAGCACAGCTTGCTTGCATAGAAATTGAAACTGCTGTTCATATTTCATGCAGTTCTGCTAACTACTGTATTCTTGAGCGGCTGCATTTTATTTACATTTCAGACAATAGGAAATTGAGGTAGTTTAAAAAAAACTGAGTATATCGGTTATTGTCGAAAAAAGCGACTACAGTGTTAAGAAATTGCAGGAATTTACATGCGTCTCCTTGGGCATATAAATAACAGTTGAATCGTGATTTTATGCATGCACATGTGCCATTTTCAAATTGTGCACTATAGCATTCTGAAATGAATAACTTTGTGTAACTCTTTATGTTGTTTTTATAATCGTAACTACTATTTCTTATGACCATGTATCATAAACATTCACTTCTTCAAATCAGCGCTAAAAGTGTGCAAAGGCATAGTGCCATATATCTGTATTAATGCCGTAAATAATTTGTGCTTTGCGAGCCTAGATGTAAAAAAAGGTGAACATTCTGATGCCAAGAAGTTTTTTCGCGATCGGATAGTTTCAGAAATTTTACTCGAAGTAAATAAAAAGTAGCTGCACCAAATGAGGCCTGAACATCGTAGATAATGGTACCGTTATACAATAACTTGCAAGAACTCAGAAATTTTTCATATCTAACAATGACAATACGATAGGAATTTTCATGAAATATTTTATTCTTGAAATCACTGCGAATCATTATTGAAATAAGCGACGCTGCATTGGAATTGCAATCGGGAATATTCGAATATCTAAAGTGCATTAGCCGAGTTGAATGCGAAGTGCAATGAGGTGATAAGATAAGCAAGTACATTGAGCGTTACAAATTTCGATGAATCACTTTCTTCGAAGGTTGTCATATGTGCCAAGCAACGTTTTCTTCAACTTGTGGTACTGATATTCTTCCTCTATCTCTATCACTTACGAGCTTCTTGGATGAAGCACTGACCATATTTATCAAAAAAAAAAAATTGTTCAATGGCATTTGATGTCAATATTTGTCAGTGGCACATTGATAGTTTACAGAAACCTCAGAATGTTTGTGCATTCGATTGAAAAAAAAATTACAACGAATTAAAAAATAAGTAAATGGTTTGAAGCTTAATGTAAAGTAAGTAATTGCGATCATATGTTCTTTAGGTAGTAGTCCTGCTGATGATCGCAAAATTTGTCCGTTGAGATAAAATTTGAAATGTGGTCGCTGCTGTTTCGCTTATAGCAGTGGGATGGTTTTTTCCTTGCAATTGGTTTTGATTTCTTTGGGCTTGTACTACTTCTTGACTTTACTTTTTCGCATTATTGAATCCGGATTTTGTGATTTCAATTGGTTTGATATGTTTTTGCTTTGTCGGGATGCAATTTATTTGATATTCATTATTTAAGTAACAAGTGGCTGCTGTGTTTTCTTGAAACCTATTCGAAAGCTATAAATACGATTTTCTCATCGAATTTCATTGGAGCACATTCATTGGAGCATATTTTCAATCACATTGTTTATCAACTAGTTTCACTCTGCTCAAATAAAAGTGAGAGAAATGGTATTATGTTTTCGAAATGGAAACAATATTGAATCTAATTTCGCATTTGCATACAAATGAGCCAAATAATTCCATTTGAGTATATCATGAAAATTGTTTTATCTTAAATATTTTTTCCAAATTGCACATTAATTCAGTTGACTGATATTATTACTTATAAATATCCATATTCAAATGCAACTTTTAGGTGATAACTCGTGAAAACTTTTTTGTACAAGGTTCACTTTTCCCCCATCTCGATCATTGAAACATGAAAATCCAACTCATTAAAATAAATGCATTTTTTTCACTAGAATACCTTTTGACGTTGATGCATCGACATAAATTACGTCATAGAATTTATACCAACGTTTAAAATACACAAGTGAGAAATTGCAGCTACAAGTCCAGTTACTCTGGAAGACAAATGAGGGCAAGTTGCCTGGTACGCGAGCATATATAAATATATAAATACATAAATATATAAATATATAAATATGTAAATATGAGAATATATAAACATACAGATATATAAATATATGAACATAAATATAAATATGAATATTTTCGCGCATATATATATATATATATATATATATATATATATATATATATATATATATATATATATATATATATATATATATATATATATATATATATATATATATATATATATATATAAAGCTCAAGTAAATGAATAAATAAATAAATAAATAAATAAATAAGTAAATAAATATGAATATAAATATATAAATATAAACATAAATAAATATATATATACATTTATATAACTGTATATTATAGAAATGTATATGCATATATATTTCTAAATTTATATGCAAGGTTGGAAACGGCATTGCAACCATGTGCTTTTACATGGCAATTTTTAAAGAGCTCATAAAAATTTAATAAGGAATTTTGGCGCTAGCTAAAGGTTTGCAAGCATTTACGAACTTTAAAAATGCATATTTGTGAAAGGATATACGAAGCAGGGTTAAGTGTTCACAGGTGCATCGGGTGGAGTCAAAAAAAAAGAGGAAAGTATGCATATTTCTCTGTTGTCTCACTCACGATGTTGAGATGTTGATTTTTGTTTGGCAGTGACATCTGACACTCATAGAGAAGTTATGTTACAAAAAAAAAATTGCCTTCAGACGAACTCCAGTGAATTCGTTTGAGTAACTAAACCTGAGGCAATAAACAACTTAGCAAAACTTGAACAAGGCGGGATATCTGTGGTTTGTCCTCTCCGCCAAAGCATTCGGTCATTTATGATCTAATTGCCCCAATCTAGGTGATCTTTTTTGAACTAATAGAATCATTATATTGATCTAGCTGGCTTAGTTGTGCAAAAAGCAATGATATGACACGCGGGCTGCAAGAAATCCAACAGAGATGCTCAAAGCAGCGATTGAGCTCACAAGAGATCGCTTGCTGACTGTACGCTTTCCTCCTTTCATTTGAAAAAATTCCCCATTTTTGTCTAGCGATTATTGCTGTAGAATTGTATCACCTGGAAAAGGTAAACAGATTACTGGAGTGCAATAATGATTGTGTTCTTCACAAATCACTCACTCATTTGACGCATGCCGATCGCTCGAGGTACGTCAGCGTTGAGCAACTACATATGTAATGGTTCCAGCTTGTACCTGCTGGCTCTTTCAAGAAATTTCAAATTGGGCTCATATGTTACTCCCGACTAGATAGAAACAATCCGCAACATGAAATCGTAGCATGAACATACTTATTTATCTCAAAAATGGATTTTTTTTTGCGAAAATAATATCCCTCAAAATATACTACAAATATTGGCGACTCAATCAATGATTTCTTTGAAAATTTATACAACAGTCAAAAATTTACGATTTACTTCTTAGAACTTATGATTATATCCGATTGTTGAATGCCATGGAAATTGCTGCTTGCTACTTAGCTTTGGAGAATGATTGAATTTTGAAGTTTTAAAGTTTTCTCTATGTGATAGCCTAAATCGACGTAGCAAAATGTGGCCTAATATTTTATTAACAATAGTTTTTTTTTTTCAAAATGCTTTCTTGGAGCGGAAAAATGAAACAACACTTTCAATATCATTTTGAGCAATGAAATTTATTGTTGCAAAAAAACTAAAGCTTATAAGTGTAGATAATATTCCTCTCATCAAAGAAAAATGTCGAGGAAACAAGAGTCGCAATGTTCAGCGAAGAATTTCAAGAGAACGCTTCACACACGATGTGTCATTTTTTATGAGAATCGAGCAACAGTCTTTGCTGTTTACGTATTCTTAACGCAACTTGTGTACAGTTTAGTTGCAGGATTACTGTAAGCATTTAATGTTCAACTATACAAAATTATAGATAGTTATCGTATTGATCTGGTATAAATTAATGAAACGAAAACCCGTATGAATATCTTTGTAATTCACGATTGCTATGCTTACTAACAATCTATTTGCATTTGAAAATATCTGTAAAAAGCGATTTCAGAAACAACAATTGATAGCAAAAATATTTATGCGGAAATATGATCTGAAGTATAGCCCAAATTCCGGCTACTTAAATCTTCGGTGGTTTCAGATATTCTCAATTCTTCTGCTACTTTCTCACATCGATTAAAGGTTACTCCTTATGCATGCTTTTTTTCCTATAGTGGATTTCAGGTTAGCAGTAATAAAAGTTTGTGACCCTTATAGAATTTCCATTTAGGATCGCATCAGAATTCCTTAACGGGATTGCTCTCCATAATCGTACATCTCTACTGGGTTGCAGCCAACAAAATCTACCAGGTTCTCTCGCCTGGTTGATTTCGTTTTGCTCTCATAGTTTCGAAGAATTCGTCGAAAACCTAGTAAGGTATACGCAATGTCATTGCTTATATAGCGCTCCATCAGAAATGAAATAAGAAGCGTTCGTCTGATAATGGAAACTATAAACGAAGAGAAACTTTCTAAAAGATGAGAATATTCGTCGCCAAAAGTTAAGCATTAGGAAAGCGTGAAAGTTCTGCATGCTTGCCAATCACAAACAGAGTTAACATAAATGCTGCAACAAATACAATTGAAGCAATAAATGCCATATAGAATTTTAGTGCAACAAAACTGCGTTGAAGTTGAGTGATCAAGGACAGCAATGGATCTCTACTTATGCGGGCATTTGTCGTTAAATTCTTTAGGAAAGACTTCAGAAAAAGGAAGTCTATCTCTAAAAATGTGGTTGAAAAAATTGAACGTAAAACTCGAAATATTGTGTAATGTCGAAAAATTTGAGATAATCAACTACAGCGACTGTTTATGAAATAAGTTGGAAAACATTCGAAGAGGCTGCTATGATATGCAATTTTACGATGCAACCCTCTACGCTAGGTCATTAGCACTGTATTCAAACTATGAGTTTAATAATAAAAGTAATCAGTCTACATCAGTCAACAATACCCTACAATCCACTTTCATATGGGATCGCAAAATTTCAGCTAAAAAATTTGTTTAGCCACATCTAATAGCTATGAGAGCAAAAATTAAGTGAAAACTTCATGGTTGCTTTAAGTGTCAATAAACTGTAAGACGGTGACCAATCGGATTAAAGCGTGGAAATGTAATAACCATTGCGGTATATAAGCAAGAAATTTCATCGCCATAGCTTTTGTGGATCGCAATTGGAAAGGTTGGAATAACAGATCGCATACCAGCACATAGGCGTAATGCAGACAACGAAATGGTTAGAAGAAAACTTGCCAAAACATGCAGGAACATCATGTATATTTATTTACAAATGAGGGACAATTTGCTAACTTTTGCTAGAAACGAAGGAACCGAACCCTAGAAGACGGTTGACATGAGCTTCCCATATATCGCTTAGAATCGCTTGTTGAAATATTTAATAGAGAATATGTGAGATTAAATGAAATGCAATCCTCTCGTCAATGCAATTCATCCCATAACACATCGATCCGCAACTTAACGAGTTTCATTGAAAACTCCATCGGCAAACTTCTTTCAAAATTGATCACAATGTAAAAATTTGTGCATAACGTGAAAGCTATGTGCAAATTACATGAAATAAATTTTTATAACTCTGGCTTCGATGCCTCTTCAGCTGAAACTAGCGAACATGCAAAACAAGCAGAAGCACATCTCCTGAAGAGAGTATTGGTTAGGAAAATTTGCGAATCGATATTTTCATTAGTTACAAGGCGAATAAATAAATAATTCAATAGTTGCAATATCACTCTAAAGAACAAAATACTTGTTCAATGAAAACAAACGAAAAAGTATAATCATATCGCACTCTGTGCTAAATTCTTTAATACGAGATGGCAAGTCTAAGAAAATATAGTGCCCACTGTGCACTGACTGAACAAAACGCTCTCTGTGGAATAAGTACGCTCGCTTGCTATACCGTAACGAAGCCAGCAAACAAACCTTAATTCCAGATGGGAAGCGAGAATGCTTCCACATTATTACAACTAAGTTTCTGCCTACTATGTTTCATTAACTGAAAAAGAGCATGCTAAAAACTTCACTTCCTTGCGTATGCCTTTGCATTCTTGTACTTGTGCGCCTACCTGTCTTTACTTGTGTGTCCGTCTGTCTGTCTGTCTATCTAGTAGGTTCAACTAATCAACCGAAAAGGCAACAGAAATGAAATTACGAAAGTAGGATTCGCATCACCAGGTGATCTCCTATTTCCCGCCATGTTCATGTGGTTGGATTGAAGATAGTTTCAGGCATCATGAAACACGCAGTTCAGGTTTCTTACATAACTTTAAAATTCGGCCCACAAAGCTGGGAAATTTGAGAAGGCGGAAGTTGGAAAAGCATCTTTTAGACGTTCAAAATCTTAAGGCTTCACACTTGACTGGAAAACATATACATGTATACAGCCTAGCACGATCTTTATAAGCTATGCATAAGCATACTTAAACAGAAAAGAAGAGTGATCTTCGACGCAATATGATCATCTAGTGAAACACACTTCACATTGCAATGCAGATTTCGCAAATTATACGTTCAACTATAAATGGCTTCTGTAAAGACCGCTAGAAATTTGCTGAAGTACTCTTCATTATCGCTTGCACTATTCGAAGAAACTGGCTAAATGGCGAAACGAGTAGATTTAATGACGCAAAAATTTCATTTTGTATATAAAAGGACAGTTCTTTCGTGAAACATGGCTTAAGCATTGTTGCAATGAAAAAGATGAAGCAGGCTACTACTCTACTTCACATTACGAATAAAGTCGGCGGTCATCAAATGTAACTCTGAAATTATCCTGTGGTCCTCTAATCGGAGGTGATCACATCAGTTATAGAAGAGAAGCATGCCAAAACACTTGCACCTATATTTTCTTCAGTGTACTGCATAGCTGACTTGCCTATTTGGTAAGTTACCAATAAAGAGTAGAAAATATTAGACAATTGCCTTCACTTTCAATAGATCCCACCACTCCTAAGACATGTGAGCGCATACGTATTATGGAATGAATCATTTCTTTAGCCTTGAAATAGTGGACGTCTTGCCACCGATATTCGTCTTGTCATGCCGTGGACAGAGTGGATGATCTCTTCGACTGCTTTTTATGTCGATCCATTAGAAAAGTTGTGAATATTGAAGGATACCAAAAAGCCTGAATTTATTTTAGACTGATCGCATTTTCATTTCACACGGGGAGAATTTAGCCAAAAACGAGTCTTTTATAAATGACTAGCATGAGTAGTCGGATAGATTAAAACACGTAAACAATACTATGCATAGTTTATTGTTGTAGGTTATTTATATAAGTTGTCGTTAAGTACCGATGTCTCTGTGTGCTTACGTTTCTCTTTCTATCTGTCCTACTGCTTGAACGTCGAAATTATCAAGTTTAGAGCTATGAAATTTGATTTCCATAAAGCAGAAGGTTTAAGATGAGAAGCACAAGGTATAGAGCTGTAGGATGACCTCATATACCACACTTCATGGTGATCTAATAGCATCGAAAGAAGTTGTACACATTTTAACAAGGAAAAAACTTGCCCTCATTTTACACTCGTCGATTTTTCAGTCACGCGCCTGCTTACAAAAAACTAGCCTTTGTGGTGAATCTATGCGAGCATTGCATTCAACGAAAATTTAAAGCTCAATCAAAATTTTGAAGATTAATTTAAAATCTCTACGAACTTGAAAGATTTTCTCGCGTATTCGTTATTTAATAATCAGATTATCAAAGTGCTTGATAAGTTGAAAGGAATGTGAAAGCGGCATATTGTTTCTCTTTTTCCGACACTCTCATATGTTTGTGCATTTTTAGGAGAATTTCGAATTTTCATTATTTTCTGGCAATTAAACTCGCTCTATTACCTAACGCAAAACTTTTTTTTACTAATTTCTTTGTGAATTAATTGGAGATTTTATGAATCACATTGAAAAGCTAGATGGTGAGCATTGTTTGAGTACACGCATTTTTCTCTTCATTCGACGGCATCTCAAAATTTTTTCACATCAAAGAAAAAAAGATACAAACACGAGAACTTTGAAATAAAAAAAAACATGATGAACAAACATTGTAAACGCCTTGCTAAGCGAACATTTCAATAGCATCCTAATTAATCTTTTCTTTTCCTGATGGCAAGCACGAAGGTCTCCTTAGAAAAGTTTGACCCGTGAGTCGATAGCTATCCGTCTTAAAGCAATGCAGCACGCATAAATATTTCATTCGCGTTGCATCTTAACATCCTCTACAAAACAATCAACTCTCTCAAACTTTAGTAGACAAATTGAATTTTTCATCAACATTGAAAAATTCTATAACGGTAAATATTGCATCTTTTCTCATTCCCCTCCATCGATGCAGTTTTATTCTTTCGACTTTTATCAATTAATCAAAAAAAAAAAAAAAATTCAACTAAGAAATCGCAATATTCAATGAAAATTTGAATAAAAAAAAATCATATTCTATAATACTCTTCCTTCTCTATTTCTAATCCTATAAGCGATACGATGAAATACATTCATCCTAGAAAGCAAATACTGCAATAGCGATCAAATTTCAATTTCTTGAGTAGTTTTGTCTACGTGTTCAAAAATGTGTTCGTTCATTAGTCCATGAAAACGCAAAACTTTATGACGACGTAAGTGACTGTATATATGATGGAGTCTTTTTTTTTTTTAAATTCTAAGCACCAGCTAACTGCCACTAAAGCAATCATATCGTTTATCGAAATGATGTATATAAATTTTGAACTATATAGCGCTTTCACGTCTCATAGCAATCACCACTGTTTTTTCTTTACATTCTTCAAAAACGAGAGGGCATATTAGCTAAACGACTATCACAATTACTAAAGCACAACCGATGACTAACAATGAAAATAATATAGAATAGCACGGAAATTTTTGAATAGAAAAATGAATATCCACGATTAAATCAACTAAGAGTGCATAATTATTCGTCTAGAAGAATCTTATCCTGTAAGTGAAACGACGAAACGCATTCAATTTACCATTATGGAAATAGCGACATGTTTCTGGCACTGAAGTAATTTTTCACTCATAAAAATTCCTTTATGTTTTTTAACAAGCTAGGTTTACGGCTTTTAGTATTAATTCAGTTCGGTTTTCAAGTGAACTTCATCGATATGCTTAATATTTATATCACCAAAGCGACAAATGGCGCGCATTGCACTTATATAGCCTATTTCTGCTGAGCAATACAAGAGAAGGCTGCTGCAGGAGATTTGAGAAATTTAATTAAAACAGAGAAAGCTCAATTACTTTTGTGCATAGGACTTTTTGGGACAAAAAGTATAGTTGGGGAAATGCTGAATTTCTTCAAGAGTGCTAAAGAAAATTGCACTCAAAATTCATCGATGTCAGTGTTATCGAATGCTATTACTTCTTTAAAAATATTTATATTCGCCTCTGTGGCCATCTTTTCGCTATCATTTACCTGCCAAAAACGCAACTGAATTGTGGTATTGTACGACGCTTGCACAGTAGAAATCGTACTCTTAGATGCGATGATATGGATGCGTTGAAGATTCGTGTTCACCATTAGCAAATGATTTTCGAATAGCTATAGCTAGTCTTGAAAGATGCTTCACTCATAGTACTTTAATCTAAACAACACCTGTTCTTCACTGCTACCACAACCATTAAACTGCAGGTTGGAATGATTTAAGTGATGTATTGTAGAAGCTCATTTATATATTTTCTGTCGATTGCCGCACTTTATTTTGAGAACAACAGCTGTCTTATGCCTCATTAAATTCTTTATCATTCCGACGTTTATATGAATCTATGCTCATTTGTTAAGGTTATGCATCTACAGATGCCTCTCTATGCCTTAAAAGAAATAAAAATCTTAACGTAGGTCATTCTAAGATAGGGAAAAAATATGCATACACATCTTCCTTGCATTTTATCTCATTTTTTATATAAACTATTAATTTGTTGCTAAAAACAAGCCGAAGGGTCACATCTATGCGCATGTTGTGTTGGTAGGCTTATGGTGACGATCTGCTGTCTGTTTGCCCGATAGCTTCAGCTCATTAATCCCATGCTTCAAGATAAGTTCAGCGCGTCAACTACATCAGCCATCTAAGTTATGACATTTTGTGGGTATAAACAATACCATTGGTATTGAGCCATTCCAAATTTCATTGTGATTCATTACCTAGAGACTGCCGTTACTCAAATGAGACGTTAAACTACCGAATCAATTTTACTCTAGAACGAATCGAATTCCACTAAAAAAAAGTCTTCTTGAAATGCTTCGGGGTTGGCACGAATTAAGCGAAAAAAATGAGCTACTGGTCATGTACAGCGGCAATATTCTCGGATTTTCAATGCAAAACGATTTAGCCTCGCGGTCGGAAGTGCATAAGCGCACATCCCATCAGCTTCTGTGGCTTACCTGTTCAATTACTTCTAATGGAAATCAGCTGGAACTTGACGGAGCTTAAAAATCCTTGGGAATGAATTAAAAAGGGATACTATAGCCCACCTTGATTCATTAAATATTGAAATATCAAGCATTTAAGATGGTTGGTGCTGCCGATATCATAAACTTGTTTCATTTGCACATGTGGGCTGCTAAAAGCGCTATTGTACGATCTATGGTTGTTAGATGTAAACTTGCTATGTGGTTTTTCAACCGAATCAATGCAATGACGAGCCTAATGCCGATTCGTTGAGAGATAATTTAACTTGGCAAAATACACAGCCTTCATGAACGTGAAAACACGAAATATTTAAAAGCCGATCATTGGAAGATCGACAGGCGCAAAATTCCATTGCTTGCAAATATGAATGGCATCATTATATAAATGTTGATACTAATTGTGCCAGTTTATGATACATTGCCCCAATGTATTGCCAGTTGTCATATCTGATGACTGCTCATATTGGCGAGAAAAAAAAACGAGAATTCATTTGGTTTTTTCGATAAAATGCGGCTCGAAAAATCACCACCACTTCATTATAAAGGAAATTTCTAAGTTAGTTATCAGCCGATGGATATTTAGCATTCATATATAAATATTGCGGAAATGCAAAGGATTACGCAAGTGAAAAAAAAAAATGGTCACGTCGATCTACGGCGTATTACAGCACAAAAAAACTCTTCAACAATTGCGCAAACAAAGCACAAATTAATTGACCGGAAATGAAGTGGAAGCAAAATCTGCTGGAGGTTAAATTCACACACAATCAGTATAAAAACGAGATTTATGTTCACATAAATTTATTATCTGAATTAAAAAAAACATAAATAAAAATTGGTATCGTATCGTGTGTTTGCATAAAGCAAAGAGATATTCCACATTGTTTAACTAATCAAAACGCCTAACGTTAGGAAATATTGCCTTGAGTTCCTTTTTTCCTGCATATCTGCTGCGTGAAAGAGATACGGTATTAACTGCTGTTTTCTAGCGGAAAATGTGTTATACAAGTTTGCAGGTAAAAGAAAGAAAAGATTAAGCGACGGAAAAATCGAAAACAAAGTTTTTGCATAAAGCAAACATGTCGTAACATCGCCGTTTCGATGGTTTTTTTTTTCCATCATGAGGCAACTGCTGCACGATTTTCGAGCCCACAATATCGTTGATATTGAAAACGATTGATTACATCGTCTTTCAAGTAGATCACCCTCGGCGCTCTGAATCGCCAATAATCGAAGAATGGTTTTCTTTTTTTTTCCTTTTTTTTTTTCAGAGCAACTAGAAACGCACAAACGAGGATCTATCTCATTTCTCTACTATGTGAAGGAAACTTCTACAGAAATTTCAAGCAGTCCCTCATTCGGGTAATAGCATCACAATATTGGATTTTCTTTTCGTTGCTCATGTTAATCATGTAGCATATTTCACTCACATATATCTGCCATAAAAAATGCGAAATAATTGATTTCCTATCTGCGCCATATGGTTGCTTGCCCATTACATTGGTTATTTATGTGTCAAAGTTCATTTATTAGCATGCGTTACAGCGTATTATTTGTACGCATAGCTAAAACGGTTGAGTATTCATTTCAAAACTTTACAGCGTCTCACAACGAAACGCATCTTTGCAAGTAAACGTAACATTCATTGATCAATGTGCGCAACAGCTGATAACGAGATTGGTTAGCCATACTGACAGCCGAACTCACAACGTGCGACGATCAAACTTTCAAAAAACGCCTTTAGCTATAGCAGAGGGCAGGCATAAGCCGAGATAAGCGAAGAACACATTGCGGTCCCATCAACTCTCATACTGCCCTATACAAATTGACGTCTTGCCGCACTTTGTCTGTGCAAGTTTTTTTTATGTGCGCCCTGAGGTCATAGTTCAGCGTGTAGCAACTGACTGCTGAGCACTTCGCGTTTCATATCACCCTAGTAGTTTTTGGGGACATAAGATTTATGTAGAACTCTAATTTTCGCCTATATTAATTAACGAGAAAATAGCACAGCTCATTGCCATGAACTGAGGAAGGCTTGCACATTTATGTTGGTAGTAAACTGTCATCTGTTCAGTAACATTATGAACTTAGCTGATTCTATATGTTGCAGTGATGCGCATGAAATGTTTCTATAAAGAAATTTGGCGCTTTCCTTGTAAATCTGAATAATCTCATCGAAGAAAATTCTATAAACGGAAAGCCTCTAGAAATGTAATAAGTAAAAGTAAGAAGACATCTTGTGAAGGTAAGAAATAAATGAAAAACGATATGAAACTTCTTGGAGCGTTGAGAAAAATATAAAAGCCAAGTGTTCCGCTTAAGAAATTATGTTATGCTCGGTGAATCTCAACGATGAACAAAAATGCTTACATGACAGTGGAATGAATGTGTGCTTTATTTGCAAAACAGTTAGAAGATTCTCACTGTTGGTGTCCTTGAAAATTGCAATTTTAGTGCTATTATTTGCATCTTCGATCATATGCCACTTGAAAACAAACAATAAAGCATTAATACGATTCGTTACGTTGCAATTTTTCGAAAATGCACTCCAGAAAAGACACACCTATCGCTCGAATAGATTTTGCTAAAAACAACACCCATCACTGAAATAATCCTCAATCGAAACGTAATGTGGACTAATTTAACTGTTTTTGTGCTAAATTCCACATGTTAGCATCATTGTGTCATAATATTTTAATGCATCGTTTAGTGATAGTACAATCTCAAGTTTTATTCACTCAACGTTATTGCATATTTTAATCACTTTTATATGTGAGTTCTCGTTAAGGATTTCCTCTTTTTCTATTTTCATTCATGGAAGAAATCAAATTGAAAAAAAAAGTTGTAGTATGCAATGCTGATATTGAAAGTTTTCTTGGTGTTAGCGTAAAATGAGAACTTTATTCGAAAGGTTAAAAACTATTAAAAACTTGTAACTAAGCTCACTTCTTGGGTAATGCGAAAAAAAAACCCATAAATTTGATCATTTCTTTGTTGTGATGAATGAAATCTTGTTTTTAACAACATCAAACAATTGAGCAGGAGAAAAGACAAACACGCGCACAGACGCCGACATAGTAGACACATGCACGCACATATACGCACATACAACTCAAAAAACACGCATGCAAGAATGCAAACGCTTGCTGCTGCAGTGGGGTACTTCCCCGCAGAAAAAATTTTCACAAACGTGAAAAACGTATTTTGCTGCTTCATCTGCTATATGCAATTTCATGATTGCTTCTTATATGATAGTGTAGATTTTTACGGAACAACATTAAATAGTTTCATAATTACAATGTTGTGGCCATGTTTACATCCCAGCATGATTATCTAAAGAAACTATTTGGAAGTATAAAAAGGGACGCACAATTTGATCAAGATGTTCGCAAATCTTCCAAAAAGTACAACTAAAAACTCATATCGAAATGAAGGCATAAATCCAAATGCGTAAAATAGGCGGCATGTCATCACTTCTCACGTGACAAAATGGAGAGTGACAGATGTATTTTAAAAAAATCTATTACAGTAGTATATTTCATAACTGTTTTCATAAATATTTTTGCGTGAACTGGTTGAATGTGTAAGTTTTTTAAGCTGTTAAGCTTAAACTTGCTGGTGAACTGGGCATAATAAATGGAACTTGCGAGTGGATGGAATAATGAGTAACCAGATAATAAGAAGAAAATTATCATAAGCCTGAAAGCTAAGCGGATGGCTTCTGATGAAAATACGATTTCAATTGGAATCAAATCCCTAATTCATATTTGTAACGCAAATTTGCAGCTTGCAAATAGCTTGTAAATCTTTTTCACAAATAAGCACGTCCATGAGAAGCAAATTTACTTGCTGCAAGTTCATAACTATGCGACTTTCAAACATCTTAAATGTGACAGCAATTATTGGCCTAAAAGTAAGCCTTCTGCCACTAGAACCAAATTATTCTATGGTCTCCGGTTGAGGTTCCGGTCTTAAATTTAGGTGAGTGCTAAATGTCACATCGTGAATCGGGCTTTTTTTTTTACCGCAACTGCGTACTTCTTCTGAAGTTGTGGTTCCGGTTTTTGAAGAAATTCTTTCGATGCAACTCCATTAATTACATTTGAGTATATAACGAGCGTTAGTACAAGAATTCGAGCCAATGGAATTGTAGTATATTTGCTGACGATCTAAACTAACTACGTTCACCCTCTCTTAGAATAGGATGAATGGGACGACAAAGGAAATATTGGCTTATAGATATAACACCATGGAGACTGATTTCTACAATTTCAATAAACTTCGCTGAAAGTTCAATAGATCGATATAGAGGGATAATTATCAATATGTCACTATATGCGAATTGTGAAATTGCCTTAGGATGCAAAACGAATTGTGATATTCTTCTTTTTATGAGTGAAATTTTCAGTGTTTATTTACTCGATGCAAGCGATCATTTAAAATATGATCGCTAATGATTTCTTGAAGAGATTATCTAAAATGAGATTAGTGCATCGAACTGCAATAACAATATTTTCAAATAAATATTGACGATATTTCCGCAATGATTCGTATCGCTTTATGAGCGCTAATTTTTGCAAGTGTTTTTCTAAATAATCACCAAAAAATGCCAATTTCTCGAGAGTGGCAAAATCGATTTTTGTCACTTCTCATTACGGTGGCCAACCTATCTACTCAAATATTGAATGGTTGCACTCAAATTTGGATAGTGCGGGAAATCACATACTTTGTAATAATTTAGATAACCTTTATTATAATTTCTTTAGCATAGATGAGTGCAATCTGCTTCACCAAATGAACTTAGGTTTTGGATTTTTTAAATTATCCATCGGTGCCTAATTACATCGACAATCCTTTCACAAGTTGTCATAAAATTTTTCAAATCAGAGCGCTCTTTTCATTGCATTAATTTTGAATTTAGCAGCGAAGCATATTTGATTAGCCAAATCATAAAATCTTTTTAAAAAGAAAACAAAAAACTTCACATCTTTCATAAATGAGTTTTACAATCATTCAAAATTTGAAATGACATAGCATTATAGCTACTATAATAAAAAATGGCAAAAATTCAACTCAACGCTCCATAGGACGGTTACTTTTTGCGACGATTAGTGAGAAAAAAATGCCCACAAAAATTCACACACTTCGGGCGAGGAGTGCTGATAAAAAAGCAACTGCAAAGTGCACTCTGAACGTGCAGATAAACAATACCGAGAAAATGTCACCGTTGACATTTTGGCATCGCTCAAGATTCAAAAGCCATATTCCTTTCAATTTCTATAGTTTCATAGCCGTTGTTAGCAATTCAACAAGGGAATACTGCCAATATGAACAGTGAAAAACCAAAGTTCTTCCTATTTTTTTCACATTAAAAACTTCTTGGAGAATGCCATCAAAAAGTGATCAAGAAAGTGAAAAAGTGTAAGGCATAACTCTAAATTTCTTCCCGAAAAATCACAAAAATTTGCCACGTAGGAGGTGGTTCTTACAAGTTGAGAGCAAGAGTTTGTTCTCGCTGAAAAAAATTTCCCGTTTTTATTAAATTTTTTCTCCATATTCCCTTCTTATTTATTCTTATCCGCCCGTGAAAATTTGCTTAAAAAAAATCACTTGAATGATGCTATTCTTGCACAAAATCATGCAAATAAGCCATAATAGCGACGTAAGCTAGATGCATCCAAAGGACTCTATGAACGTTACGAATGCATTGGCAACTTTTCAATAAAATAATAGCAATATTGCGATCAAAGACAACAGCATTGAATAGTTCAGAGTAGATTGCAAAATCCTGAGAGGTCGTAATGCGAATACAGATGAAAGTGGCTGCATATAATTCTCCATGTTGTATTGCATCTCTTTTTGAGCAGATTTAATCTGCAGCGATCAAACGATATTTGCTATCAAATTTAGAAGGAAATCAACGAGGCATGATTGATCGCTCAATAACAAATATTTGATTGGTAACAAAGATTGGTATATATGAAGTTCGTACCTGGCATCGGCTCTGCAGTATCCTACGGCAGTACTATACCTCAAAACGTGGGGGCACTCATCATAGGCTTTCCAGTGTGCTGATGCAAGTTAAAGCGCCAGAAAAGATAAGGAGGCAGATTTAAGTATGGCTCTAAAATGTCGTGAGAACCAAAGTTTACAGCATGAGATTCCAATTATGCGAGCGTTCAATAAGCATTTCAAAAATGTTAAGTTTTCTTTTTCCTATCAATATAGACGTTATCAGTTGTCGCAGAGCCTCATAGCAGATATTGGTTACTGTGCCATATGATATATTTCCCACTATGGTGGCTTGGCAAGACATGATGTGAGAAACTAGAATTTCCACTCTAATCTCAAGCGGAAATGGAGTGGGGAACTTTTTATATTCCCAGAAGCATGACTTTTGAAATTTCCGTGCTCAAAAACTAAGCTGATGAAGAGAGTGGGATTTCATTTATTAAAAAAAAAAACATCTATTTTAGTGGTGCGGAGGGAGTGTTATGAAGCGGATGAATATTTTTTCTTCATTTTAACGAACGAAACAATGGAAATTCAAATCGTTTTCATCTAGTAAACTTAAATTAGAAATTTTTGCAAATTGATATCACTGTGTTAAAACCGTGACACATGGAATATATATGTTTATTCATTCATACGACAGATTATCCAATGCGTGCTGCATGCAAATTAGCTGACGCATCCAACGTTTTCTTTGATGCTGTCGGAGTATAACAAATCACGAAGCGCATTGCAGCGTGCAACCATTTCGCTCATGTGTCTAGGAAAAAAAATATACATATTGTGCTGCAAGACGTTTTTACTCTTGATCTTCCACAAAAGTATTCTCCACAGTATACACCCGTAACATTTTCTCGCTGTCATATAGGTGTACGCCATCTGGAATGGTTGATTTTAATTTTTTCTTCGATATTTGTTGTTATCAGTCCACTGATAAAAAGTGATAAAATTTGTTGTTGGCGAGTATATATATCAGATAGCGGGGAAAAAAATGGTATCTCACCATCATTATTCTATTGATAATGAGGGATTGTTTCTCTTTAGTGGCTCTGGTGCTAAATAAAATTTTCCTCGTTGTTGTTAAATCTTATTTCCATTATCCATTCTGTTAAAATGAGTACAAATCTCTTATTCTCGCCACATTTCCTGAGTTTTTCCTCCGATTAAACTACTTTAACTGCAAAATCCGCATGCTAACTTACGATCTAGACTTACTATAATATCGTTATCTGAAAGTTAGCTTATCCTATTTCAAGAGCATAAATATGAACTCATCAATATCTCATTCTATAATACAGTTCTTACGTGCACAGCCAACACTTCCAATGGAAATTAGTACGGTGCGTTTAGAACAAACTCTGATATATTTACTAAAACGCAAAATATTATCAATCTTCAAGGTGCATTTCAATAGTTATAACCTTTATGCCATTAGAAATCTCTTCCATCTCCTCTTCGTCTATGTTTAGATCTATTCGGCGTTATCCGCTCTCTCTCTAATATACGAGTGAGGCAATATTGGCGTCATATGAAGCGGTATTTCACCATATTATAATCTTGCATATTTTTATTTGATATATTTTAATTAACTCATCAATGGATAATGATCTCAACTAAGAATTGATCATTTTCCAAGAAAATCTCAGCAGCAACATTTAACTCAGTAATATTCAAGTAAAGTATAATGTTAAGAAAAAAGCAGCAATGATTCATTTGTCCCAATGGCAATCAAATACTCATAATAAGCTAATTTGGCGATTATCTACTTGAAAGTTTACAAAGTTAATAACGATCTAACAAATTTTTAAATACAATTCTATGATTTTCGAGAATCCACTCTAACACAAATATAGAAAATGATACTTTCAATTCGTTAATATTTATTAATCTTAATTTATAAAACAATTTACTTAATCAACTTTACTTCGACGAGTTATTTAGTATTGTTGATGGTGTTGTTTCATTGATGAGATTATTTAATTATCACTCATAACCGGCAATAGTAAATTCTATGAATTCATGCGTGCAATGTAGCGCAATAAGTGAGAAGTGAAGATGCAATTAGGTTTTGAAGAAAAAAAAAGGTAAAACAAGTGGAATAGAGGCAATAATTGTAGAGTTGATAGGGTGTCGTCGATTCGATTGGTGAATGGTGAGCAGTTGGCATGATAACAAGCGTACGTTTGATATGGAATCGGTTCGACGCATTCGAATGTGAGTGTTGTCTATGCCAAAACCGGCTTGCAGTAACCGTGTGCATGTGCTTCTGCCATTCATATGAGCACCCAAAATGAACCCCAGTTAGGTGCACACATACCTTACCTAATAGCATCACATCATCAGCATTCTCATATTGCCTTAATTACTTCAACGTTTATCTTTCATAGAATCGGTTTCTGATTTTTGCTATCGATGGGCATTGCGATATGTGTTTTGCCACTTGCATAGATCAATTTGCGCAATTATAAAACATATTTACGCGTTCTGAGAAATTTTCACGCTTATTCGATAATAAATATGTAGGGATGACACATAATGATCGAACATCTGACTTTATGCTGCAGAGTTTTTGCACTTTCCTTTGGTAAATGGTACAAGAAAACAACGGAAGTTGCTCTAGTCATACGGCCAGAGGGTCATTTGTGTACGATTCAAAGGTGTGAATTGATGAATTCGTGGATTAATTGCTGCAGAGACAGTACGATTTCTTAACGAAACATACCGGAGAATACAAAGGTACAGATTGGGATGCATTTGCCAATGCAATAGTATCATTGATTTTAGAATATGATGGAATGAACGGCCACTCGAAAAGACTATGAAGTGATTTCGGGCTCTTAGCGCCTCAGTAATAAATCTTCTTTTAAAAAAGCAGTGATATTTTAGACAAAACTGCAGAAAACTAAAAAATTAGGTTATAATGGCACCACATTTCTGCATAACCAAAAAATAAATAAATAAGTAAGTAAATAATCATTTCGTAAAACGACCTTATACGAATCTAATTCAAAAAAAAGTAACTGAATGAAAAAAAAACGCCAATCACGGAGAGAGAATCTTACCCAAGGCAAAAATTGACCGTTTGTGAAAGAACTTTCAACAGAATCAATAGGTTATCGCATTCTCAACAACTGAGTTCATAGAACTCACGAATGTTGCAAAATAGCTGATGAATTATTTAATATATATCAACTGGCTGTGAAACTTTTGTACTCGCCAATAGTGATCATCCGAACGTTAATGTTGAATTGCGCAATCATAAAGCCAGAAAAACGAATACACAAAATTTGTTCAAGACGACGAGAGTGAGAAAGCGATTGCAGAGTGCAAGTGAAAGTAAGCCTAGTAGTATTCGCAGAGATATTTGTTCAGGTGCATATATAAAATGATGTAAACATCGGACAATGGTGTATTCACTATGAGCACGATTTGTTCATATCGTCTACGGTTTAATTCGATGCCGATAGGCTCTATGTAGAACGGACGCTTAAATGGCACATGATCGGCTTTAGCGAGGATAACAAGGAGCACATCAGTATGGAAGTTTATTTTCAATGATGCCATGAAATCACCGCTAACAGCTGCTGTCCTTCGGAAATATATTGAATCCGTTTGTAAAGCTATGTTTTGCATTCAGCAATGAATAACCGCTTTCATTTGATCTTCTCGCTAGATAGTTATGCAGTTTGTTTAAAGGGGTTTAAATAAAAACACATAAGTACTCATATTTTGTAGAAAAAATGCTTAAACATGTGATTATATTTCAATTACATATTCCAACATATGTCTACTTTCCTGTCCTCTAAAGAGAACTATGGATCAACGCGAAACGCTTTAAGAAGCGAACAGAAAAAAAAAAAAAACGACAATCATGAAACAAAATCTTCATCCATTGCAATAGATAAAAATTCCCAACCGAGGAAGAAAGTGAAACCTCTAAGTTCTGGCTGCTGAATCTGGAGGATAAGAGATCGTTTACCAGCTATTTCAAGATAGACAGGTACATTTCGATAAGGGTTGAAAAGATGAGGATAAAACCTCTACCCCTGACCAAAAAAAACCTTTTTAACCGTTTGAGCTGACCGAACGAGCACAGAGACTTCAAGCAACCAAGGGTGGATTCCATTTTTGCATTGTTCAAACGATGGCGAAAATTTTTTGAGAAACTATTTTGAGAACTATGAGAATAGAAATGACTAGCAGATTTCACATAAAGTTTCCTCTAGAACTAAAGAAAAACGAATCCATTGTGAACAAAATGAAAGCCACAACAAAAACGATATCAATAAAAGCAACAACTTCATTACGGTAAATCGAATAGTTCGGATCACTGAAATCCTCAAAAGAACAGGATAGAATAACGTTAAAAAATCTGGTTTTTAGCGCTGTTACGATCAATTATTTTACGATCATCCATCCACGCGGAATCAGAGTGTAATTAGCAAATAAGTGAGCTGTTATGTGAATATGGCCACCCTGCCAAAACGCTATGAGAGTTAGTCACCGATTCAACATCAAAAGTGAATGTAAATTTATAGAATCATTGATGGCTTCTTCTCAACTAACCTAAAGCTAAACAGCGATAAAAATATGCATATGCATAAATATATAATGTGATGGTGCATAAATGATGTATTGCTATGCTGAATGCAAAACTGCATAAGAATGATGTAAAGATAATCTACTTTGTTGATCGGTTCAAATGAATACTGCTGAAATTGAATGACATCATTACATTTGTGGATCTCCTACAGGCGATGAAATATTGCATCAAGCTAATGTGCTTATCGCTAGTGAGAACATAGCGTGAAGTTATTTGTGCAGCCGACTTAGACAGACAGACAAACACACCTAGCAGGAGGCATATTGTGAATTTATTCACAGTTCGCATCGATTGACTCATGTAAAATTGTTCACGATTTTTTTTTAAGCAGAAGCGCATAAAACGGATATTGGCAACTCTGCTGAGACAATTTGTTCGGTAATAGATGATTTGAAAAAGGAATGAAAATTGTTCTCATTGAGCGATAAGCTAAAAGTTGTTATTGGTAGCGTTTCAAAATAAGGATCACTAGAGGAAAGGAGCTTTAAATAATCATCTCACTCGATGATACTGATAACTACGGAAGAAAAAGGATAAGCTTTAAAAGTTTATTATATTTGAATATCAGACGTGAAGGTTCTATGATCGATTTGTTTTATTATCAGTAGTGAGTTCGTGATTAAATCTTTTCTGGTCGTTTTCTCATTTAATAAATGCCACTTCATGTGCTAAGCACATGAAGCGGTATGTTTCTTTTTGCTATTACTCTTTCCTTCTAGAGAACACTACTGTTTGAAAAAAAGGAGAGAAAACTTCCGATGTTTACCATTCTATGCTTAACGTCATCAACATATATGAAGAGTGTTACGTTCTGTTTGATAGATATGACAGGTTTAAAGTTCACTGCGGAGCGCCTTTGTATGTGTGTGCTGACATTACCTGTAAGGGCGCATTTTTGCTCAGCCTGAATCAACATGCTTACCTCTGGCCATTTCACTTTCATGTTTCCAACATTTAATCCATGAAGGTGATGTACGCATGAGATAATCTGCATTTCAACATAATGGATTAGAAAAACTCAATTCCACTGATAAGCTTTAATAAAGTTCAGAACATTTGAAATAAGCGTAGTTTGTATATTCCATCTAATTAAGCGTCAACCATCAATAGAATGGTCAATGCATTGCGCAGAAAAGATAGCAGCGATTTGTTCTGGACTTGACTCGGAATTTTGAGAGCAAAAAACTCATCAACAAACGTGAATTGCACGGACTTATGAGGAAATATAATCGTTAATAATGCATACCATAAAAGTGGAAGCTAGGAAATGCTAAACCGCAATTTATTTGCGATGTGCAAGCATAAGTAGATGCTGACGCCTAGTATATATTTGGGCGTTGGCTCCCAATTCGCGAAAGAAGTCATATAACCTACTATTCAGATCAGAGCAGTTTCGTTATGCATAAAACGAGGAAATGTTTTTTTTTTTCGAATGCCAACGAAATAACAAGAAAGTTCAAAACGGCAATCAAATGCCAACCTTAAAATGATGTACAATTTAGCTGTAAATGATAAAGACTGCGCAAACTTTGACAGAACTATTGATAGCATTCCAATCGCTCATCTTGTCTGCATTTAAATGCTATCGATATCAATGTAGCTAGGTCCCATTGTGATCTCTGCATTAGTGAAAAAGATATTTGTTGAAGAAGCTCCTATTTCAACATTACCTTCCGCTCGAATTAACCACTTTCATCTTCGGAGTCATTTCCGGATTTCACACCGTTCTCTGCATCAATCAAAGATACTCCGTCTTTTTTCGCCCTTATTTTTGCTACTTAGATGGAGCATTCGGAAATTTGGAAGTGGAAAGAAATAATGATGCTCCAGCAAGCAGAAAAAAACGAGCGAAGCAACGAATTATAATGAGACCATCCCAGTTCATTTTTTTTTTCGCGGTTTGTTGTTGATTTCACCACGATCTTAAAATTATCAATCTTTATTTGGTACTCTTGGGTGAAGTTCATCTTCACCGTTGCAACGGAATGCACATTATTCAACATGAATCGATAGAAAATGCATAAATTGACCGCTGCATATATCACTAACTAAGCGAATACGGTGATTCTACAGAGACAGCTCGTTGATTCATAGAAAAAAAAAGCGCAAAAAGCAATGAAAACTACAAATATTTCTAACTTTTGACATGTCAGAAGAAATGATTAGATAACACTGATGTAGTAAAAACCCTCGCAAACGGCATTCGTTATGCTCACATAACAGAACACATGAATAAGAATATATGTACTCTGCAAATAAATCATATTCAACTTGAGCACCACCGCATTTTCCATATTGCTTATCTTTGCATTGAATTAGTGCACCCCACTCACTATACGATCGTCATATAAAATTTTGTTGCAACTGAATTATTGCCAACGATCAATAATATTTTCTGCCACGAGGCTTAAACCACAAAAATATGTAGTGCTGACAATTTTTTAGTTTGTCATCAAAAGTTAAATTTTACCAAGCCGCACATGATGCCAAAGGTCTGATGGTGAGCTAGAAAGAAACGCAGATTGCATCGGCCGCTTCAACTGCGCTTCCGCTCAAATATCGCTCAAGTGTTGTTGATTTTCCAGAAGAATAATCTGACTTTGCTGATGCTCTATAATAGCTAAATGCTCATAGTTTTATCTTAAAGGCCCTTCAAAGCAATATTCAATGGAGGTGCACTAAACGTTGACTTGACATGTACATTATGCCATTGTAAGTGTTGTTAGTGGTCAAATGCGCTCTTGAAAGTCATTCGATAAAAAATGGTTAGGCGATTGTTTATTGCTGTCTAGATGGAGTCGAGCAAACTCTTCATTAATCATGCCCCTAGTACAACAGTAAATCAGCATTGATTCCATTGATGTTGCTTTGCGGTTGCAATACTTTGCCGTACTTCATCGCTGTTCGGTGATTTTATAAATTTCTGTTGTTTCGAATATTGTTTACTTTTCCATGTTGATCGTAAACTTATATTTCATCACCTGGAGTTCGCTTCAAAACGGTGCTCTCAAGCTCTCACTGGAGAATTCACTGGAATTTCTTGCACTACTTCTTGTTTCTTACTACTTCGTAAACGTCATGGATTATTCAATGACGGTCTTCTGAATTTTGTTTGCGAGCTTTGGTAATACTATCATTAACGATGCCATCTTAATGGAGCCTAGAATGCTCATCATCTCGAACGGATATTCGGCCCTTTTTGAAACGCTCAAATCGCCTACGTCTTCGAATGGAGTCGACAGTCTCGTCACAGAATCTTGCTACAACATTTGGTGAGTCACTGCAGTTGTCTTGACAAGTTTGGCGAACTTCTAGAGTATTTTTATCTTTCAAGCTAATCGTTTCATAATTCATCGTGAAATACCACCAACTCAACTTCACAGCAACGCATACGCTAAACGAACACGAACTTCGGAAATAACATGAGTACCAGATCACTTGGTTGGCAGATTCGACTTAGCTGTGTAGTAAAGTCTTCAAGAGCCTCTGGCAACCGCTCAGCGCACCACCAGGATTGGCACATTTTTCCGTTTCTTAGCCAGACGCCACATATGGGGCTCATATTTTTGCGACGCTATGCGATGTTCTTCATATACAACCAATGCTTGTGCAATTTTCCATTTTATTGTTCCATAAAAAGTTCATTTTAAATTTGACTTTAAGGCTTATTGTGTCACTCAAATTTCCCTTTACTTTTCTCCATCAAGTAGATATGCCATAATTTGCGATCGACAAACCGATAGTACATATTTGCATAATCCAGCTCTGAGATAATTTGTGCACAGCCATCGGACAAAATATGTCACTGTTCTTCGATCTTTGGCTGGTTGTCTATCACTAGGCGATTGAATGACTTCAACTGCGGTGCTGAATTGTAGCGCACGTGAAATGTGCTATAAAATGATGTAATTCACATGTCTTGCATGTTCATAACAAAGACATTTTCCTATCTGTAGCAGCATAAAAATTGTTTACTTTGCAGGTCAATTTTCTTCATCAAAATCTGAGCTGATGTGATGTTTGCGAATGTATTCGCTTTTTGTGCAAACATATTTCTACGTTATACAAAACATTACAAGTATGATCTCTTATGTTTTTAAAGGTCAGCGATTTGAGTTACCTGATTCAAGCCTAAAGCTTCTTCCAAATGTGTTCAATAGACTTGAATTTGAAAATCATCTGAAAATACTCGATAAAATATTAGTGCATTTTCAGCATCTGAAGGAAATTCATACTCAACTTTGATTAATTAAATATTCATCTTTTCCCCTTAAAGTGTAAAAAATTTAAGGCTTTCGGAATTGCAGAGTAAAGCAAAACACCATATTTCGTTTATAGAATGTATTATATGTCAATTAAGAATTTGTGTAAATAGCGCTCGTATTTCGGCAACGCTTTCATTGAATAATTAGTTTCTGTTGGAGGAGCGCAAGTCTCTGAAAGAGTGGTTATAATTGAGTAGCTTTTAAAGGTTGAAGGGGTTGTAATCGATGTTTTATACTGCCCTATCAACAAAAAAAAATCACTTTGCGCATCGAAACAGTTTCCTTTTTGTTAAAATTGTCGGAAACGTTTGAGGCCTATATAGAATACACCATTCGTCATAATCTACACAATTCAATGATGCCGCCTATTAAAGCCGTTTAGTCGCTGACGGCACAATGATTTTCAACGATAGAATGTGCCGAAAAGCTTTCGGAAATAATGTAGTGAAGTGGTGAACATATATGATCAATGGCATCAAATCATGATCAGCAGGGGTTAAATTTTTGATGAAACAAAAAGAAAGTGGATGCAAAACGTGATTAGACAAGACGATACGTTGTAGTCATATAATCAAATCACTCCGAAATATGAATGAGCCTATTCACTGGGTTGCCTGCCAGAATCTCCTCCTCGATTTCTTAGCAATTCTGCTTCACTATTCGCAAAGGTCAAACCTTAACTAAATTGTATCTGCCGAAAGCTATATTCCGGCAGCGTGCCAGCTGAAAGTCATCGAAAAGCTTCTAACAGCAATACATTCAGATATAGCATCCGTCAAATGATTCAACGAAAGTTGAGCGAATTGGATAGTGAATAAATAGAAATGATTCGAGTCGACTATGGTTATATGTGATCCTTGCATTTATACAATGGACACCTCGTATAGGTGGAATTTCACAACGAATCGGACTTGGACATTTGCTTACAAACGCTCTGATGTTATAAAATATGGTGTTGTAGCAGTCTTCGATGAGGGGATAGTAGAGCTCTTTGATATTCAAAGCTGGCATAATGTCTGCGAGATTTTCGGAGATCATCGTCGTGAAGCTTGACTGTATACGAGCGATATCATCCGTTGAAATTAGTGCACGCAAAGAAACACCAAATTTAGTGTTTTCCTGAAGGATGGCATTTTAAGAATTCGGTAGATGTCATCTTGCCATTATTCTTCTTGGTAATTCTCTCATTAGTCACGAGTCGACTAAATGATTGAACGCAATAACCAGCTTAGCTGAACATATATATACGCTTAGTGCTGGTGACAGCCGATGCTGTGAATTTTCTTCGTAATTTCATACGGTGAGTTTGCAATGAGTTGAATTCTCTGTTCTAAAGTTCAGATGCGACGATTTTACATTCCTGCAGTCTTTAAAAAATTTGGATAAATGCATATACATGAAAATATCGAGAAAGAGGTCGATAAGCTACATGTCATTTGCTAAGTAGTGAAGCAGATCCGACAGTCGACTGTATTTTCCCAGTATAATTCACGAATCAGAAACGACCGTGTAAATAAATTGAAAAAAAAACTACAAATTTTAAAACGTGAGCAATACATTACATGAAAACAAATCAATGAAATTGAAGTGTTTTGCATAAGGTATTGCTTTCCAAATGCATCTTCCCACTCATTTCGCCACCAGGAATCATGCTTCCAAATGCACAAATTTTTTCACGTTTTTCGCTAACCACTGCTAATATACACCTCGCCTTTGAGAATACCTAAAAGCGGCTTTTGACTGATTTCATTACGGAACTTAGCAATTCTGGTCAAATTTTTGCCTTTAAATTCCTTATTATTCCATTTCGAATGCTGGTACTGGAACGGTGAGAAATGGCGCTCACACTCATTCACACTGATAATTGGCATTTATTAAATAAAATATTACTTTCATTTGAAATATTTCAACAAACCTTTGTTTGATCGTCTCTTCCGCTCACTAGCGGGTGCTGAAATAATCTTTAATAACCGAGTGTGTATTCAAGACAAATTTTTGAAAATTGATGCAGTTCATCACGATACAATGCCTCTTATAATGCGAAAAAAAATGAAAGCACAACAATGGTGAAATTGGTTTTGAAAATTTACAAAAAAAGAGTGAAAAAATTGGATTGTAAATGCGACTTTTTCTAAACTTGAGTCAAAACGAGTTTTTCCTGCTGTTGCTTTCGTTATATTCTGTCTTTTTTCAGCCATTAGTTCTAGCATATATTCGCCGAGAAGTCAAGCTGTATTTTTTCCTTCTCGGATTTCTTAAAAAGCAGTTTTTTTTGGCTTCATTTAACTGGTCTTTACGTTTTCATTCCTTTTTTGGCGGGAGGGGGGCAAGAAAAATGTAATGAGTATTTCAAACGATTTATTTTTGATGTTTTGCAAATATATAAGACCGTAGACGTAACTATTCGCTTGAAGGTTTTGTGGCACTTATCCCAGAGGTGAACTATAGCGAAACATCGACACGAAAATCTCTTGCATCTTTGTAGTGCCACCATTTTGAATCCATTGCATTTATTAGCATTAGAAGAAACTTTAGTCAAGTTTCTGTTGTTCTGACACTTGTGAAAATGTGACATAGGTGTTCTGGCTATTCATAGAGTACAACTTTCATCCCACTATGCACTTGTAATAACTGCAGGAATACATTCGATTTCTCTATGAACAATAAATTAAATTCAGATTCTACGATACTCATAAAAATCCCTAAAACAAAACTTTCTGAAATCGCAAGTAACTCCCATTTTTTCTTAATGTTTGTTGAAACTTTTCCGTTATTTGTAGCATTGACAAATATTTGTAATGTTATTCACAAAATCATTGGGAAGTAAGCGTAAATTATTTAGACGAAAAATCAATGATAAAATAATGAATAATGTAAACATACGTTAACGTCAAAATACCATTTCCGAAAATGAGGCATGAAGTTGATCTCATATGGAATGTGATAGAGTTTATGATCAGTTTTCATAACACCTGGCCAATGTATCCATGCGCTAGCAATATATTTTGGATCGGCGACGTACTTTCCATGCTCCCATTTATTGCGCACAACGCCATTTAATAAAACATTAGCTAGCGAAAATTCTCCTGGTTTACTTCCTGAAATTTTCATTCATTTACTCTATACGTACATATTAGCACGAGCATTTGCAATAGCATCTTATTAATTTTGCAAATAACAAACTATTTTGCAAAATTAGTTTTGCAAAAGAAAATTGAAATCGTCTAGCATTTAGGTAAAATTTGAGGGAAAAAGGCTTTATTGAAAAATAATGACGAAAAAATATTAACAAAAATTGTTGGTTTTGGTGGATGCTTGATATTACTTAGTGGCGCTAAACATTAGTACATCTAGAAAATTCACACATTCCATTTAAAAGCGTATTGGTGAAGAGAATACAAAAATAAAAAAAAAAAAAGCTAAACAATACTCTATAGCGTAAGAACGTGGAAGAAATGAGAGAAAAATAAACAGCAGTAATGAGCTACTTAAAAATATAGTAACAAATCAGCAGCATTCTAAAAGTATTAAGCTATTCTCGAGTCGTAATCTCACTATTGCTATTTGGTCGATGACTTTTTTTTATCCCTTTTTCATCAAAATTCACTTTTCAGCTATTTCGAGAGAGGGAGCTTCGAGGACGAGTATATCGAAAAGTCGAAGTTAGAGCTTTTCAGCGGGACAAGACAGCAATTGAGATAGTACTACCGCCACCAAAGCTCACAAACGAAAGTATTAATGCACTCGTCTTTTTCCTAAATCTGTTTTCTCCTTGAGTAAAGCTAAGACGCACGACACGGCACCCTATCACACTCGGATGTAAGGCCATACCATTACATTCCTCTTCTATCTTTCCTTCCGCCTTTGCTTATCATCCCCTCCTCCTACCCTCGATCACATACAATACACTCGCCTCATCTATTCCCACAACCATACTTCGTGCTTCCTTTTTTTAGAATGCTTATGAGATAGCCTTTGTGCTGCCCAATTTAAGCTAGAATGCGCTGCAAAATTTACCGCAAATATTTTATACCATATCCGCAAAAATTTGACTGCAAAATGTCATACCTGTATATACTTCAGTCATGAATCGCTCATAAATAAAAGCTGCTGCTCTTGTTTGCTCTCGTAACAGTTGAAATTCTTCGAAGTAGGTAGGCCCTAATTGAGGAAAAAGAATATCGTCAATATCAGATATAATTATAAATTCGGCCGAGTCCTGCAACGATTATTTTCAAAGCGTTATGGTGGTGAAGCACCAGAAATATTGGATTGAAATTTTTACTGCATATTGTTAATAAATAGGTCATGTCAAATATAAGCCAGCAGTCGCACTTCAGATGTCACGTGTGAATGCTGAATTCATTCATTAACTGCTCTTCCCTTTCTACTGTATGCAAATAAGGCGAAATTGGATTATGTCGAGAATAAAGGCATCCAACATTTCACTTAAATATAGTAGTGCTTAGCAAGTCATTTCTTCATAATTTAATGGTGTTCTTCGTTATCTCATATAGTTCCTTCCTATCCTCTGCTTCCCTAAGCAATATTTCACCCATCATGCGATACAATTCAAGATTATCCTATTTTTTTTGCAAAATTTGTTGTTGAATGAAGGTGTCATCAAATGCTCGAGGTTGTGATCGAAATAAAAATGAGAAAAATGTTCCTTTCAACAGTGACCACTAGCTCACCTTGTAGTTGATTAGGCAATCGCTATGTGCAGCTGCCTGATTTCGCCAATCTAGCTCCAAGTTTGGATCGTAAGCAGTCTCCACATCGCCAACGTTGATACGAGACCATTTTTCGATCGACGCTACGCCAATTTCTTCATATTTCTGCAGTAACAAGTAGATTTAGCTCAAATTCTTCTCTTTTTTTGATGGCGGTCTTACTTCAGGTATCGGTCAAAATTTTTGTTGATGGCGGTCTGAGCTAGCGGCGGTTGCAGAACCAACAAATGATTTGATCTGTGAGCATATGAAAGTGGTTCAGATCCCATTCCGGCTTTGTTAAGAGGAGCCTCCACAACGGAAGCTGAGCTTAACTGATTACTCTTCTCAGTGAGTTAAGCCTGGTCTAAATTCTGGTGTCAGTCGTTAATGCGGCCGCAATACAACTTCACTCAAACCTTAGTGGTTTGCAGCGAAGATGAAGAACAGCATAGGATAATGCATGAATCGCTGCAAAACGGCAAAAGAAATGCTGTACAATGCTCCCGCCATCTTCCAAATTTTTTTCTACCAATCGACGCCGAAAATTTTGTTCTTCACATAGTATCAAACCTCCCTCAATGCGAGCACACCAAAGCAAAGGCTACTTTGGCGCAGTTGATAAAAGACAAAACATAAAGTGATCTGAATCAAACTTGCCGTGCCAGAAGCTTAGAAAAGACTTATTGAAGTTGTCTCGCACAAATGAATAGTCAAATTTCGCGAAATTTCCAAACTAAATTGCTGGAAAATTCAAGAAAAATTCTTCTATCAAATTTTGATCTATTTCCTCATAGTAACTGTCAGTAGCACAAATGAATAGCCAAAACAGAGAATTGATCTTATCACATTTTATGCCCACATCAACAATTATTATCTGCAAGTTTCTCATCGAAGAATCTCAAATATATGCGTAACAATAACGAGTGCTCACATAAAGGATGTCCATAAGTGATTTCAGCATACTACTGATATAAAACACTTGAATTGAAACACCGAACGCTTTGCGTATCTCAAGTCCAGAAAGCAATAACTGCCATCGTTCATTAAAGAATAATGGGCTGAAGCATGCTACGACGTCATGTTGTTCTTTCACTGGACGTCGAAAAGGTACCTATGATTCATATATCATTATATTTGTTGCCTTTAGAGCATGGAACGACAATCCGATGAAAATCAAACAACTTGTAGCTGAGAGGCACGGCCTAAAATCACCTAGGCTTACTGAGTAGGGTAGTCAAAATAACAGTTTTTCCTAGCTATTAGAATAGTAAGCGACGACCGCTTTTTGCAACAAACACTTCAAATGAAGGAATACAAAAAATATTCAAATATTGTTTTCAAAAATTTTTGCATACGATGTTATTTTGTCAAAAACTACAAAAAACACATATCAGTTCCATTTAAATCATCTTCTGCACATTTAATCCTTACTTATTTTTAATAATTAAATTTGAAGCAGAAGCTGCTGTCTAAGCTCATATATACGCCTTGATGAGACGACATAATTGTTTATCTCAAAGCCAACATCTTTCATCTTTTGCTTTTTGGCACTAAGTGTCTTTTTGACACTAAGTGTTTTAATTGCATCCAACAGTGAATGCAGTCATTATTGAAACTGTTAAATAATTGGGCATAAATGTGCACCATGGCCATATCACCGTATTCTTCGTTGCTTTTAATAGCGAAATTGTTGACTTGTTCGACAACAAAACACACAGCCATAAATAATGTCCATTGACATTCCCTGATAGGCGCATATGCAAAGTAGATTTTTGCTTGAGTGAGCAAGTGATGCGTGTAATTCGTACTCATGCACGATAGCCGAGATTCCCCTCGGAAATTCTTCTCTGCTGTGAATAAAATCACCATCATATTGTTTTGAATACTGCAATAAACGCATATCATTCGATTATCATATAATCGCTTTCTCTAAATAAAGAATAAAGGCACTAGAGGTACTATTTGATTATAAGTGACTGTGAGACACTGCTTACCATAGAGCAGAGGATCTTTAAATACTAAATGTGCTGAATGAAAAGAACAACTGTTGAATTACAGCTGATGATTTCCTTCTCGCTGAAAAGTTGCCGACGCATGTAAGAGCTCGAGGAATGCAAAATTGCGTGACAACCGTATCCATCAACAATAATGGACGACAACGACATATGTATAGGAATAAGAAATAAAACGTCAATAAAATAGGTTACAATCCCGAAGAAGAAGATCCTGGACTTCTGGAAGTAGACGATAATAAAATTTAATACCTCTCTCCTTGAATCGATGCGTGATATGAAGAACCGTTAACGTCTTGAACTCCTTTGCTGTAATGCGCACATATTTGAAATCGTCGCTTAATCGACAACTTGAAGCATTTCATAAATGTTGGGAAATGAACATGGTTGTTCTAGTGTTATTCAAATTCAATTCTCAAATTAAATTCGATGGCCAAATTCGGTTTGATGGTACTCTATCTCTTGCTGATTTTCCACTCATTCATTTCAGAGCCCCTTCTCACCTATTTCCTTGCCACTTTCTAAAGTATTTTCAACTTTCTTTTCATTTAAATTTTGAAATTATTCAAATACACCGATGTTTATCACTTTTCATTTGGCGATAACTTTAGTTCATTTGAAAAAAATCCCTCTTCATTATGAGCGGTTTTGTTTGCATTGAAGTTGTCATGTATCACTATTGTGGTCTTGAAAACTGCTTGGCTATGGACATATGGATATCCAAAATTCTCGCGCAGTTCTTTGTCAAACTCTCTCTTTTTGCCCCATTGCAACCAATCGTTGTATTTAGTTGCACTTCGCACCGCAACTATCGTCTATTTCATGTCCCATATGCTAATATCAGAAAAGATTCTCCATTCGTATCTCCATGCTTGTGACGTTTACGTTCCCTGTTTTATTATATTTTCTTGCATCGAGCATTTCTAATCAATCAATCAGTGTTAAAAGATAATCGTGTAATCGACGACTAACTTACATTTTAGCAACTCTCACAGAACTAAATATTCCATTCATTTTGGATGCATCTATATGTTCTTCTCTATTTCTGACGCTTACCTTGCCTCTCCACGGGCCAAAAAAAAATTCCATTTCAACTAGTCGTAATTTATAATTATTTAAAACTATATTTTCAAAAACCGATAATGTTAGAAAAAAAACTTACATGAGAAATTTCTCAAAATAAGTCGCTGAAATGATGGCCATATTTTTTGCCACGACATTCTCATCATTATAAGAAATATAAGATACTAGAGATAGGATGGTAATTATTGTAACAAAACAGATGATCACCTTAGTACATCTTGAAGTATTCATAGAATAAAGCGATATTCTGCAATCAAATAGACTTTCATTGCCAATTAGAACAACTATTCGAATATGAAAGTATACATCGCCTATACGAGCACATGCACTACTGCATACGTTAGACTTTTGAATTTGTTCTAAAATTTCTCCGAAATTTGAAGACTGATTCCACGACTTTTTAGTAACAACCACCGTTGAATGCCTACAATTCTTTTCGCAATTTCCCACAAATCACATTGTTTCGCATAATAATAGAAAATTTTGTTGCAATTTTTTTACATCATCCGCGTTTATCATTTAATATTACATTCCAGCTCTGTATAAAGGAGACCACATCGATCATAAGGGTATATAACTGGCCATTATTTGGAATTGAGCCCTAACGAAAGCGAGTTAAGAATAATTGCAATACCAGCTCTCTCTCTCTCTCTCTAAAGGTCTCCAGCACTGCTCTCTCTTCGTTCTATAGACATTCTCTCATTGAAATATTCCTCAATTCGAAATGACATTTTCAAAAAAGATTGTTGAATTTCTTCGTCACTCGATTACTATTCATTCAAAGCATTTTTATTCATCGTGAATAGAAGTGGTTGAAAACTACGGTGAACGTAAATTCTTATAGAAATGTAAAACGACCAGCCAGTAGAAAATCGCAGAGTTGAAGTGGATTTCAATTGTCTCTTGAGAAGTGTAACCGAATGACAAACTGATAATATCAAACAGTGGAATTGCCGCGAATTTTACCGCCTCACCGAATGCGATGAACGCAAAATCTGTCCTCATTCAACGCTAATCTCAAACAATATATCAGTTGATAGATAATACATAATGTGATCGCCCATGCACAATATGTCGTACAAACGAACACTCTGAACCGATTTTACACCATATGTGACAGTTTTGGGAAAATACGATAATAATGACTCGAAGGAGTTTATTCTTCAAATTCGATATCGAATCGATACCTCTTCAATTAGTGATCGTCAGCTTGGCACAATCTATAATCCAAAATCATTGCACGATTCCCTCCGTACAAAATTTGGATGTGCCTTACTGTTGCGGGTGAAGAGGACTGACTAATCGATCACCGATTGCCGTTGATCGCCTCTTTTTGATCATAAGTAGGAATGGGCGATCATTTTTACTGCTTCACGCTTCATTCGACTATATTGTAAAGTACTTAGATGATGAACATTGTCATTTCATCTATGGTGTATCACTGCCGAGTGCGTATGCGCATCATTGTCGATGGCCATATCTTCTTTCATCGTCATTTGCAGTGATTGGCTAGATCCATGCGGACCTATGTTTCTATGTTTCAGAAGTTGTTTATTGCCAGTTTTTACTTTTCTCATCGAAAGAAAATTCTTGACAATTTTACGCATATTAGATGAACATTGAAGTTGTTAACGAATCATCATATTCGAAGATCCCCTTCGCAGAGTCATTTTTAAATAACGCATGGAGAATATAGGTGCTTTACACAAGGGTACCTTTCAAGGGTTGATATTGCAGCATAGAAACAATCCTCGTGCGATGTTTAGTATCAATCCTCACTTATGGAGATTCTCTTGAATACACTTCCTTTGGCAAATGTTGGAAGTTTGACCAGTAAACGTTTTTTTCTACATCTGGTCTGCATAATCTGGTTAATGTTGTTTTGAAACATGAGATTGCGGATATTCCTGGCCAGTCTATAAAATCACGGGTTGTTAACTTTTGAACAACTGACTTTTGATTGCAAATATTCTTTTCCTAGTGGGATCGACTGACCAGCACTTATTAGAATGGAATACGGCTACTTACTTGTTACCACTCGTCATTTATTGGGCTCAGAGTAGAGTGTTTTACTGCCAATATTGGTGAAAGACATGACCGTGTTGGTTTTGTACAGAATAAGTGGAGGGAATAGAAAATAATATATAGTAAAACGTTTGCGAAGCGGCGCAAAGTTAATGAAGTGGAGGAAACACTATCCATATCAGATACTCTGAAAAACAATATCCTAGAAGAGAGAAAAAATGTCTAGTTGTAAGGAAAAAAATGGGAAAAATGCGGCCATTTCGTGAAATGCATAAATAATTCACTTTGCTTTGATATAGCTGCTATAGGGATAGCTTAAGCCATTACGTTACTGCTAAAGTCCATTTTAACACCACTTTCCTGAAAATATATCTAAACAAATTTTCTTGTGCACCATTTCTTCATTTTATATGAGGGCATCACTGAATTGTGTTGTAGGGGTAAGCATAACGAGAAGGGGATGTCTCATCGGGAATTTATCCATTAGAATTGATAATTTTCGCGTCTTCTATCTATATCTTCCTCTCTAGCTCCGTCCTCCTTCCCCATTCCCCTTTTCAACAAGATTCATACAAGCGATGAAGTTGGGTAAGCTTTGTGCATCACGCAAGTTCTTTCGGCAATTAGAAAATTGTGAAATGTTCCTTCGTTTTGCGTTGTAAGGCATCGGTAAAATTTGCTTCACGAACGTAACAGACTTTCGTCTTTCGCTCAATTACAGAACTATTGACCTGTGCATACAATGATACTCGCCTGCCATCGACATATCTTCTTTGCATTGGGTAAATGCATCGCTATATATCCGATTCTTTTTATAACCGTCTGTTTAACGGTTCGTCAGCTATAGTTCTTAAGTCATATTTATTGCAATTGTGGAAAATCTTCAAGTGACCAATTGATTTCTATGAAATTGCATAAGCAAAGTAGGATATTTTTCAGAGTTCAAAATGTGTTTACTCTTTAAATATTACAAGCATGAGATTATTTATTTTCCAACTTCTAAAGAGCTATTTATTCTACTAGTTGATATTCAATGAAATCAGCGTTCTTATAAATAGGCACCAGAAGAATATTTGAAGTGATTCGAGGAGAATGTTATGACTATTGAGAGTTATTCAATCCTTGGGTGATTTCCTAACATAAACACTCTAAGCTCTTTTCGCTAAATAATTTTATTTGAAACCATTTAGCCTATCATTAGCCTTCATGGAATCTTCATCATCGCATTCATCACTTTATTTCGCGTTCTCGTCATCATATATCAAAAATCCATATCTTGATGCATCATTGTTATGAATTCTTTCATGAAATTGAATTTCAACTAAATACATTTAAAAAAAAAATTATGTAGCTAGACTGGTTTGTATTATTATATTATGCAAATATATTTCGCTGTAATCTACATATTTTAAGGCATCCTCTATGATTAGTGTTGGCATTATTTTTGCATATTTCACAGACAATTTTCGTAGTGGTTATGCAATTCCTGATTTGCAATCGTCAAAGGAACATGCCGTCTTACATGATTTTTATCACATCACTCATGATCCATATAAGGTTCGTTTTTTATAGGCATATTAGATGCTTGAGTCATCGCATTTTTTTTTACTCATTTGTTGAAGTTAATTTTTTCAACTGAACTTTGTTATTTTTCATGCATATACATATGTTTTAACGGGAATCCGGTCGTTAAAATTTTTTCAAGTCACAAAAATATAATTTTTGATTTGAAGATATAACTTCATCAAAACAAGATTTCCTCATATGTGTTTATACTGCTTCAAAATGTTTGCAAAGAAATGACCATTGCACTTTCTTTCAAATGGTCATCCATCATCAACCCTTTAGGCTTCTCAAATTATGTGTCTATTGGTGGTTGCTTCTTCTCTGAGATACATGTCAATTAGAAGGTGATGCTTTGCTGACTCTTAACCGCAATGGCATTCTCACTGAGTGCAGGAATACTGATATGACAGTGAGCAAAAGCGACATATTTGCTCCTTGAATATTGACTAGCCAACATCAAGTTTTTGCTTCATACAAACATTTCTTTTCCTCTTGTATTTCCGTCGACCAAAGAAACTCTCCATCTAAATTTCGAGACCTTTACGAGGGAAACTACAGAATAAAAGTGAAAGATTTAGGAAGATAATTTATGAATGTTTTTAAATCGTTTATCAAATCTCTAAGAAAAATAATCCAGGCTGGTGCTATCCACATTTGTTTTTTGCAGATAGTGCTAATTGGTGAAAGCACTGACGGAGGTTCCATGCTGAGAGAAGGAGAATTCGCAGCCATGAGGTTTGAAATCGAACGCGGCTTATCTTTGCCTATCAACGAGCATCATCGAGCACATTTACAACCTACAGCGCCGAAGAAGGCGTTAAAGGATTATGTGACTGTTTCTGCAGAGAGGTCGTTCACACTCGTTGGGGTTAGCATTACTTCTGTTCGATACCAACAAACAATTACGGCAATTACAGAGCGTATTGTAATATATCTGAATGAGCTAACTTTTGATGACGAGCTTCCCTTTACATTTCACAGTTTTGCACTATTGCAGAGTTAAGCTATATCAGATGGGAATTGCATTCAAAGGTGAGGGCAACTTTTGAGAGATGTTTTAATTGTCTTGCTGCTATGATCTTCTGAATTGAAGGATTGTCTCTCATCGCCTACCTGCAAAATGCAAGTCGGTTTTCCCTATTCAATGCTCGACGATCGGAGAGTTTGGTCAGCGCCAATAATGTATGGTGTAGAAAATGGATCTGTGTCTGCACTTCTTTATCATATGTTTTTTTTCAATCCCGATGCTGGTGTAATAAGAAGGATAAAGGATGTCGAATTGCGATGGAACAGATTACTTCAGGTTAATTTATTTGTTCAACTGAATCGGAATTCTATAATGTTTACGTTAATCCAGAATGTTATAGAGAGCGAGTTATGGTCAAGAATAGATCAAGCGGTCAGCAAAAGCGGGAATGGACTAGCAAATGACGTTATTGTTACAAAAAATTGAGGCCGTTTATGGTCATCAATAAAATGAGCCAAAATTCGATAATATTATCCAGAAAAGTCATTCTTTGCAGAAGAGGAATGCACGAAATACATCGTTAGTTCAGTTGCGTTTATTCGGAGATCAGATCGTCGATGATGAGATTCGACAAGGAGCAATCGGCTCTATGCCATATTTTCTTATTGGTGCAGCACTTATGACTTTGATTGTATACACCTCTGTGAGGCATTATGACAAGGTAACGAATATTTGTCTTTTATTTCAGTGATAGAGAGGAATTTTCTTTGTTTCACAGAGAGATGGCATTGAGATGTTGTTATTTCAAATGACAAAATATTTTTTATCTTGTCTTAAATTTGATGATTCATTTATGCATATTTATGTGTTTGTATAGTAACAATAAATGAAAGATGAAGTGATGAATTACAACATTGGTGTCGAACTTTTAGAGAAAGCTTCACTTCAATATAAGAGAGGTGGAAAAATTGGTTTGCATTGCCACAAGGACTTCCTTAGAAAGACGGATTTACCCGTCTTATCTTCTTTATTTTGCTCTCAGCAGAGAACCTTGATGTAGGTAATGTCGTGTGTTAGATTGTACCCGTCTAGGTGGGCGCATTACCTGTTGACAATAGAAATGCAAAGCCATCTCGCAGTAGCTTCCTTGAAATATTGCATTTCTCTACACATTGATGCGATACATTTTAGGGTTTTATTCCAGCCGCCGTTCTGACGTTATGGACAATATTGTGTCCACTTTTAGCCGCAACGATGTCAATCTCTTGTTTCGCAATTATAGGAATCCCTATCAATTGTGTCATGTTAGCTCATTTTTCATTTCTATCTTAATTTTTTCTTAATTCATTGCATATTTTGTTATTATCCATATGATAAATTTCATTTTTTCTGCTTCTATTTGTTGAGTATATTATTGTGAATCTCTCTCATTTCTTTTTGCGACTGATGAAATTCTTCATATGTTTTTATCATGAGTTTCCGTTTTCCGTTCCAATCTTTATTCATAAAGAATATTACTGCAAAAGTGTCTAGTCATCACCTGAGGTCAAGTTGCTTAAGTATACACGAACTTTCAATGAGGGGGGATATTAAGGGATAATGCTCGATCTGTGAAAAGATGCTCGTGAAACAAATGTAGGAAAATAAACGGAATCTCGCATCACAATCTTATTTAAATGAGTCTCATTTTTGAGGTTCCTAATGCCATTTTTGGTGCTTGGCGTTGGAGTGGATGATGCGTTTTTAATGATGCACAAATGGTTCAGCTCGAAAGAGACCAAACGAGTGATACGTCTCTGTTCGGTTCTCATCGCTATCGGCCCATCCATATCATTAACTTCCTTGACGAATGTGTTTGCATTCTTGGTTCGTGAAAAGCTCCATGAAACTTTTTTTTTCCTTAAGAGGTTACAGTGGTTGAATGCTTTTTAATATACTCTTGGGCAGTGGTTTTCATACATTTTTGGTTTAATATGGTAACACTTCCGGTGGGAATAATATATCTATGTTAACGTTGCATGAAGTCGACTAGAAAACCTCGGCGATCGATTAAGAAACTTCATTAAGTATTTTCCAGCCACTGTTTTAGACAAAATTTTGCTAAAAGCAAAAGAATTTTTGTGCATTCGCATGCAGTTTACCACCGCTTATTATCGTGATAAAATGTGAGGACAATTTTAACGTCTAAGCGTCGTTTTTCGGTTATATTTCATCGATGTGCAAATTATGCTTGATTGTGCAATCAAGCTTTTCGCTAGCATATATCCTTTCAAACGGCTTGCTTTTCATCTTTATGGGTCTAGCCACAAGCATTTTTCGATCAGTTCATTCGATTAGCTGTAGACGGAAACGTTTATGCGAACAGTTGAGTGGAACTTTTATGTTTACTTCCGTATTCCCTTATAAGTTTATTCTCTTTCTCGGTTTATTTTCCTTCATTTAAACACTTACCTCAGCTTATATAAGCACGAATTCTTTACACATAAAATTGTTAGTATTTTTGCAGATTGGCAGCCTATTATCTCCACCTGCTGTGCGAACGTTTTGCTTTTGTACTGCATTAGCGCTCGTATTCGATTGGCTGTTGCAATTGTTTATGTTTGCACCTGTTCTTATACGTTTCTATTCATTTTCCACTCCAGCATCGGTCATTAATTCTAAGAAGTGAGCGTAAAATTCCTCATTATTCACTCTGTAATAATTGAGCAAAATTTAAAAGAAAGGAGAAAATAAACTTCTTGCAAAAATTAACTCTTTTCTTCACTATGAAATATTCACATTGAAACAATGGAAATAGTTAAATGGGCGAGCTTACTTTGATTTGCTCGAGTGATTCATGCATAAATTTGAACCAATGTTATTAACTGAATTCTGCAACTACTCTATGCTGCAACCGATGAAGTAGTGGTTGAACCGAAATTCAATGTTTTTTGAGAAGTACAAAGATAAAAATATTACTTACCAAAGTAATTTCACCTGCAAGCTTTGTAATTACTTTTAAAGGTATGAATCAGCATTCGCTACCTATGCGAAATGGATACAAAAACGTATTATACGATATTTACTTCTATTGATGCTGATAGCATATTGGATGGCTAGTGGATATTTTGCGTTTCAAATGCGTGAAAATTTTTCGCCGGAAAAAACGTTCGATACGAATTCTTATTTAGCACAATCTATCATTAAGAATGAAAAGGTTCGCTTCTTTTTTTTTCTACATAACAGTGAAAAGATTCGCTATATAATAGCGAAGAGTCACTTGCAATGTTGAGAGAATGTGAATAAATTTGCATAAATTACTCATTCGAGAGTAAGTTACTGCTAGACTAAATGGGTGAATTTGCAACAACACTGTAGATGCACGCTAAGCGCTTTATCAATGATGCGTAAAGTGTAATAATAGGAGCTCTTTGTTTCAATAGTTTGTAAAGAAATTTAGAATTTTTTTGGGAAAAGAAAATAAATTCCATCAACAGTAATAGACGATCATTTTACTAAATGAGATAATGTGAAATATTTTTAATGATGGTCATTTCGTAAGCCGAAATACCATCAATGAGTTTATCTAGTAAAAACTTACTACTTTCATGTCCCGAAGATTGAATTTACTTGTCAGTTGCTCTGGAGTTTCTAAAAAGTTTCTTTCCTTGGCAAAATAAATTCCTCGTATCGGTTACTCGATCAATTAATTACCTATAATAGCATGGCATCACGGAGGTATACTCAGTGTAGTATTTTAATTTCTTTTTTATATATATTTTTTGTATTATAATAACTCAGTATAATTTTTCAGATGTATTTCGATCATGAAATGATACGAGTATTTTTTACTATGATGCCAGAGGACACATACGAATTGCGCTATCGAATGAAACTTATTAGCCAAATTGAATACCTATGTGACAATTACACAACATGGATTGATGAGTACGATGCGATATACGGTAGAAATGAGAGGCAAACATTGCATGACCACTTTACGAATATTGCAACTTTCTTTGTGGATCGTCCCGATTTCACCAAACTCATTGAATTCGATCACACTCGGTATTGGTAATCCTTGATTTTCTATGCAATCAGGCGTTTTTTTTTTCTCGAATTTTTCATCAATTGACCTAGCAACACACTACAGAATAAATGCGAGCCAATGAATGGACAACCGATAGATGCGTTACAAGTAAATGAGCTCTTACAGATGTTCGCTTTGACTGGTTAATGGCCTCTGTATAAGAACGAAGCAAAAAAATCACATTTTTTAGTGCATTCATAATTTCAACTTAAATGATCGGAAGTCTTAATGGTGTGATTATTTTTGAGCAAAAATTTTAGCAAAATTGTATCTAGAAAAATTAATCCTTTGACTCATCTAGCAAAAATCAGGACCCAACTGAAGGCTGATTAGAAGCTTTTTCGCAGCGCAATTCATTATTTGATCAAGCATTATGTAAGCAAGAATCGCAAATTGTTTACTTATATTGCATTGTGATTAGATTCCATTTATGGATCCCTAATGTTACTGCTATGTCTCACAATCCCCGAAGTCGTCCGAAATATAAATGTGAGTTGTTCAATGATGACTAAAATGATTGCTGGTTAATTTCCAATCCGGATGACATTAAATTTGTTCAAATAAACTAACCAGCCGTATGGTTCTTTATTGCAGAGATGGCGCATTTCGTGTGAGCAAGCTTGCGTTCGATATTTGTGTGCATGGATTCGGTAATTGGCGAGAACGTGCATTGATGTCGCGTGATTTACGATCACGTTTACCTGAAGGCTTTTCCATACACATGTTCGATTCGGCTATCTTTGATCTCATTTTGTCATCACGTGAGGCCGTCATCAAATCCGTTTTAGTCACCGTACTTAGCATGATTATGCTATGTGCGCTTTTCATACCGACATTACGAGCCACCTCTGTCGCTGTTATATCAGTTGCATCGATTACTATTGGTGAGTTTTGTAATATTTCATAATTGAATATTACTAAAGCGGCATAAACTTGTAAGTGCGTGCAAAGAAGAGATGCAGTTGTTTGAAAGAGAAAATTTAAAAGCTGACGCTTTCGGTGCTGTGCCTTCGGTGCTGCTTATTCAGTGCCTATGTGCTTTCAAAGAAAGCTCTTTCTAAGCATTAAAATGTTTTGATGCCGGGATTAAAAGGAATGGCGAAAACTCCAAAAAATCTTGTATGTATTTCAGCCTGATTCGCCTAGTTTCTCTCCATCGATTTCTTGTTGGCTTACCTATTCATTCCTCATCTCTAGGATGCTTGCTTGGTATATTTGCATTCGGAATGTTGAGCAACTTAGGCAGATTCTATAGCGATATAGAGGCCTTTTTTGTGGCAGACTTCCATAAACAAGCATGAAATTTAAGCTGAAAAATCCCATTGTTTTCCCAGTCTCTACCTTTAAATGGAATATTTTTGACGCTATCGTGCAGCGGTCTATCGCGTTCATAAAACTGTTAATCTTATGGGGGTGTCTTACATTACGCAAAAGCTTTCTAGCCAAATTCGAGAGGTTCTCGGTTCTCATGGATGACTTCAGTTGTGATGTAATCTCAAGATGTTCTGTTCGCTCAAGTTTTGCATATATTACCAACGTTTATCACTTGTGAACTTCATTCTTCCTGTTCTATGTTGGTGGTTAATTAAGGCATGATTGGCGGTTTATATTTATGGGGTGCCGATTTGGACACGATGGTAATGGTGGATATCGTTATGGCGATCGGAATGACTGTTGACTTCTCGGCACATATCAGTTATCTTTGCTTCGCAAATGGTCCCAGCTTACGCGAATCCAATAAACTAGCTGAGGTTGTTCAAGCGGTTGCATTTCCCACAGCACAGGTATCACCTCTGTTCCACTCTCTTCCTACACCATATACCTACATTTTCACCCTGCAATCTATCTACCACTTTTTTGTCGGTAATGAATCATCGAACTCACGAGTTCAGTACAACAAAATAGATGATATTAACTGCTTCTATTATTGTAATACCATGCAATATTTTCACTTGTGCATTCTTTAATAGTTTCCTATTTTATGGTGAGCTAAACAACGCTTCAGTTGATTATTTTCACCTTTTGCATAACATGCAGCTAC
The DNA here is from genome assembly GCA_037389465.1 of Baylisascaris procyonis. NCBI lineage: Eukaryota > Metazoa > Nematoda > Chromadorea > Rhabditida > Ascarididae > Baylisascaris > Baylisascaris procyonis. The sequence goes on along the minus strand of JAZARR010000074.1, from coordinate 5,144,381 downwards.
AAAGTTACCTATTACCAGTAATTATCCAGCATACTGTTCCTGCCATGTTCTCTGATTATTGAGCTATGCAGTACACACTGTGTTTTCAGGCAGCGTTAACTACAATGGCTTGCGTTGTGCCATTGTATTTCTACCGTATTTATATGTATGTTACGTTCGCGAAGACAATTATCCTTAGTGCTATGATTGGTTTTATTCATACGGTTTTCGTGATTCCTCTTCTTTTGTCGTTTTTGGGTGGCTATTCGAATGTTGGTACCATTCGATCACCAAAACGCAATGACAATAGGCAGTGATATGTTTTTTGTTGTCTTTCCACTTATATTGCTTGCTCTTTAATTCAGCTTTTTTGCTTATACGAAGCATTTTGTAAACGGGTTTGCCAAGTTTACCATATGACATTTTTTCTGAAATGTGAGCCAGTGTATGAGAAATATGAGTCGATTCATATACCATGTCCAGTATATTCATTCCTCTTGATACTTTATATATATATATATATATATATATATATATATATATATATATATATATATATATATATATACACAAACCAATCAGTTGTTTACAGCTGGACATCAAGATGGCTTTCTTCGTTTTGTGCTTGCCTACAGAATAAAACATTACATTAGCATTCCTTACTTCATGCAATGCTTTCCTTTGAATGGCTTTGCTTATAGACAGCTAAAATATTTAGAAACGTGCTTCTAAGTTTCTAACGTCGATGATGCAGATATTAGGTATAGTAGCAAAAATTGCCAAAATGTTTGTTCATTCCTGTTTATTTCACGCGTCAGATTTTTGTTTCTTCATCGCTATTTGTGTATATCTCAAAAGCATATTGCTGATTTTCAAAAATTGTGTTCGTGAGTGTATGTTCCTAAACTGCTGTTGATGTAGATCAATACGTATTTCTTTGTAAATTTTCAAACGTTCATGAAAATAAATTTGTCTTAGCAGAATCGTGTCGAAGTTTTGTTGCAGTCCGTTGGGAACCACCAAAAACTATGTTATCTTAAAATGATTTGTTAGTTATCATTCACTGAAAATATACATTCAATGGTCATAATATTGTACCTGTATTGTCTGTAATTATTTTTGCAAGCGATGCACATTTGTTTCGCTTCAGTTGCTATATTGGGGAAAAAACAAAATAATGTCACATATTTTTGAATGAAATAACTGCAATAAATACTTCCGAAGGCGAATTTCCTAATTAAATAATACACTCAATTCATCGAACATTTCATATCATCAATGCTTTGACATACTCCAGTTGAGTGGACGATGAAAGTTAATTTTTCGCGTCACTTATCCAAAAGAATTTTTTCAAAAAAAAAAGTTTGACATTTGAAAAGACAGTCTGACATTTGAGAGCAAAAACCGCTGATTTGGTCATATCGACGGCACATGTAATATTCTTGCGTGCATATCATGCTTTTTGAAAGATGGCGTAAATTCCCCACTTGTTGCGGATATGTGTATATGCGAGGCGCGATCTCATAGTATCTCATTTTGTTGTTTGTGGGCATAAATGATTGACAAAATGGTCATAAAGGTCACAGATTAATTTCTCGTATCCTTTGATTTTCATCGGATGATAGAAACCTTTGCCTCTGTCATACGTGAAATATCTCTTGTATAGGGCAATGCACGTCATACTGTAGAGTGATATCACTATCGGAGTTATTATCGAATGCTCGCTATCGTTTGTGACGTTTAGATCAGAGATCTCTTCAGATAGGTTGTGAGGGAAATACGTAATTATATGTGATCTTTGAACTAGAAAAGGTTGTGCAATTTCGTCTCGATTTCGCTGCTTTAAACCTGCCATTCTCTTGCATGAACTCTTAGGCGGTTTAGGTGAACAGAAGAAACAGATTGCAAATGGCATATTGGCTGAATGACTTTGCAAAGAGAACAAAATAAAAAGATGAACGAGTTGAGTCAATGAGAGGAAGCGAAACGGCTAAATTGCTTGATGCTATAGTTAGTTCTATTTTTTATTCTCTTTTGTGGACCTTTGGTACTTCTTGTAAATAAACTAGTAGACACTTAACACATCGCTTTCATCACAAGCCATTACTTATGAACCCGTTATTTACAAAAAAAAATGTAAGAAACCGACAACATCGATGCAGTAGAAATTGCTTATTGCTAATGCCATGTCGAAATCTCCCAGATTATAAAATTTCAAGCAACAGAAAGTAAGAAGTTTGATCAGTGCAGTATTGGATCATTCAATCGATTCATACAATATGTTTCAATAGAAAAGATCAACTGGTTGATCACTTTTGCCAATATCAGCTTTGATATTTGTAATTTGATCCTTCAAAGAAGAAACATCTGACGATTTTACTGCATTTCGTAACCTCTCACCTAATGCATGTCATTTTACAATCAAATGAGTACCGCACTATGTTCACATATTCTTTTATAGTCGAAGTGACATAAACGCTGAATGATCGTCTAATGTGTTTTGTTATTGCACATTTGAAGACAGAGGTCAGCTCGAATTCTTGTTGAGGGTTGTCCAGTGAGGTTAACAGTGACGGTCGGTTAGAGTTGATTGTAGCATCTGAGCACCGCATCGGTCGGTTGAGTTTTTATTTAGTGTGCGCCGAGGTCGACGATGATCTTACAATGTCACCGTTCAATGTTCACATTTATCGCCCATTTCGTTCTTCCATATCCTGTAGCTCTCATCCTTGCTTGTTTGGCTGTGAGTTTATTTCCTCTTTATTTCAACATATCTATTTTTTATTGAATCCTCTTCTGCTTTCCTTTATTCGACAATCTTATGCATGCCACTTTTCAACCTCTGTTTTATCGAAGGCTAATATTTATTTGATGTGAATATCGGTGTAATAATAATTTTATTATGAAATTAGACTTTTGACATAATCGCTGCTTGCAATCAGCTTCAGCTTCATCAAGAATTAACGGCGAATTTGAGAACATGAGCATTTGATTGGCACTGTGCTAACGAATGGTTATTGTAGATTCGTTATTACACTTTTATTCACATATCAATCGAAGGCCAGGTTCGTGAATAATTTTTAGATACGTAAACGGAAATATGCGTTTTTATTTTAGATGTTAGTAGGATTTGGGCCTTGCGCTACAAACCATACCGGCACTTCAAATATAAATGAGAGAGTAATTCTTCCATTTTTTCTCTCTCAATTTTGGGAAACGTCTTTTTTCTTCGAAGTTTTGGGAAAACAAATTGATGTTGACTCCAGGGAGAAGAATGAAAATCATGTATTAAAAAAAATCTGATTTCATGATCCGCCTGTGATTAAAGTTCAAGTACGGTTGAGTTCGAGATATCCAATCTTGCCTCGAGATCACGAAGTTTAGAGATTGACTTAAAGCTTATTTAATAATTCTTCTGTACATTTAAGGTTGCATTAGTGCTATCGTTTGGCAATTTTTACATTCAATTTGGTAATGACTTTCGATTCGGCTATGTACATTCTGATTCGCTATCTGCAGAGGAACATGCCATCTACCGTGGATTTTTCAATTTCTCCTCTGATCCGTATATGGTTCGAATCCTTTTACTTTCTGATTTTCCATTTTCGATTTATTTTATTATATTTGAGAATATGACAATAAATTATACCATTATTAGAGAAAGAAAATTATCTTCAGCATAATAGACTGACTAAGTAAGCGCTTCATTTCAATTATTATTCACTATAGCTTTATATTGATCTTATAACATGCCAAATCGTTTATTAGCATTATTCGAACATACATAGATAAAGATATTGCCTCCAACTATTTTGCTCTCATTTATAAAATCTTTGCAAGTAATTAGAATAATCAATGATGAACATTAATTATAATTGATACATCAAAAATTACAAATGCTCTACTATTGAATCGGTTGTCGGAATAATTTGTCTATTATTTCTATCGATCATCAAATTTAATTTTTGATGCGTTAAATGAATTATCTCGCGATTAGAAATTCAAATATTTAGTATTTATTCTGAATAATGATATTCTATGAATGAAATGGGCCGACACTTTCATTCAGTAGAACTCTACATATCGTTTCCGATTTGCTTATTTCTTTTGAACGAGCATTGCGATAGCGTTCCTTAAGAACAACAGGTTTGTGCAGCACGATTTCAGATAGGAACTATTTACCCTTCGTGCCGTTTTTATTTGAGAGCGGATGTTTTTATGAAGAGAAGCGAACTTTTTTTTCATCACGGAAATTATGTGGTGGCATATATAACTTTCCGTTGGGAAAAGACATCTTCTGATCCTCAAATTAATGATTAATTAATTAATAAAATTAATGATAAAGCATAAAAAAGAAATTTCTTCCATTGTTGCAACGCTGAAGTGGTTAATGCGTCGAATCTCAGATGGCCATTATTGGGCGAAGAACTGATGGAGGATCAATGCTGCGACTGGATGCATTCGAGGAGCTAAAAACTGAGGTGGAACGAGGCTTATCAAGAGATATTAAATTGGACGATGTGGATAGTACTGACATTCTCAAGGCGACATTGAGAGATTTTCTCGTTTATTCTTCTGAGACGTTGTTCTTCGTTACGGAGGTGATTTTTGTACATGAATATTTTCCATAATTCATCAAACGAAGTGAGGCAAATGCAGTTTGTCGGCGTTGTTATTTGAATACTGCCGTGTTTACAGGTTTGCATAGGGTTTCATCTCCCTCAAAATGTTATTTGTGTCTCCAGTTACTTCTACATTCTTTTCGAGAATCTGATTTGTGATTATGCGTGTATTAAATTAGTGAGTGAAATTATTAATTTTAGCTGTTAGCTTTTGATGCGAAGTTCAAATATCTCCTTCGAAGATCACTCCTCACAAGATTGAAACCTCACCATAACTATCTCCAAATCTAAAAATATAATTTTCAGGAGGCACTTAAATATCCTGATGAAGATGTCGAAGTGGGATTCCCACTTTCCAGACTCTACGGTCAGTATGTAACGTCGACACGAAGTTTTTATGGCTACAATAATGGGCATCTCTCTATGCTTTCCTACATAATGTTATTCTATGCCGATAATCCCAATGTTATTACTAAAATCAAGCGTGCTGAGATCGAATGGAACGAGGAGCTAAAAGTTTGTTATTAGTAAATAGCATTATTGTTTTTCACCAAATGAAATTCACGCTTTCTAAGCTTTGGCATCTCCGTTTTCGAGTTTGTTATCTTTTTCAATGGATGGAGAAATTGGTTGAATACCGACAGACTTGTCGACTGTACAGCATGTTACGGCTTCATTTTATGTGATTCTTGTTGTAATGCAATATTTTTTGGGAGCGTTTCGAGTTCTAGAAGTCGTTGCAAACTGCAACGAAACTTCATTATGATGATCTCTTGACCGTATCTCAATGGCTGTCCAGCATGATGGTAATGTGGGTGATCGCACAGACAGCAGCAAAGTGCGAATTGAAATGTTTTTTACCCGAATGGCTGCTGAAATTTTAGCTATGAATTTCGGTGGACGTGATGAATACACCAAGGTAATTTCCTTTGCCACCATGCAGGTTCATCTACCAACTGAGAAAGATGCATAGAGCTTTTTCATATATTATGGCTGCTAATCTATCCAAGTTTTAAGCTTTTCTGCAAGCTATTGGGTCAATTTAAGTGTGAATCTATGATGAGTAACGACCTATCCGGTTCACTAAACTCCTTGACCCGTGAGGCACAATTACTCGCGCACATTCGAAAATTTTTGAGGGGAATTGCTAAAAATTCTTTCTCAATAGAAGCAAGAAAATGGAGCTCCTATATTGCTCTTTTTACCGCTTTCCTTATTTGTAAATTATTCAGAGGGATGCACATTGATTCCCAAAAGCTGTCATTAACTTATGGTTTTCGTTGATTACATGCTGCCGGTTGATTATGAGACTTCAAGAGCACCTAAGCGTTCGAAAGCTTAATATAATAGTATTGATGGGCATATTGCAATGAAGTTTGTGTGGAAACCGTTTTAGTAAACATTGTTGCATTGATTTTAAATGTTAATGTAATTGATTATTCAAACGGATTGGATTACAAAAATTGCATATTAGAAAGTTTGTATTTGCATCCCTCCTCTAAAAGTTTTTGATGATATCCATATCCTAGCAATGAAAGCACCTATTTCATGCCGCAATGTTTCCATTTCATAGTCATCTCCTGTCGTTATAGTTGAGAAATGAATCTGTAGTGGAGCTGCGCTTATTCGGAGATGAAATTGTTAACGAGCAAATACTCGAAGACTCGTTTTCATCGATACCACACTTCATTGTTGGCGCCCTCTTCATGGTCGTCTTTGTTTTCATCACCATATCCCATTACCATCAGGTTGGTTTGAAAAAAAAAATGCTTTGAGTCACTTTGATACTGTGGATAGTTCTCATATAGTATATTGAATATTTTAAATATCTCACTTGATGACAAGGGATATTCTTTCGTACCTCATTTCGATAGCACTATTATTTACTAATTCATTATCATTGGAGAACGTTCATCGATAGAAAACAGAAAGCAATTTCCGCCATTCATTCATGTTCTTTGCTTTTTTTTTCATGCAAATATTATGTGGTAGCCTTAGCAAATCTGAGCAGAGCAGTAGCAAATTTTTCGTTCTATTTTTTTCAATAAAGCTTACGATAGCAATATTCCATTCTTAGTACTTTGTAGAAATTAGATAGTAGAATGAAAATTAATTGAAGCAAATCGTAACCATTGGCCTTCAGAGTATCCCTCAAACGTTATTTCTGACATTTTGGACGACGTTTTGTCCACTTATGGCTGGTTTAACCGCTCTTGGTATTTACGCTTATTGTGGAACAAAGATTACATGTGCAATGTATGTTTCTATTTCAATATTATTTAGCTCAGAAAAATATTTTTTGTTGAGAAATGTGATTAGTTTTTTGTCATATTCCTTCTTCACAAATTGGCTAATGAATTTTTCAACATTCACAATTGGTGGTCTACAATTAAAATCATTAGAAAAATTTGACTGGATTTTATAAATACTATTGCATTTTGTCTGTGAAAAGATGTTCACCGTCTAATTTCATCATGCTTCTCGACGACTACAATGATCCCAAATCAGACACTTGTGATTGATTGCATCGTTGCATTTTCACTGTTTGTTGTTGATGTCGCTGGAAAACTCCTATCTTCAATACCGTAACGTGTGATTGGTTACGGTATTGAAGATAGGAATTGCAAAGTAATTTTGCATTGGAAAAATTTAAAACAGTATTTTAAAAGGTTAACATCGGAAATCACTCAGAATCTTGCACGCTTATACTACGCGCATACTTTTCAGGTTTATTGCACCATTGCTTGTTCTCGGTGTTGGTGTTGATGATGGATTTTTGATGATGCACAATTGGTTCACATCAAAGGAATTCGATTCTTTCTTACGGCTACGTTCTATGCTCATTACTACTGGACCATCTATTTCGTTGACTTCTTTTACAAATATCTGTGCTTTTCTCGTATGCATTTCGGTTACATTGGTCTTTTTTTAAATAATCGCAAAGAATCTGAGCCCGTAGCCAACAACAAATCTGAGTTTAGCGTCATAAATTTGTGGTTCAAAGGTTAATAATGAGTACTGCTTCTTGCTGAAGTGTTTGTTGTTTAATCTCACTTTAGAGGGATGTTTGTCAAAATTTTCTGCATTATAACTAAGCTTAGGGCTTATATCTTGCAGGTTGTTACCAACTGTACCAACAGACTGTTTGATACTAGGCGAACTCAATAAGTCACTAAGTCATGCTACATTGAGAGTACTTTTTTCTGAGAGAAATGATAGCTGTAAGCGAATTATCCAGAGGCACAACTAAGAGGGGGGAGAGACTCTATGAAATATAGCGTATTCAATGTCCTTTCCATATGGAGATTTCCCATTCAGCATTAGCTTATCGCCCGAGCGACAAAAATCTTTCAGTGTGTAGTCTAGTTTTACGAAAACAATGCTAATGCTACCTCTGCAGCGCAACCGACAACGGCATATTCATGAACATATATATATATATATATATATATATATATATATATATATATATATATATATATATATATATATATATATATATATATATACTCGCTTTTCTTGACCCTCCAACAAATCTATTTCCGTATCTGGCCACATTTCATACCCTACGTCAAGGTGTTCGTAAGGCAATGACAAGTACACTAAACCTGAGGCTTTTTAAACGCTTTTTTTACTTTAGAGCCAATCTGTGGTCTTTCCCCTACGAATTGTTGATATTTCGAAAATCTTTTAGCCAGATAAACTATTAGACTACAGTTAATCATTGCTATCAAAAGTATTTAGGTGGGGCAGCAGTATATTTCATGATAGTTGACTTTGTCGTTCAGCGAGCTCTGAAAAAATTGTTTGTAATCGATCTTGCTTATGCTCATTCGTTTCATTTAGCCCGTTAGAAAAATAACCAATTCCCTCCTCTCTTCTTTATTGAAAAAAAAATAATACAGTCCTTACAATAGAAATATTTAGCTTGAGATTACAGTATAAAATGAGATTTTTGCTCATAATTTATGAACGATAGAAACATAACTTCAATAGTGTTATTATTTTATAGGAAATTGTTGTTCAATTAGAATATCAATGCCAGTATTCGCTAAGGTTGATATATTTTCAGATAGGTGGTTATCTTTCGCCACCGGCAGTGCGCTCATTTTGCTATTGTACCGCACTTGCGATTGCATTCGATTGGCTCTTTCAAATGATCGTTTTCGTTTCCGCTTTACTCAAATTTCACTCGTTCTCATTCACTTTACCACATAGAGAACATCAAGGGTTAGTACTTTTTTTGGTGACGTGATTTTGAAAAGAGTTTTGTTATGCTTCAATAATTTATATTTGATTCGAAGGTAGCGTTTTTTTTTTTTTGTTAGATGTACTGGTTGATGAATGAAATAAATAAGCAATAGATCGAATTGAATAAAATAGTTGTTATGCTGATTTTTGCAGATTTTTTTAAAACTTATTAACATTGCTTTTGTCTTGGCGAATTTGTTTTTTCCTGTAGAGGCAAGTTTACATTCCAAAAAAATGCAACTTTTCTAACACTATACAATGGGTAGCCCATGATGAGCTAAAACAGTGAATTTCAGACAAAAGCGTGCATATGTGCGTTATTGTGAATGGTTACGAATGGGCCCAACACGATATATGCTACTCGTTGTGCTTGTTTCCTATTGGACTTGGAGTGCATATCACACCCTTCAAATGCATCAGAGATTCTCGCCCGATAAAACTTTTGACTCAAAGTCGCAACTTGCCGAATCGTTGACCTGGTTTGACAGAGTACACTTTTTTATAATTTAAAGTTTTTTTTTAAATTCTGAAAGGAATCCGGAAGTAATTTTTTTTGCATATTTACTTACAAAGCTTTCCACGTTTTCAACAATGCTTTAAAGACTTATTTTAAGTGTGTGTTGAGTTGAGAAATTAATAACATTTGGCTGTTTGAAATATTGTCTAATGTTTTTAGGTTGGGAAGTCATAGATGAGTGAAATTTTGAATGTATTTTCCTGATATTCTTGTTTCTAGATTGTGTTTACTTCAGCTTAACACCTACTCCTTAATAGATATAGAATTTTAAAATACTCAGCTATGCCATGAATTGTTACGAGGCATTCACCTAAATTATCTCTATTTGTTCTAGATGCACATATCGAGAAGTGTGTTTTATAATGAATATGCATTCATTGCACTAAAATGAGATTGAGATATAGATTACTATGAAGGATTTAATTGTTATTTTCAGTATAAGTATTTGCTCATTTCTATCAATTTTTCTTCATTCAATTCTATTAAGGCATTCAGCGATCATGAAATATTCGATATCTTCGTTGTTGATCCACCAGAAAATTCAACACTACTTCTCGAGCATGTTGACAAGTTGCACTCACTTGCTTATTTATGTGATAATTTTACTACTTGGGTGCTCACATATGAAAAGGAATATCATCCCGAACCAGGACCTCTGCAAGAATACTTCGAACAACTGCCCACCTTCGTTCATAAATATCCTCACTTGAAATTTCTCGTCCATTTCACACTCAACGGGTTCGAGCTGAGATTAATCTTTTCTTACTTTCTTTAAAATACAAGTGCACGAGGATATAGAGAATACTGGTTTCTTTGCGAGAGGATGGCGATATGGGAAAGAATATGATGGAAATGTTTATGCAAGATGATATTTACGGTGAGAGGGGGAGGGCCATCCATACGGAAGACGCCACTGTATGCTTCTCGAACGTAGTTTGCAAATGCGCTCAAATAACTTTATATGGGGCGGTCACTTCGTTCAAATTTGAATAAGTCTCGCAACTGATTGCATTGTTTATCTTGATATTCGTAAAACGTGTTGAGTGGAATGCCAAAGTGTATTTTGCCGATTCATTAGGCGATTTTTTCGATTAGTTTTATGTGAACGTATTAGTGTTGAGGTTTTTTTCTCATTAACGTGCATTAGAATAGTAACTTTGCAAAAGAACCCTGCAGAACGATGCTGATGTTGGTTTGTTAGCGGTAATTGAAAACAACTAGCACGCAGCTGGATAGGGGATTTCCTATTGTAGCACTTTTCGGGTATAAGATGATTATCTGAGATGAAGACTGCGACCTATATAGTGTCACTGATGCGCGCTTTTTAACGAAACGGCTAATGCTGAAATGCGCTAAAGATTTTTATTAATGCAACAAATAATTGATAAAACACATGCTTTTATTGTATTCTATTTTTTTTATCCATCACTATATTTCTTTTTTTTTTTAATTTATAAAAAGAAATATTTTCGATTTTCGAAAGAGCTATTTTGAATAGCTGCAATAGTTTACTATGAAATATTTCTTTTCTAAGTATTGAAAAGTTTTTGAAGAGAAGGATCAATAGTAATCGGCAATTTCACATTCGACTTGTGTGTGCATGGTCATGGTACATGGGATAAACGAGCTTACGTCCATAACGATATCAGAAAGCATCTTCCTAAAGGCTTCTCGTTATATAATCACGACTCTGAATTATTCGATTTGATTTTATCGACACGCCGAATGCTGATTCAATCATGCACTGTGACATTTATTTGTATGGTTGTACTCTGTATTATTTGTATACCATCGTTCCGTGCAACATCAGTTGCCACTCTTTCTGTCATCTCGATCACAGCTGGTTAGTTTTATACGTGTTGATTTATAAGTAAGAATTTTTATTGGGCTGGAAACTTATACATAGAATTTTATAATCGTGCGCAGTAATTTATTGCAGTGGATTTTTTGCACTGAAGTGGATATTAGAATGGAAAACGAGGGAGGTGCATGTTATGAGGTTCAGCATTCGCAGGTGAAGAAATTACAATAAAATAAATATTTACCCACCCCTCTTTGGGAGGTTTATTTCCGCTGCAATTCATCGCATCGCATTATGAAATTCATAAAAATATTTCTTGTTTCAACCGCCGCCGTTTGCTGTGTTCGATGGATGGAATCATCGACCGGTGGGGTGTGGGAAGTACTAAGAAGTTATAGGATTGATTTTATGGGAAATGACATGTGTCAAAATTGATAAAAACTTGTTTCACATCGTTGTCCGGCGTTGTAGACGTGGAATACAAGTCTCGTTTTAATTCATTTTAAAGCATAGCCTCATTGTTTAAAGCTATACAGGAACAATCGGTGGACTTGGCGCTTGGGGTGTGGATATGGATACGGTTGTGATGATCAATGTGGTCATGGCACTCGGATTGGCAGTTGACTATGCAGCACATATCAGTTATCATTACTTCAAAGAGGGCAACTCAGTGAATGGTGTCGAAAGAATGGCTGCATCCGTCGAAGCCATTGCCTATGCCGCAGCACAGGTATACTATTATTTAAAGTTGCCAATTTTCTTATGCAAAAAGTGTCCTTGATCGTGATACGTTTTGAATTTTTTTGAGGCAGTGACTCTGGACAAGTGTAGGAAGCTTTCTTGAGTGATGAGTTCAGGTAGAGTTGTTTGTAGGCGTTGGACACCAAAAGAAAGAACTAACCAACAAAGCGATTGCAGCGCTCGAATTTCATGATTGAATTCGGCCAAAAATTGAAAACACTTAAGAGAAGCTTCTCGAATTGCTCAATTATATCTATTATTAGAGTTCAACTGACCACATCTTAGAATGCTTATGTATTTAAAATAATGGGGATCGGGTTCATAAGAACCCTAGTTGCATATTAAAAACGGCTCCGATTATAAGTTCACCATGACATATTTGGATGTGTTTAGCATTAAGAATAGATTCGTTTAGGCAGCGATGACAACGATGCTATGTGCGGCACCACTTTATTTCTATCCTGTTTATATGTTTGTCACATTTGCGAAAACGATCTTTTTATGCACGTTGTTGGGCTTTATCCACGCAGTCGTTATCATTCCTCTCTTGCTACTGCTCTTCCACGACTCCGTTGTGGAAGTTGTTAGAGCATAATGCGACATCAAACAAGCTTTTCTAATGTTCTGATTTTCGACGTTGTTCTTAACACCTAACATCTTGAAATAATTTTGTTTCTAGATCGATTCGTAGGCCGTCCCGTTATCCTCACTTTTTCGATATTTCAATGCCATCGTTATTGATTTGATCAGTGGAGATCTGAAAAACGTTATTCACAACATTAGATTGCAATAATTTCCAATGACATCGTTTTGAAATCGCATTACAAAAAATGTATTCGATGAAGTTCTCATGTATATATCAGTTGTACTTCTTGTTGCGATGCATAACATTGCTTGCAGCATTAGACTATTTAAGCTTTTTCAGATGCTACACATCACATTCTTTGCACTTATAGCTGATGTTTTATTCAAATGTTTTTTTACGAGGTCGTTAATTATCTCAAGCGTCCTTATCTCTCGTTGTTGGTGCGCTTTGTCGTTCACCGTTGTTATTTTTGTGCTGCTATGCATATTATGTTATGTTATGCACAGTTGTCGACCGTCTCGAAATAGGGGTTCTATTCGTCTTATTGAAATATTCCCTTGTTCTCGTTTCGCCTTCACAGGAGTGAAGTGATTCACGCAAATAAAGGCTGTAGCGAATGCAATCGGTGATCTTGCATTACACCAAATGCAATATTCCTATGTGAATGATGAAAATGAATATCAGCTATTTTGCGGCGACTATCGTATGTTGAAGTTGCAGTACTTTTATCGATCGGCTGCGAAGCACAACAATCGTTGTTACTTCGTCTTCATGGTAGATTACTACTGCATTTAAAGCGTTTCGAATTTTTCGTAGTTGATCAACCATAAAGCTGATCATTTCCTGCTATCAACCTTAGCGTTCCTGCAAACTTGCTTTCAAAAATTGCTCTTTTCAAATTGCCTTTGATTGGTGTAACAGGTTTATATGCGTGCGCCAATATCTATGTACATGTATTTGCGTATTATTGCAGTAAATTCAGGTCGGGAACGCTGAAGCTAAATCAGTGGTTATTGAATATCGGAGGGTCACTTCCTACACTGTAGTTTAGGCTGATCAATCAGCTTCAAATAGGCTATAGAAACCAGTCGAGCCAAATTAATTGCATTCATTATAGGCCAGTAATTTTTTAATCTTACAGTGGTCAAATTGCAGAAAAACAACTCATTTCTTAGACGTGTGAACGTATATTAGCATATTTTACTTTTTGTTGGCTTGACGACCTGAAAAAGTAATTGATGAGGTGAACAAAATGCCAAAGCTCATTATCGTGCATGCTTCTGTGATGGGCCTTCTGCATTTCTTTGATACGTTTATTAAAGGGACACGCCTAGTTTCTATCGATGTTCCATGTCTGTGAGTTGTGAAAGGATGCGTTTGCAATAAATTTCATGTTAGTTTTTGGAAAATTTTTTCTTGACCAAATGCAGCATCGCACGTTTTGATAGTTATATCGGTTTGCAACGCGTCCATCTTCATTTGTAAGCGGAAACTGTTGGCCCTTATTTAGTAAATCCCAATGACCGTTGCATACTTCACTCATAACTGCTTGAGGGTAGGTCGCATTTTGTTCATATGTAACGCTCGCTATATGAAGTCAACTAGCCAGATGCATGCCATTGTGTATATATTGTACGCATTTTCTGTATCGTACTCCACAGCCTTAAGCGTCTGTGTGTTTCAAACTATTTCGAGCAGTACCGACTTGAAGAAGCTTGACGAAGACCGAGCTTAAGGCTGCCAGCCAGCTTCCACAGAGCTACTTTAGTAAAAATGCATACAGCGCTTCACCCGCTTCAATGAGTATAAGTATACGATATGATGGACGAAGCTCCGTGAGGACATACCACGTAGAAGTATTCATAAACGTCGTTTGATCTCCGATCTCTGCCGATCAAGCATTGCAGAACCGCTGAAATTTAGGAATTTTGAGCCTCAAGAAATTCGAATTTACCAAGTTCCTTTCCACAGTGCAATATTACAGCGACCACAACAAAGCATTGATAATTTTGAGTACATTGAGGTATCTGTCAAATTTCAGGTTTTTATGAAAACTTATACTAGAAAAAAGTCCGACTTTCTCTAAAACAACCCCAACCCCTTACAAAAAGGTGTAGAGTTCCAAGGCATATTGAAGTGGAGTTTTTTTGATATCCGTTAGAATATAAAAAATAGGGCAATTGGGAGAGCGCGCAAGGCAAAATTTAGAGAGAAATAGATTTATCGGACCGAATCGGGTTTTTAATCCTTTGCTGAACCAATAACAAACCTTTACCATGCGCCATACTCATAGATGGTTTATCGTTTAAAAATGAGCTCACGTAATGGCTAACCGAGAAATCTGTTTTTGAGGTTTCGCATGAATAAAGGATCTAGGTCGATTTATCGATCGTTTAAAATAGCGAACTGCGCAAACACATATAATTCGAGCTCTTCGAGCGTCGATTTTTTCTATGGATTTATATATCTTTGTCGATCTCTGGACGGTGTCCACTCCCATCATTGGGCGTTTCTCGCGCTCATCTCATATACGATTGCCGAGAAGATAGGTCGTTATTGTCGACGAAAATCTTATCATTCTTGCATATTGCACGTAACATACGAGAGAGCTGCTCGCCGCTTGAACGGCAATGTTTATAACCTTCAAAGAGTTGATATGAAGGCCGGGAATAGCGAAACTTGTTCCTAACATTTCATCAGCATATTTGTATGATATACGACATCATTAGTTTTTTATCTCGTTTTCATGACTTCCTTCCTCCTCAAACAATTCTTAAGCACACATTTTTGAATTTTAGATGCTTAGTGAAATGATGAAAATAAATCAGTGAGCAATTTATGGAGAGTTGAACGGTATCTATTTCTTAAGAAATCGTTCACCGCAAACCGATCGATTGCATTATGCCTAAAAACCAATGCAGAACTAATCGTCAAAGAAAGAATAAATCCCCCCGGAAGCATTTTGTTTCTTTATGCAATGATATAAGTTTTCTGCTGATTCACATAGCCATATACATACACTTCCTAAGTTGAAATGAGCCGATTTTCATTGGCAACTCATTGGCGTTCATTCATAGGCTTTCGAAACGATTTCGTTCTAAGCAAATAAATGAATGAGGCACAAATAGTTTTATAATATATTTGCATCTATAATGCTTTCAGCTACTCGAACAAATAAGGCGAATATTAATTGGCCTTCGTAATTTTTTAGCTGTCGGCTTTCTTCATCTTTGCACAATTCATTTTCTTTTCCCTTCGTTCCCTCCTATCCTACCTAAACGGTGAGTGAAAAATAAAACTAAATTCTTTTCAGACATTAAAATTGAAGAAATAAATTGTTGCAGTTTTGAACGAAAATTAGCAATGAAAATAACGAGAAGTTTGAAAGTGAAATGAAATGTGAATTTTTCAGAATAAATTATCAAAAAGTTAACAAAAATGAAGCAATACAGCGATAAATTTCCATCATTTGAAAATGGGCAATTATTTATATCTAAAAGAACGCAGAAAAGAGCCCAAATTGAACGATATTAGCGAACGCTTTAATCAGAAGTTCGTTTGCTGCATAACAAAAGTATCATGATATCAGAAAGCACATTTCCTCTCACTTCGTTGAGCGCAAAAAAACTGGGCACACGAAAGGCAAACTCCATATAAATAGCGACGTTATGAATTATCAATGATGACCGATGATATGGGTTAACTTCCATGTAATAGTGTAAGCAACGTGAATACACGCATAAAGCGCAATCTGCAATACAATCCAGCTTATGAGATGATTGTATAAGCAAAAGCATTCCTCCTATCTTTAGCAAAACTCAAAAATCTACAAAACGCTTGAAATTTTGAAGAAAATTCGCGTAAAAGCTGCTCAGAACAAAAAAAGCCTCATTTAGCTTCAAATGGCACACAATTTAATTCTCAATAAATTTAGGGGTTGTAAAAGTAGGAATCGAACAGGAAATTAGTAAATTGGAAGAATTTCCACATAGTAGACCAGCTTTATAACTCTCCTCTCTCCTTAACAACATCTATATGGGCGCCACTGGCGGACATATTCGCTTTTATCCCGAGGTGGTAGTTCGTTTAACCGTGGACAATGGCTAAATGATATTTATGTATGTGTACATTCGTATATCTAGTTGTTCAGCATTAACCAAAGTCGTTACGGTTGTGGGTGGGGGGAACGAATGAGGGGTTACGGCAGGATGACATTTCTAGGGCGGTGCATTCCATCTGCACATTTCTGCACCTATTAAATTGGGAGGCCACTATCGCTCGCTAGCGCAGTTCCTTTCCGTCAAGTGACCCACAGCTCTACGCTTGCAATGATTCTTGAATTTCATCGTATGATATTTCAAGGCACTGCCTCTATCATCGTTTCTAGACCAGCCTTAATTCTAATAAGCTGTCTTTTGGTAAGTTATTTGCCTCAACTTGTTCTTCATCTTCATCCGTAACTTCCTAATATCAATAAAAATCTCATCATGACCACCTTTTTTATGAGAAGCTATAGAACGATAAACTTCGTATGCTTAGTTTCGGTCTGTTAGGCCGAAATTTCCTTGCACAAATTGCTTTAATTTCCCTTAAAAAAACCAGCGTATTTGTTTTATTGTATATATGTCAGCAGATCGGACCAAAATGATTTGCATTAATTATACGTAATCCTAAACGAATTTTTGAATGAAATTCGTATTATGCATAAGAATCATCGTATTGTTTCATCGACGAATATTTACTTATGCACAATTTGATCACTGCATTAACTACAAAGAAGACAACTCTGCCATCATAGTTGGATATAAGGTAGCGATCGTTGATGTAATCGTCATTCATCAACAAGCAACAACATTTCCATAGTGATCGCAAAATGAACATGCAAACTCAGTATTCCTACTGCACGTAAAGTTGAACTGCTCGTCGGGAAATAGAACTCTGCAGTATGTACCAAACTTTCACTCCGTCCTTTCCTCTTCCGACCTCACTTAGCATTTTTTCGTAGATGCCCTTTCGCACAAATTTTCCTTCAATGTAGTCTTTGTGAAATTTCATCTCTATAGTTGTAGTGGCACTATTCCACACAGCTCCACCCTTACACCATCTTCACATGGTATCAGTAGTTCATATTTTCCCTTCATCTTTTCTAATGTTTTCTTAATTAGCACAAGATTTTAAGGCTATAGAAAGCCATTCTTTAGTGTTTATTATGAGCAGAATATGGAGAATTTCCCTCTGGAGGGATATAACGATTTTTTGATATATAAAAATTAATTAAAAGCGCTTCATTCATTTCGCCAAATCAACAAAATTTGAGATGAAACTAAGTGACTTGTAATGCTTTTGTTTATTCTCTGAGTAATATTATTTGAAAATTAAATTTTGAGAGAATTTAAGTAAATTTTGAATGAAATTTAGCGATTAATATCATCGAAACACATACATATAATTTTATTATTAATTCGTTGAAGTAATTTCAGGTCTCATTAATTGTCTCATTGGGGAGTATATGTATTCGTTTCAAAGACAATTTTCGAACAGGCTATTCCGAGCCGGATGCTCCCTCTTTGGCTGAGCACCTCGCTTATCGTTCGTTTTACAACCTCACTGCGGCGCCTTATCTGGTTTGCTTTTTTTGATCTTTTCGGTTATTTGATTATTTCAGCTGAACATTTCCTTCCTCTTGGCCATTCGAGGATACAAACCAATAAGAAATTATCAGAGCATTCTCATATTCGCTTTGGAATTGAAAGGTGATTCTTAGAAGTTGTAAAAATGATGTGTCATGAAAATAGGCAACTTAGTGAGGTTAAAATAGGCTACGCTCATGTATGCTCACGTTAGATGCCATTGTTCTAGCGTAGTTGCTTTGAATAGCTTCTCTTATGAGAGAGATGCAATTGATGCGATTCTGATGTTAATGCAATACCCTATCTTTATTTAAATGAAAACCTAAAGAAGCGCATAATTTTCAGTGAAAATTAGAACATAACTCTCGGAATTTCAAGAAAGAAGAAAATTTATGCAATATCTTTTGGGTATTTTTATCTCTTCCTTTAAAAAAAAGAGGTAAAAAAGTAGCAGAGCGTATAATGCATAGGTCAAAAGAATGTTTGCTAAAGCATCTCTCCGATATTGATTTTGCGATGGATTGGTACTTTTCCATGTAAGCAAGAAGTCAATATTGCGTTGTTACAACCAAGAATTCTGAAGCATCGTTTTCCTTAACAAGTGAGAAATTTCGCGGACTTCAAAGAAACAGAGCAGAATGAGTTAATCCATGGAACCATCGAGAAAATTAGAGAAAAACATTTCTCGGTGATTTTCTTCAATACGAATTAAAGGAGTCGACAATGATCGATGGGAAACAAAGGTGAGTAATCAGTAACAAGCGGAGAAGACATAAGAGAAACCAGTTTATAAAAACGATGCAATGTGATATGGGATTTCATGACGGCATGCCATGTGTTACTCCAACTGCTGTAAGATTAATGGCAGAACAATGGTTTTATCCTATCCTATCACAAAAACTAAATAATATTTAATGCGGTTTTTGTGAAGAATTGTTGAGCAATAAATAAGCATTTCGATACTATTTATTGCAAAGGTGTATTCCATTTAAAAACGAAATTTATAATAAATTCTTCAGAATAGAATAAAACAGAGTATTTCATTCGCACTATATTCATAAATATCCTTACGCCTATTGATGAGATGACGGTCGTCCTTGAGTCACATTCTTCTTTCATTGTTGTTTCCCATAATATTGCTTTCAGTGGCAATATTTGTGAGGACATTTTGTAGCACTTAGCTTTGTATTAATATCTCTCTCTTTTTGTATTTTATTTAATGCTCTCAAATATTTACAGCATAATTCACTATTTAATTATCATTGTCTCAATAAATATGACATCCCTTATGGTCCACTTTTTTTTTGAGCAAAGAAGGTGATACACTATACAGAAGTAGACGTTTGACCTTTCTACACTGGGAGCGTAATAACTAACGTGCTTGCCGTTATCGCATCATTAACGATACAACTCTGTTTATGCGCTTTAGCATTGCAAAGGAAACTCTACATTTGCCCCCCTAGGGCAGACAACTCTTTCAATTTATTTGCCCACACTTTTGATTTGAGCTTGCCTTCATCGACTTAGATGATGCTTTTTATGATTGATTTCAAAGTTGAAAAAAGTTCCAAAGATCAGTCTATGATGGCGCTGTTTTATGGCGACTCAAAATTAATCACTTTGGAAGTCCTAGTTGTAGCAGAAATAGTCTTTATTACAAAAAAAAAAGTTCATTAAAATAAATGCGATGAGACTTCTAAGCTAGAAACCCGCTTTATTCCCTCTTCTTCATCCCCATAGCTCAGCCTGCAGACGAGAAAGGGGGACGGGAACTGGGAACGTAGCCACTTTTAAGATACGTCGTGGTTCGTATACGCCTTCAAACGTTTTCACCGTGTAGATTTGCAACGTCGAACATTCGGCCTACACAGATTTCAGCTATGGTTGTTTTCATCACGACGACTAGCTCCACGGGATATTTTAGTGAGGAAGTCTACCATCGTACTACACTTTCGAAGAGGAATCGTTACTTCGATAAGGAAAACGAGATTCACGTTTACTAACCAAATGGCGTATCGGCAAGATTAAAAGGCGATTGAAGATTAGAATGGCGAGGTGAGAGAGATCATAAAACCTAGTAATGTGGTTATAAACTAAAATATAATATTGCAGTGAAAAGCCACTGAAATGAACAGATTTTGAATATTTTTTTTAAACTAAACTATTTCTGTAGATGATGTATGCATATGCAGATATAATTGTCCTTCCGGTTAGTTAGTTGAGAATGCCCTTCCGGTATACCCGCTTTCCTCTGTACTTTTAAGAACTGCATCCTAAAACGATGCGCAGCTGGACTGCCGGAAAAAAATACTGCTAGATGAGACGTCCGATAGGTGGCACCTTTAAATCTTGTAGCAAGCGTATAGCTCGAATCTAGTTGTTCTATTCTGAAAAGACCGAAGATCAAATATCTCGAATCTTCACTTATAAAGTAGTCGGCAAGGACCCTGCAAAGTCCTGCTCAATATTGTTTTCGTAAACAATCGCTGCATCTTTCACGAGTTGAATACCTCTATCTGAAGCTTGCCGATGATGTTCGAGACATTTGTGCTGAGAGAAGTATAAAATATGGTTAGCCTTTTTTGATGCTTTTTGAGAAATTCTGAGGGCAGCTTAAATTCGCACATAAACAAACACCTAAATCACTTCTTTGCGCACAACGGCTCTAGGTGCTTGGAAAGGAGTTGCGCATAGAATTGATTTGCAATAAATAATATTTTTCAGCAAATATTTCTAGTTATCGGACTCGTCATCAATCCCCCTGAATCTACAAGTCAATACGATGTTCATAGAAATGAATCGCCGGCTCACGAAGTATTCCATAGGATTTGAATTTATCAGTAAAATGTAAGCATAAGCTTTTCAACTTGCTCTGTGAAATTGCGAGATGGGACGCTCGCTTAACGGAGAGTTCCGCTACTGGATGCTTGCAGGACTTCTGCTGTGAACGTTCGCAATCCGACGTTTCTGCAAAGGAGAGGACACTCGCCATGGCATATTACACTATAGTTGTATGCACTTAGCAAAAATGCAACTTCTGATACCTCTATCATGGAGTCGTGAATTTGCACTTGGATCATTTGTGCTACTGCAGCTTCTTTTGTGAGATAGCGTCACATTAGGAGTTGCATCGAAACGTTTCAATGATGTGCCGAAGTCAAAACTATAGAAGGCATCTGTCGAACGAAACTTTCAACTCCGGCTTATACGCACTCATCGCATGTGACATGCGAGCCATCGAAACAAAACGCGCATTCATCTTTGGATGTTTGCATGTGGATCTTTGCGATATGAGACGGGTGCGCCATGTAGGTTTACATTATTCAGACTCGCTGAGATTCAGCAGCCGGACAAATTCGGAGCGTTCGAAGTAATGCTACACATATGACTAGCTATTATCTTCCCATCATCCTGTAGCGCAGACAATTTAGCCACATCGTACAACTCAAAGCAAGTCCTATGGATGTTCATCGTGAGGAAAGGATATGAGTAACTTGGCCAACTTAAAAAAGCTGTAATGCTAAAAGTAGCAATACAGAGTTCTTAAGTTAAAGATTAGCAACTTACATCACAATTTTTCATCCGCAGTGACCACTAAAAAGCGGCTTATTCGATGAGCCTAATTGTTTCCTTTATTAAATATATTAAATCATTTGTTGATAGCTTGTTAAAATGAGGTTGCTAGTTAACGCACAATGGACTGAATTGAATTTATGTGGATAGTATAGATGTTGCACGTTTATTATCAAAGGCTTACGAGTGAATTGTTTTTTTTGAGAGAGAGGAATGGTGAGAAAATCAGAAAGAACATTGTTGGTTGTAGAGGTAAAGCAAAAGTATATAGAGCAGAGCAATACTAGAGGGTGACAGGAAACAACTCAATGAATATGAAAAAATTATGCGGTATAATAAAAAATAAAATACGTTATGAGAAAGAGATACGCTGTCTAGAAATGCTTATAGAAACCTTACTAAAATCATTGGCGCAGATTATTTCCATTATATTGAACATATTTTTAATAAGCTAACATTGATATTGCCGACTAAAACAGAAGGCTGAGTGCATTTGACGGCAAAGCTTACGAACCTTCACATAAAACGTTAGAGATTTTTCAATGCGTTAAAATCTGGAAACTTTTTCAATCACAATTAACACCACGTTTTGTGTATATACGTGTGTGATCAAAAATAGGTGATTTTGCTGCTTCAAACAATATGTATATGTGAGCTCATAGGTGTATCTGCGCGTTAGTGTACGTAGTGTGCAAGCAGATATATATATATATATATATATATATATATATATATATATATATATATATATATATATATATATATATATATATATATTTAGATGAGCCAACCTCGGCAGTAGAATGGTGAAGCGAAATATGGATTATCCTATTCGGCCAAAAAGTTTGAGAGGAGGAGAAAATCCGCCTACTCTAAATTCCATCCTTTTCGTCCAAGCGGTAAATTCTTCTTCCGAAAAACGGGATTGGTTTTTGCAGTGGCAAACAGGCTTGAACTAGGCATCACCTTAAGCCTGAACGATTAGGCAAGTCACTTTCAATCAGGAAACAACATAGAGCCAATAAGCAAAAATATAGATCGGCATAATGCGAGAAACACCTTGTATTGATCACATTGCTTCTTTTCGGCACGACGCAAAATCTAGAAGTGTGGGCTGCTAGTCTTTAGCTGCTTCCGCTCGTAATAATTCAGTACATACGTTCGAACATTTGAACGCTTCGACCGTGCCGAATTTCCCGTTTATTAGCATCTAGTGCATAAAAGCGCATAGATCTTTAACGCTCCGAACACGGCACGCAATCATCACATTCGTATGAGATGTCTGTGTCGAAAATTAGCACTCGTACTAGTTGCATCATGAGGCAAATACCATGAGATCCTACGGGACAGAATAAATGCTTTATGCAACCTTTCAACAAGGAACTTCTGTGCCATGTGCAATTTCGATTTGGTATATTCCAAATTATGTTTTGTGATTAGAGTACTTCTGTATTTGTCCTCTATTCCAAGAAGAAAAACATTTTGATGCCGTGCATATTCCATTCGCTCTTATGCCTACATACTTCAATTTAAAATTCAGAGTCACTTTCAAAGAAATTTATGAAATTATAATTATTTATATTTATTTCGAAGTCTTTTGCAAGGAATCATTCCTTGACCATGACTGTGCTGTTTTATGACTTTCGAGTGGTTGCGTAAAGCTTAGCTATTATTTTAGTGATGTAATCTTGTGCGAATCTTATTTAATTCAAACGCTTTGCTCTCATCAATTGCTATGCTGTAGTTTGCTTTCAAATATTTTCCCTGGAATTGGTGCACGCCAGCTGGGGTGGAAATACCTCCACCCCGCGGGTCTAATGGCTTATCAGAGGGTTCTCGGTGAACATTGTTCACGGCAGTCCAGCAAACGCGCTAACGATGTGGAATCCAAATGTCTCATATGTTGTATCAAACATCTTTCCTCGCTGGGATTTACTATTGTTGAACAATGTTGTCTTCTGGTGAGGTTGTGCCCTTGACGGATGGGGAAAATGCCTTCCTAGGATAGCAGCATGGACAAGACGGTCTTCGCGTCCGTGAGGGACCTATAACCTCGTTCCTCAGGGGCTTCTGTGGGGTCCCATATAAATGTTACTTTGTAGCAATTCTGATCAAACTTACGAGCTGAACAATCCGTCAAGGCCTTTGTTTTGACCCAAAGACAGATGCTTTGATCTTTCATCTAACAAAAAAAAAACGCTTCGATAAAGTGAACCTTAAAGTACTCTATACTAATTTCACATACACATGAATGGCACCAAAGTGTTAAAACACGCATACACTCGACATTCTCTATCCCAATATTCTTTGTGTTTTTGTTTTTGTATGTGAAACATGAGACATTCTATATACAGATTGGACTGCTTGGAGAATGCGATGAGGGAGATTCGATGCTTCATCCAGATATTTTCAAGCTAATGCTTAAAGATATCGACCTTGGTCTGTCGACAATAATACCCAACAACGACCCAACCGATCAACGACATACTCTCAAAGATTACCTCGTCTTCTCTTCAGAAGCTCATTTCAATGCTATCGAAGTATCGATTTCAGTTTGAAACACTCCTCATTTCCCTGCATGGAGTTATTACAACTGAAGTAGTCATGTCCAGCCTAAGTCTCATTTAGCGTAGACCCCCTCCAGCATGCTACCTTTTGCTCATTTAGGTACTCTCCGGGAGGTATGCTGGGTAGCTGAATAATTGTTTTTTTTTCAATTTCTTTGATTCCTATCACGGGCAAAAGAAATTCGCAGCCACCGACAAGGCAAGTAGAGAATTATTCGCGAGTTTGCGTCCGTGTGAACTCCTTACAACTATCCACTAGATGAGTCAATTTTTCCTGAAAACTCAAAAAGAACTCCATGATCTCAGTGTCGAGTACGGATCAAGTGATAAATCACGATAGGGATCAAATTCTTGAAAAAATAAGCCGTCAAAAGTTTGAACGTTTAAAGAGTTTAGACGGGAGGATGATATACATACAAAAAATTGCACTTGAGCCATGAATGAAAATGTTGTTTATGTTTGAAATGAGCGATAAATCATAAACACTTTTGAGGAATCTATAAATTATCCCAGCGAGAATATTCACATTGAATATCCAATTTCAACGGTATTCTCACAACGACTTTCAATGCGTCGAATAATGTATGGTGTGAAAAATGGTACGGTGAAAATTCTTTGGTATTTAATGGTATTCCAACCTGATAGTCCCGAGATTCTTGCAAAAATCAAAAATGCCGAACTCGCTTGGTACCAACGTCTTGAGGTGATTTTGCATTCAGTTTTTTTGAGTGATATTTGCAATTTGCTAATATATAAAGCAATAAAAACCTCAGAAATTTAATCCTTTATTTAAAAAAAAAAATTTATCCTCACGTTTAGCAATTATAATTCATTTTCTTGAATAACGATCAATTATCATTATTTATTCGTCGAATGAAGTTTATTCATCTAGAAAAAAACGCAGCACAAATTGATGTGTATTTCCGAACGCTAAACAAAACAAGGCGATGATCGATTAAAGCAGTCGATAAATCGTTTCATTTAACATTATGATAACGACAAACGATTTTTTTGACAAATTGCTTGTTTCTATTTCCTATTTCATAGTATATAATTACAGTCCAAATCTTTTGCTATAGCTAATAAAAAAATCCAAGCGCTCCTAATTTATCGTTTAGAAACACGAGAGTAACTTGTTGCGATTACATTTTTTCGGTGATGAGCTAGTGGATAATGAGATTCTCATTGGTTCC
This sequence comes from Baylisascaris procyonis, assembly GCA_037389465.1. NCBI lineage: Eukaryota > Metazoa > Nematoda > Chromadorea > Rhabditida > Ascarididae > Baylisascaris > Baylisascaris procyonis. Next base: position 5,118,921 of record JAZARR010000074.1, on the reverse strand, counting down.
GTCTCGACGATTCCATATTTGATCATCGGTGGTACACTTATGATGATTGTCGTCTTTTCGGCATTGACACGATATAATCAGGTTCCTATTCAATTATTTTGTGCAATTTATTCGTTTATCTTCATTATTAGCAAATAATTGCATTGTTAAAGCTCATCGATAATGGATCTTGGTTCAATAAAATTCGAGAGCACACAATATAAATCAATATTACGATGAACGATATCATGTCAACGTAATCAACTATCAGAAAATTCAGTACCATTTTAATATAGGAATTTCTTTTTAAAAAAATTTCACTTATAGTGCACAAAATGTTTTTCGCATCTCTAATATAATATAAGGATTACTATGCATGCATTTACCTTAACCATCCAATGTTATGATTTTGAGGTATTAATATGTTTAGTTCATTTACGGAATTTCAAAAGATTATTTTAAAAAAGAATTCTGTAATATTTAGAAAAAGATTTCTTAAGACTTCAAAAGTGTTAATGAGTCGATTTAAGTCGACCATTTCATTTTCTATTATTTATTTAAGTAAGGAGCTAATAAAGTAAATAGAGATATAGATAATGAAGTAGAATTACTGCAGAGTTTTATCTCTACAATTGGTCTTTTACTTTGGACTGCGATGTGTCCAATATTGGCCGGCATAATGGCAATTGCTATTTTCTCTCTTCGAGGAGTGCCTATCAATTGCATGATGTAAACGTTTCGCACAGCTTTTCACTTCATTTCAAAGTCAGTCTGTGTTCTTTAAATAATTGTGATTCGGTTGTTGATTTCAGATATGAATTTTCAAGTGAATTATTATAGCAATGAATGCATAATAAAATTTCTAGTATACACTCCAGTAAATGTAACCATTTATAAGAATATAAAGCTTAAGGTTTATAACACCATTTCTCGTACTCGGAGTGGGTGTGGACGATGCATTTTTAATGATCCACAATTGGTTCCATTCCAAAGAGGTCGACGGATCATGTCGATTGTCCACAATGCTTGTCGAAGTCGGGCCATCAGTGACATTGACATCACTCACCAATGTCGTCGCTTTCTTGGCAAGTTCTTTCCTTTGAAAATAGTCGCTGATAGTAGTGTATAGGGTAATGGTTTGTCAAACAACCATTGAAACGCTTAGATATCATAAACAATCTTGAAGGAATATCTTATATTAATGACATAATTCATAAGATTCTATATAATGTGGAAAATTTGCTCGTTTATTGTATCGCCTACCTTCTTCAGCGAGATGCTTTTCACATTCGGCGACATGATGTTATGCTGTGCGCTTACATCATTTCGCCTTCATTGCTCGAATTTCCTAAGAAACGAACTGTTAAAGGTATACAACAGTACATTAGTTATCACTCGAAAGCTACTGTGTGATGATAGAGATAAGGCATCTAGCGATCATCACTCCAAATGAGGATGCTCACTGTCTCATTTTTGACCTCATCCCAACCCCACGGAGATGGAACATTAAGTACTCAAATGCCAAAAAGCTTTATCCGATATCCAAGTCTAGTCCTGTTGATTAACTTGCATAAAAGAATTAATCCACTTTGTCTCAATTATCTATCGGTGAAGTAGTCGTTCGTATACCCCCATGAAGAAAATTAATGCTCTCTACAACGAAACAAAATACAGCATCAAGTATTCAATGGTTACCTTATTTAAAAATGTACTACTGAAACGATTATGATCAAAATTTTCGCTTTTCTTAACAAAAATTTTCACCTTTGAATTCAAATCTCTATTTCCATAGTTGAGGTGTTATCGTTTTTTGGTTATTGTTGTCGTTAAATTCATTCAAAGAATATCATTCATATTTTAAATCAATGGATCATAGGTGCATTTTATGTGAGCGTTTATCCTGCAGCCTTGGATGAATCCCTATCATTAATGCATGAATGAATCTTCCCCAAATGATATGATATTCTTATGACAATATGAATTAATTATAAAATTATTAGATCGGAGGTATAATGTCTCCACCGGATGTACGTTCGTTTTGTTATTGCACAGCGGTTGCGCTTACTCTCGGTTGGTTACTACAATTCTTTTTCTTTACACCAATTTTACTTCGCTATCACAATTGTTCATTCGATTTGCCAACATTCACTAGTAAAATGTAAGTGATTTCTCATATATGTATATTCAATTGTATTTCACTTAAAACGCTCATTTTAAATTTGTTGCTTGCATTTTAATTGAGATCATAAGATGGAAAATTTTTTTTCGCAATGTGAAAACGAAATCACTATCTTATTAATTTTCTCTCATATTTTATGGCTAAATATACGCTTGAAGCAAGGATGAAAACTTTAACTGTTATCTATTTGAGTGCAACATGATAATTGCCGAAATAAATGAAAGTCTATAAATATCCTCCTCGATCAAGAAATAAACACTAGATTTTGTTTTATCCGAGAGACTCTACAATATGAAATGCGACATATTTGATTTTCAAATGATGAATATTCAGATCGGAGACATCAGGATATATGAGATATGCGAGATTTCTACGTTGCAATTGGGTGCGTATTACGTCGATAATTATGATGGTTTTATATTGGTCGGCAAGTGTCTATTTCGCATTGCAAATGCGTTCAAATTTTGCACCAGAGAAGACTTTTGATAGTCATTCATTTCTGGCCACATCATTTGACATCAAAGATCGTGTGAGTTGACATAAAATTGTGTTTTTTTTTTTGATCGAACTAATGGATAATAAAAATGACATAGCTCACAGATCGCTTTCAATAAAAAAAAGCATTGGCCATATAACGCAAAATAATTACAGTAGATATATCCTTGACGAAAAGCATAGTTTATTTAGATATAGTAATGTGCATTCTTGCACATTTATTCATTAAATGAAAAGTAGAAATTTTTGATGTGGATATCTTTTTAAGGAAATCGTCCTCATTATCGCACCGACGAAATAAGGGAGTTTTCCTATTACTAAAAAAAATTGAATATTCTCTATTTATACGCACATTCTTGAAGAAGTCAAGCAAATTTCAATATTAAGCGACATAAATTTCTTCTTTCTTGTATAATCTTTATAGAAAAGCCTCTTAGAAAAATCCACAACCCAAAAAAAGTTCTAGAATAATATACGTAAATTTTCTAATAATATCTTTAATTATATGCAATGTCTCTAGGAACAAATCATTTTAGATTGGCAAAGATCATGAGATCATTGATATTCTAATCAACGAAGTACCACCAACAGTTTCCGATCTATTTCGAGATCTAGAACAAATTCATTCGATTCAATATCTTTGCGATAATTTTACAACATGGGTCGAAGATTATGCAATGCAATATCCAGTACAAGACGATAATATTCAACAGTTTTTCGTTAATTTGCCCCAGTTTTTAGATGAGAATCCCGATTGGATTCGAGCCGTATTTTTTGAGTGGAATAGGTAGAACCTTTTACTTCTTGTTACGATGTTGTTCCACATCTTTTATTAGTTATTTCGATAAGCATGTAATTTCAGCTATAAGATCGTTATTGCTAATAAACCGACTATAAATTCCTTTCTACCATCTGATTGACTCTTATGAGTATAAAGAAATCAAGTGTTAGCAAAGGAATTTTTTTTCTAATACGCTCACATTCGACTTCTTCTTTCATTTTGTTTCATTTTCGTAATTTTAGTGCAAGAATTAAAATCAACTATTTGGATGGCGTAGAAGTAAAGCTTGAATAATGTATGATGGTACTGGCAATCAAAAAAAAATGATATTTTTATTATAGACGACGAGATATTTCCGTCTCATTGTTCATGAAAATTCGCTGAGAGGAGTGAATTACGCCAATAAACCTAATGTTCACATACAATCAAACGACTGCCTCAATGCTCAGCAATGAATTCCTCTCGTTTATTGTTCATTTCAGCTATTTAATAATGTGAGAGAAACAATTTTTTAAGAAAAATACTGAATAAAGGAAAAATCTTTATTACGATTCGAATGCAAATAATTTGAATGTCAACACTTCAGTAATGGATCATTAAAAGTGCAACGATTTGCACTCGAAATCTGTGTGAAAGGTTTCGGTAGTTGGCGTGAACGTGCGATCATGGCCGAAGATCTACGTGCACGACTTCCGAACGATTTTACGCTATATATATACGATTCGAATGTTTTCGATTTGATTCTATCGACACGTCGTTCTACCACAAAATCCGTACTCACAACAATCGTTTGTCTAACGCTACTTTGTGCACTCTTCACGCCGTGTATAAAAGCTATCTCATTGGCTGTTCTTTCGGTTATATCAATTACAATTGGTAATGCTGATTTGAGAATTGCTTCTTTATTTTTCACTAAACTATTCATTTGAAGAGAAAATATTTAAGAGGGAATTCATGATAGAATAGTAATTTTATTTCGATTTTATTCATAATTGTAGTATTGTTTTATGCTGCCAAAGAGGATCAAACCTATGGATGCAAAGCGTAGAGCTACTATTTTCATACTGCAGTAGCTTTTTCACTTTGCTCAAATATTTTCGATTGTTATAAACGATGTTCGTTGGAAAATCAACAAATCCTCTCAAAATCTCATTTTAACTAACGTCTAATCACCTTTTCAACAAGATCGCTAAAATCTCCACATCAATATTTAGCATCTGAGGTTCATGTAGTTGCTATTTCTTGTGTTATTTATTTTCAAGAATCTGTAATGTAATCGGATGATAACTATAGGTGTCCTTGGTGGACTTGGTGCTTGGGGTGCTGATTTGGATATCATAGTGATGGTGAATATAGTCATGGCTGTCGGTTTAACCGTTGACTATACAGCCCATATTAGCTATCACTGTTTTACTAGTGATCCTACACTCAACGGTGATGAACGTATCGCACATTCTATACGAGCGGTTGCTTTCCCAACCGTACAGGTAAGCGCCAAGTGCTTTACAAAAGTATATCATGGTAACGGCACGAGGAATTTATCATAAACAATTCGTTCCAAGTACAAAAAACTGTAGATTTGTGAAACTTGGTGGATATAACGTATCACATGGATTAATTACTTTTCCCATAAAACAAGCTAATTCATCAATTTCGAAAGCAGTTACGAGTATTTGAAAATACCCAAATATTTGCATATATCATACATCGGTTTGATTTTCATTTCACATCCGATCGAATCATAGAGAAGAAAAATCTTTTGCAAATAATTGTGCTTGTATGGAAAATCACAACATTTAGAATGTAAAGCTGTTATTCTACATAATTTGCTTGCATTTTCATTGGGCACTTTTGGTAGTGATTGATAAGGCGATCGAAAGATAAAAGCGCGCATATTGTGTCAACTTCTTTGGCGCGCTTTCCCACTTCTTTATTTATGACTTCGAAGGCATTCAAAAAAAAAATGGCAACACTTTAAGTGTTATAATATTAAAAGAACACTGATATACGCATAGTTGCAGGCTGCATTAACGACATTGGTTTGTGTATTTCCACTCTTCTTCTATAGTGTATATATGTATGTAACGTTCACAAAGACGATTATTCTATGCTCAGTGATTGGTTTATTTCATGCAATCTATGTTGTACCTCTATTCTATTCAATGATTATTAGTTCACATTAATTATGTGCCTTACTCAATCAATTATCAGTGATTTGTGATTAGGAACGGCGTATTGAGGGCAAATTGAGGCCTATTACAATAAAATTCCACTCGTTCATTTTCCCACTTCTATGCTAGTGATTATACCAACACTTATCTCGCTTATATCATGTTCTTGAATGACTTCTGACGGAATAATAATCTGCTAATGTGTGCCAATTCATGTGCCATCTGATAACATTTCAATTCTTATTCAAGTCGAGAACGAAGTGAATAGTTTCATGCGTATCCATTGTCTTCTAATGCTCAATTTTCTTCATAGTTGATATTTCAATGCGTTCAAATTAAGTAGGCATATAATCTGGATGCCGCTCTCCTTCCTATTGTAAACCTCAAAAGATTTCTATGAGGTTTTATCGAAGTGGAGGGATGGGCCTCGATAGGTCCTTCATAGTGCCGCGCTATGACGATTCATCAAGCAACCACTTTTTTCCACACATTATCCTAACGATTTCTCTGAGCTTTTCAAGACGGAAGATGAACTGATAAAAGGTAGATTATTTTTGCCCCAGACATTCGGGATGGTAGATGGAGTTCGGATTTCAAGATCTTTTAGTGGGCAGATTTTATTTGAGGCTATATGATGATTCAGCCGAGCTCAAGAAATCTGAAAATTCGATGAAACACTTAAATTTCAACGAAGAAGCGAACGACGTTTCCCAACAGCTCAAAATGCGTCGTTGATTTGACGATTTTCTTAACTAATAACCTTGAGAAATAATTCTTCCAGACTTTTCCGATATTATCCAGTAATCGACAAACCACTAGGATGCTCGCAAAAAGAAATCTGTTGTAGAAAGGTTCTATAAAACGAGACGGATTTGTAAGTGTTGATAAAAAAAAAAAAGTTTCTCGAAATATTTGCTCATAAGATTGCTATAAGCTATGGAACATAGTGATCTTCGGTGTGTTTCTGGAGTCACCGTTACGATCCCACATTCACTTCTATTCTGTGCTTTTGTTTTATTTGGTATAAAGAAAAAGTTGTTTTTGCCCCCAATGAGTGCTTTTTTTTTCGAGTGCTTATTTGTTCTTATTTGAAATCCGTTTGCGCTAAGTCGTATCGTTGAAATATTCTTGCAATGCCGACTGTCACTTTCATCGCATTCTTTAACAAATACGAGCAACGCTTCCATATATGCACATTTAGAAAACACCACTTTTAAGCACTAGAGAAATGACTATATTCGTCACTAATCTTCAACTACTATCACAACCATTACACTCCTAAATATTTGGTACCATTGGAAAACTTCACATATGATTGAATTTGAAGGAAATAAGTTCATTTCTAATAAGTTTCAAAGAGGCTCTAGAGTTAAGGCGAAAAAGCAATAACTCATCACCATAACTAAACAAGTAAATTCAATTCAATTGGTTCTGAAAAAAGATTTTAAAAAAAATCATCGTAGTTAAAGTATTTTGAATTGCACAATTGCATAGCGGAATTTGTGATGGACATCTATGAATACAACGGTGATAATGAAATATTATGAAAGTGTGCCTAGATTTATAGTAAGCTTTAAATTTCTTCTCATCAAACAAGTATTAAATAAAAGAATGCAATAAAAGGTTGTTCCATAGCAATATAAAAGATTGTTATTTTAAGTTTATTTTACAGCAACGTATACTTAGTCGCGTTTTATATAGCCTAGCAATAATATTTGTTTTATTCAACTGTCATTTCGTTCGATGGAAATATTGTGAAATTAATATAGAAAAATAATAATCAAACTATGGAAATATATGAGGAAACTCAATAAGCCGAACAAAAAACAACGCAATAAATATTAAAATAAAAATGGACGAAAGACGAAAATAATACGCTATAAAAGACTACAATATTTCAGTTGCCTTCTAGATGATGTACAACTATGCATCATCAGACACTATGATTCTCTTCAGAAATACCATTTTCGTAAGTAATCTCAATGAAACGTTCAAAATGAAATCGCTCTTCGATGAAATGAAGCCAAATTCGAACTCCTCTTCTTAAATTTTATGAAATAATAAAAAAAAATTTCTTTTATGTTTTCTTTTATTTAATCAGATTAAACAACTCAATCATCAATGATTATAACAATTCAGTAGTAAAACGAAAGCAAATGAGCAAAAAAAAAGAAAAAACAATTGCAAATGGCACTCAGCAACTGCATTAAAATTTTCAAATCGTCACAACCGAATCATTACTGCGTTAAGCAACAATCAAATTTTTTTTTTAAAGGAAGAAGAGGGTCCTTAATTTGATATATTTAAATGCTCTTAGATCGCTGAAGTAAAGCTTATCACAGATATATCAAATCTTTTGCAGATTAGAAAAATAAACAATCTTAAAATAAGAATGAATGAGCACAAAGTGGATATCGTCACATAAAATATATCAATAGTGGGCGCATAAGTCTCAAAGATTGCGATGTAAGGGATTAGCGTCTTGAGTGCAAATCCTGCCCTCGCGAAAATTTCAATCATTTTCGACACAAAAGCTCTCGAAGCTCCATCCGACGTTTTGATGTGCACGAGCGCCGTCACTTTTCTTCATCCCTTACCGCAGCCACCGCTGTAGATCAGTACAACACCGACCGTTATTATCAACTACATTTCGTCGCATTATTGTGAAGAATATATGTTGCGCTTTTTTTGCGATATATTTACAGTATACGAGCAATAAAATGATACAGTACCCGAGGTGTTGTATATGATAAGATAAGCAATAGCCACAACATCATGATCATTTAAAAAATATAAATGATCTCAAAACTATTTTCATTGCCTTGGCGACTGTGAAATATTCGTCATATCAGAAAATCTGAAAGCGAATTACATATGAAGGAAGGTGAGGAAATTTCTGCAAATATATAATACCATTTACTCACTATGGCACTTCGGCGAAACCAAATGCGGTAATAATTAAAGAAAGATAAACAAACGAAGAATAAACGCTATTGTGCAAGAATATCAAATAACATGAGCTTCAACTATAAAAATTACAAGTTCCTCTGAGATAATGTTTGAAAACAAGTGGATCTGAACTCAGCAAGTAGGAATCGGTTGCCTAAGCATGGCAGGCACATAAAAATTCACCAACGATACGAAGACCTTATCTAGTGGACAGGTCAACGAAATTAAATTCCCTCATTAAACCACTTCTCATCCCCGTATTTATTGAGGAAATATGAAGAGAATTCATGGAAATGCCGCATATTTTTTAAATAGTTCGTTATGATCCTACAGAGATGATATCATCAGTAATTAAGTGATATTATTACTGACGTCACAACATCTAACCGCGTTGAGAAAGAGGCATGTTTTTAGGTGATTTGAACGAGGGAACCAATGTTTTCAATGTTCAACACTTTCTAGCATCTTCTTAATTAAAAATTCACTATTTTCATCTATTCTCCCAGATGATTTAATCGTTGCCTCAAAAACCAAAAAAAAAAAAAAACGGAATATGCAACGCTAACCTCGTGCCAAATTTAAGATGAATGAAAAGAAAAACAAAGCCAAGTACGATGCATACACTGCCAACAACAATATACGCTATACCGAGAAATGGATTCTTTCCACCAGCCCATGACGTTGTGCTTATTATGAACGATTTACGTCCACCAAACACCGCTACCGGGTAATCTGAAATACATAAAACAGCTAAAATCGCTTCCTGATGTTTAGATTCTGAATCCAAAGAAGCTTTACCGAGTTTACGACAACAAGAGAAAGTTAACGCTTGACGGTAAAACTATCAGGAATGAAAAACGTAGGATGCAATGTGGTAGATATAAGAACTTATCAGTTTATGATAAAATGGAAAATCATATATATATATATATATATATATATATATATATATCCCTCCTTAGAGGATCTCCTCTTCAATATATCCTCTCTGGATGAGCAAAAATTCAAAGATACTGTTCGAAAGAATATTTTCTAGAAATTACCTGCAATAAGCATATTGGATTGGTATGAGGAACGAAGTGGAAAAACCTGAACCCTCACTCTCGTTAAAGCCTGAGGGGGGAATTAAGATGTAATGATAGAAATTTGCATATTATGAAATGGATATTTTATTTTTTTTCATAGAAATATTTTTTCTTCAATGCAAAAATTGGTACAATGGATTCTAGCCGAATATTCCCATTCAATAAATAAATAGGCTGTGATAATATAGAAAATCCCGATGAGAAGCAATCTTCATATCAAATAAATTCGGATTTAAGTGAAATACTATTGAAGAATATAATTGAGTTCTAGGCGACATAAATTTAGTGAATAAAAATCATATAATTCAATAAAAATATTACCACTTTATAATAAATACTTATCCCCTTCAATAGGATATAAAAATTTCAAATTTTTTAGTGGTAAAACACTAAAATCCTAAAAACATCCTTCACTTTTTCTTTTCCTTATTGGCTTATAAGATGTCATTAATTTCACGCATCTAGCATATTTTTTAAGCCTTATGGCATATTTTAATCTAAGGGGCATCAAGCATCATAAATGCACTAAAGCACCCTACGCACCACCAAACCGGCTCATGATTACCTAGAAGACAGTAGAGCCAAAAAAAAACAACCGATTATTCCACGATATCAATATAGCTGCTCATCCATCTTTATAGCCGAATTCTATATTTAAGGCAATAACCCGATCGTATAAGAATCATATCGTCAATGATAGGGAAAATGCATCCTTGCATCAAAACAAACTCACTGCTCATAATATCGAGATGATAGTTGCCAGCCGGCAATCCAGCACTGTATAAGCCTTGTGATTGAGTATCGTTCCTCACAAGAATGCGATAAAGTTTACGGAAATTCGGTAACGCTGCCGTTCTCATCCATACAATGAAATCCGAATTCAAAAAACCATTATTGTCTGGATCGGACGGATCCAATCTCCATACCTCCTTTTGCCAATTCGGTGGCTTTACTGTATTCTTAAAATTAGTAACCAATCAAAATAGCACAAAATAATACCTAGTGAGGTCGACCCGATCCAAACTAATCCCCCATTTTCCACACTACATCTTCTGCTATATCCGATTTGCGCAATTAACGCAACAGAATTTAGACTTCAGATTTCTTTATTTTATGGTGGTAGAGATTATATTCAAACGATTTTTATAATTATTCTGTTTTGTAGGCTAGAATCATCAAATAGAAAAAAGAAAAATAATCGTTCTTGGAAAGTGAATGGATCTGTTTATCGATTAGTACAAAAAAAAACAAACCATGTTACAACCGCAATATATATAATAAACTATAAAATACATAATAAAACCCTTTAACCGCATTGCTAATAAAATAATCGCAAAAATTATTTCCCTTTCATGATAGCGGCTATTACACAAAATACAAATGTTGTTCAATTCAAAATTGTAATCGCATTCGCAAAAATTAACCGCGAAAGCTTGCTGTAAGTCAGATCCTGGAGGATTTTTGAACTTCCTTTCTTTATCCACTGGCCAAACAATTCCTTTATAGGTCCATGGTACCGGAGTATTGTCTCCTTCTCTATATAAAGTGAACGTATCTGAAAAATTGAATAGTACATAAATACAACGAACGTATGTAAAAAGGTATGTCATCTTCGAATAACTTGCCTTCATTGCAAAAAATCACCTCATCTCTTCTAATAATCTCGATTCTCAGTGGTTAGCAATTTGTGAAACGTAAGCAACCGCTATCCATCCATCACATCAAGCTTCAGCTGCTCATAAGTTGAAAAAGGCAAATTTAAAGCAAATAATAATAAAAAATATTTTCTTAATAAAACTCATGTTGCAACAGATGTAGTGAATTCATCTTCACAACTCCACATCAACACAATTCTCGCATCAACAAACATTTGCTTCATTGTTTTGTATCAATACTACAAATGCATGCTTATAAGAACCAATCGATAAAACACACAATTCATTGGTTTGCGGTACTTTTCATCCCTTCCTTCCGAGAAAATATTCTATCACCATTTTTCAATTTCTGGAAACGGATGAAGCTATTGAAACATTTGAGAAATAACTTCCGTTTTTCTATCAGTTGAATTGAATTCATTCCTCACCAGACTTGAAGGAGCTTAACCACTACTGAAAATTTTCATAATTTTTCAAATGCGTTATATAAAAACGGTGCAGATAAAAAATATTTCCCTCGTCGCCGAATTCAACGTGCCAATACTACGATCTAAAATGTGTCATATAACTAACCATTGAACATTGAATTAGCGACGGCACCACAAGGGGCAATCACCTTTTGTTGACCCGTCGATGTGTTCAAATAAGCGTATGGCGCACAATCACCCACATTCTATGAATATAATACATATATCTACGTTAAATAATACTTATATGATTAAGAAGTATATTAATGAAATCTCAATTGAATGATTTCCGAGAAATTCGGATCGTTAGCTTGTCAAAGATCGAATAAATCTTTGCCCCTCAAACAATCACTTTCAGGATTTGGATTCTACCAGAATCCTATCTGATGAGCGCAATAAATATTACAGCAGAAATAGAAATCTTTTCTTCGTGCAGAAATAAATAGATCAGAAGAGCATAAATAAAATATGTCGCATCCATCCGCTGTTCACTTTGCCTTTTCAATGGTCAAGCTATGGGTCTTTTTTTTTCTTGCCTCTAAATTGCATGAATGTTTAACAGGATACGCATTAAAATCGCATAGAATAAAAAAATATATATATATATATACTTAGGAATAATGGAATAAATTTAATAAATACTAAAATAAAGCGATGAACTAAATCAACAACTAGAAGATTTGCGAGATAAAATAATCCTTCTCTATATAATGCAGATTTGTGCAATTTTATTTCGATCTGAGAGTATATCGGAGTCACATCGGAGTCTTAAAACACCGGAAACAATTATAGCCTTAAAATCGAATAAATCGTGATATCAAGCGATTTCAGAAAATATGAAACAGCACCTGTAAATCGCCGATCAATTGCGCATCGCTCCGACTTTTCATATAACGTCGTAAATTTTGATAATAATTATATAAACCGTAATAAAAATACACATCACCCTGCAATATGAAAGTGGACATAAACCTTAGTGGTCACTCAGAAGAAATTCCATAAAATTCAGTGGTCACTCAGAAAGATTTAACATCTCTATATTTAGTTCAAGCGATCACTACCAATTCAAATGGAGACGGTTCATTTATTGCATTAGGACTTAGCAAGCAATATTTATCGTGAGAGCAATAAGAGATAAAAAAAAAAAAACAGATTAGAAGATCAAATCTCAAAAAAAGTGAATTACGAAGGCATAAAATATAATATAGCGTATGAGAGTGTCGGCAAACGATGCGCTCTCAAAATCGAATATTTAGAATACTTATATGTCTCTAGAAGTACAAAAAAAAACGGCTTAATTATACCTCAAAAGGCTTTTCCAATGAGATTTTTATACGGCAATGAGTCTCGCAACTCGTATAATCCACTTCCACCTCTTGAACTAAAAATAAATGCTCACTTATCTCGAGAAAAATCAGAAAAGATTCGTGTTTAGAAATTGTCCTCAAATGCATTCGTTCAATTGCTAACCACCCTCCCCCCCTCCCCCCCCCACCCCTGCTGCCTCCTTTTCTTCCCTAAGACGATCACATAACGAATTTTCTTCATTGAATATTTCAATGAAAATTTCTTCATTACGTATAAACACTTCCCTCTCGATGCATAATTCAGAGGTTTAATTAAAGAAAAGTAGAGAAGTATAAAATTTAGTGTAGAACCATACAAATGAATCAATACAGCTGTGTTTTAATTTTTTATTTACTTCACTCTAATCGTAAATAGCTAATGACTTTATGCCAATAAGGAATAAAAATGGTTCATGCACAAAATATGTGCTCTCTACGGCATTCCCGGCTTTGCCTTCATATGCTAAGCATAAACAAACGCACATTTTAACGCTTATACAGATTGAATCAGATAATTGTTTAGGAAGTAGTTATGTCTAGGCATCGACTGATTTGGCTATTGAACATTTTTGTCATTGGCGTTTAGAATTATTCCCTGCCAGCCAGGTGGAACTACTTCAAGGGAATTTTTGTTTTCGGCTTACGAGATGCTCTTATTTTTATTTTTATTTGATATTTTATGATCAATGTAGCTCCTACAAACCTAGAAAGCGTCGATTATTGAGTGAAGAGAGGCGGAGCCCAATGAGGCTTTTGTGGAGATCATTTGCTGCTCATAGTTAAATCACTGACGATTGGTAATATTTCTGCTAGGATGGAATTAAAAACCTTCATATTTCTTAACAAAGTCAGCAGCATCTTATTTTAATTTATGCAAAAGTTTACTCAAATTTCCATTTTTATTTGATGATTTTCTAGTATGAGAATTTAATTAAATAGACCCAAATTTAGGGGCTTATAATAGAGTTATACGGTAATATTAAGCATTCCATCTCTAACTGTTGAATTCGATGAATAAATAACAAGTGAGAGTTGGGCAAACCTCCATCGCTAGCTAAGAAGAGTGCAATACCGATCGGTAAAAAGATGATGCCAATGGCGAAAATAGCTGGAATAACACTCGATGCCGTAAGTATTGGTTGCCAGGCTGGTAATTTTTGTTGCCGTAATTTCGTATCTGAAAGAAAGAAACCTAAATCAATCAAAAAAAAAAAAAAAAAGCAGAAATTATCGTTCAATGCCACTAAAATTATGTGCTATATTTCTATGTTAAGTTAACAGTATCGTTACTACTATTTACATTCTCTTCGAAGTTTTTTTTTGTAGAAATTTGTAACAAAATTATTTTTAAAAAATTTTTGCACTACTTTTAAATTTTTTTTAGCACATTTTTGAACTAATCAATGATAATTTAGTTCTTAAATAACTTTTGGATTAAATTTTTTAACGCTGATTAATGGTTTTAAAATCCTCACAAATAGTTGAAATTTTCATGCAAATACACGTAGAGATAATGAATAATAGTGTAACTTTGCAAGATGAGAATCAATTTCGCAAATAAAAAGTAAATTCTTAAAATTATGCTCACAGAGACAAATATTTCAACTTGTGACATAAAAAATTCATTGACTATTTAAAAAAAAAAGAAGCAACCAACCTGCTCGAAATGGTTTCCTCTTTCATTCCCTCCTCTCTTCTCTCTCCTAGCCCCCTCTCTCTCCCGTCACTGTATCCCTAATTAGACAATATTTTAATCTCGCATAAAATTTCTAAATTCAAAAAAAAAACACACACACCAATATTCATAGTGCGCTGGACTTCATAAATCTGACACTTAGATAGCATTATGCAATATAACGGCCAATCACAATCAATGCATAAAGATAGAAATATGAGCAAAAATCAACTCAACGATAGCATCCTCTCATAACGATATTTACGGTCGAAACAGATGTGCAAACAATTGCCGATCCATAATCAAATAGAATACGGAGATGATGCAAACATCGATCCCCCTATTTATTTGATGCATTTCCATCTCGAATTGTGAAAAATCCAAAGCGGATTATTTACCGCCCCAAGTGGGAAATTTCTATGCATATCTCAGTCTTATAATAACGAAACGTTCAGAATATGCTCATTTTTTTGAAGCAAAAATAACCAAAAAAAAAGGAAAAAAAAAGAATAAAGATTAAATGAATGAATATGGAAAAAGAGTGCACATGCAACAGCTATCCTCGAAAATGCAAATACTTCGGATATGATAAAGCATATGCTAAGTACTTATTAAGTGACCCTCTAAATAAATGTATTATCATCTCGTTGATTATATAATTTAACTAATAAAGCATTAATTATGAATAAATACATCATTATATCACTTCCGGTTGCATCGATTCATTGCCTCTCTCGTTCAATATTTCTTAAAGAATCTTTTCATCTAATTACAGGGTGGCCACGATTTCTTTTAGGAATCAGTGACATCCATTTTTCATCATAGGCACTTTTATCAGCCACTTGGATTTTCTCACTTCAATCTCGACGATCCAATCCCATTCGGAGTCATTTTATTGACTTTCCGGTTGAGCATTTCAGTTCCACTTATGATTCTCTTCATTCTGCCTTCCCTTTTTTGCCACCGTTAACATCACACATATTTTTCGATGGTCGCGCATGGCTTTAAACGGTTGACAACACAACCTTATCGAAGAGTTTCTCCTTTAGGTTCTTCATATTTTTTCTTACGGTAGAAGACCGTATTCTTGAAGGATGTTCCTCAACGTTATTCGTCACTTAGATATTTGCTTCCGGTTTTTCGCGCAATTTTACACAAACGCCCAAGTAGATAAATTCGTTTTATGGTTTCGCCTTTAATTTGCTCGTCTCTGTCGATTCTAGCTCTTAGTTATTCACCACTTCCGTTTTGAAGGGCTTATTTATATATTCTATTCTACCACTTCCACTTCCATTAATATGTGCTTATTTATATTCTATTTTTTACAAATAGAAAAGATGAACGAGATTATTCGATAAGTTCATAGAAAACATTGCTTTCAAATAAAAGATTTTGTTAATCAGAAAGCATTCGATGCAAGCTTTTTCATACGGAAGTTAGCATTGGAATTATTTGCAAATATGTCGGCGATAATGCAAATTTAGCAATCACATTGCATTCATTTTGCAAAATCAGGCAAGTTTTGTACTTATCTGCCGCTAGAGAAATCTCAACTATAACGCATCCATATAACGGCATAAAGTTATGTGATGGTAAAAGAGTTATGCCTTAATTACCTATTGGGTAATCTATTTCCCTTTTTCCTTCCCCCCTTTCGAAGAGTTTTGATTCAAATAAAATGAATCAACCTACATATTTTGCGTACGAAAAAGCGTAACGACATAATAAATGCGCGCAGCGTTTATATACGTCTCTACAACGCGAAAATGAAACTAAAACAAATGCATAGCATTGAGCAATTTTCAATTAATGATAAGATGCGTATAGTCTCCATAGATACGTATTCATTTAGCATAGTGCAAATGTTATTCAATAGATTTGCTAGATTTCGGTGCATTCAATTTCGTTGGATCACTTATTGCACACTATACACATTGCATAGTATTTCATTAATTTTGTTGTTGTGTTCAATTAAGTTTTAAATAAACTCTCTAATAATATTGTAAAGTCAATATGGTTAATTAATTGATTCGAAAAAGAATTGGATTTTTCATCTACTGGAATGCTAGTAATTTGTAATTTGAATATTAAAATTAATGCTTCAAAAAAAAATAGAAAATAACGATTTAATAGTATCAGAATTTTGTTCTATAATGTGAAATATTCTCTTCGAGTTGTGTGTATCTTCGAAAAGATGAAATCATATAGAATATAAATAAAAATATTGAAAAAAAATAATATCTACTTGGAAATTTTATATTTTCTTTCAATTTTTTCGACGCATCAGAGTAATGATATACTATTGTCCGACAAGAAATGCCAATTTCAAAGAATATTTTTCAATCTATTGCTCAAAATATTTGAATATTGCTTCTTATATTTTCAAAAAAAAAATTTTTTTTTATTAGTCTTAAGTGAATAGATGAGGAATGGTAATTACTTCTGCGATCACCGCTTACATTTTCCACCTTTGAAGGCACTTCAAAGGTGGAAAATAACATTCCAACTGGGAGAACAAAATATTGCTACCACCTTTTAAATGAGATGCCTATATGAATATATATTGCCTATCAGCATTATGCAGCCGATGCAAAAAAAGTCACCTCAATGGATCACGAGTAAGAACTTACGCCAAACTATGCTATCAAAGAATAGCGCCACAAAAAAATGTCTATGAAAACATGAATCCGAGAGCAAAACCATAATTCGATTCCAATGGTTAGTATCCAGATTCTAGAGAAACAGCGGATGATGTCTGATGAAGAACTTATCGTACAAAAGAAATATCAAATTTCTGAGCCTCCATCATAAACTATAGTAGATCTAAAAACATAAGAATAGAAGATCATTAAATGAAGTACAGTTGTGGTTTTAAATTTTGAAAATTCTTAATTATAGTGTTAGAGTTTAAAATCTATTACGCTTGCATTTTAAGGATATTTGCTTCATCATGCTAGGATTCATTTCGACTTGTTCTTCTCAGCGGCTCCTCGATTTTCTTCAATGTTCTAGCATCAATAAATACCGGCTTTTCGATAGAATAGATCTATCGATTTAATACGATCAGTAAGTCGGGAGGCGGATAGTATAGATGAGTGGGGGTGAAGGGGTGGCGATGGAAGGGGAAAGGATGTCTGAAAAAAAAAAGTAAGAAGTTTTCAAGCGCTATTTAATTTAAAGTAAAAGAATTATTTAATTTGTGTAGCTAACTTTCGATAATCGTATCATACTTCAGGTCGAATGCACGTTATTTCTGCATCGCATAACCTTTTCACATACCTTTAGGGCGGTTTTTCTTTGGTTTACCATTTGGATCGGTAGTGACTGCAGATACGGTCGGTCCGATGAAGCGTTCGTCAGTGGTTCCGTCCATTTGTGTTCGAGGTGGGTGGCCTGTTGATACCATCTCTGATAAAATGCACGTGTGCAGAGAGGAAGCATATATGAGTGATATTAAATGACGAGAATGGGATATTGCCTCTTTCAGGTATGATCAGTGAGTTAATTAGCTATTCATGTCCCATCACCCTCTAATACAACATTGATTTATACCATCTGCTTCTGAATAAATTCTATCAATAACCACCTAGTAAACCTTTCAACATTTCCTCGATGGTTTCAACAAAGAGTATTTCTTTATTTACAATATGAGTTAATAAATAAAAATGAAATAAAAATCGCATAGATGAGAGGTAACTTGATTTGAGATGAAATTGGTGAGCCGCTTATATAATGGCTGAAATAATGCCATGAGCCTTAATACATCCACGAATGAAAATCGCTAAAACAGGTGATTTTTTTTAACGTAGACAGGTGAGCGCAGGTGGAATGAACGAAACTTTTGAAATGATACGCCTATGAAAGCGATTATTGCGCACATTGTCAACTAGATTACAAAAGTAGAAGGAAGTATCGATCTTTTGCATATGAGGATGTCAACATCAACAACAACACTTCCGATCACATCACGTTTATACAACAACGCTAATATGATCGACCTGCGATGATGTTTGTTGTGTGACGATTCTCGATTCCTCGAATCTATCGAAACGACATCGTCGATTCGATCGATGAGAATGTTCCCACCTTTTCTTTTTTTTTTCAATTCTGTTTGATAAATCGGTACACATAGAATAGTATGCGTTTAATAAGAGCTCTATCAGTTGAACGTTTTCAATCCAACCGTAACCGGTCACTTGACCGGACCATGTTTAACCCATTTTTATATGCGAATGAGTTAGGCTTCATATAACTAGATGCGGGACAGTATCGTGACTAGTCAGGCTTTATCTAGACTTCATAATGAAAGCTAAAAATCGTTAACATTGATACATTAAGCCTACCTTGAGAGTTTTCACGCATATCTGTTCACAGAGATGAAACTATTTTAACGCGGCTGATAGAGAAAAAGCTTCTCGATTTTGTTTCTTACAAAGTTTGATCGGCGGGTGTAGGTGTATTAAGCTCGGAATAGTAAAGCAATGCGGAAAATTATAGAAATAAGGGAAGTATGGCTATAGCCAAAATGAAGACTCATTAAATTTCTATCGTCGTCAAAAAAATGGCCGCAATTATACATTGAAGAACGAAACAAAGCAGTACTGGTAAGGTCAGATAGTCATTCATTTCGCATTTCCGCTTCGTTTATTTAATTTTACTAATGTTCGAAGGATATTTCAATATTAGAAAACGGTCACTATGACTTCTTCGTTATTTAAATGGAGGATGGAAATTCAGCCTGGTTCTATAGCCAAAATAGAAAGATAGCTGCCCTGTTGAAAGCTGCAGGCTTGGAGGAATCACTCTGGATTTTGGATAGTAGATTTCCTTTAGTGACATTGTTAGCATTAAAGAGAGGAGAGTGATGTGCTTTCCAGGCACAAATATGCCAGCACGAATAATACAGCGGTGACATCGGAACAAACAACACCGATATGTTGCAATCATATGGTAGATGCATGTTAGCCATATGATGTAGAGATACTATGAAAATCCAAGTATTAGGTGTCAATCATACACCCCTGAAACCGTAGCCACCGTTTACCCCCTCTCGAATTATGTCATTCATTCTGCTGATATGGTCTCTGAGCCTGGGATGAAAAAATAATTCAGCTGTTTTTTTAATCAACGTTCTTTTAGCATAATGGTTCGTTGATTGAAGTTATTTATTACATAATCCGGAAGAGGAACGATTTGAAAACAAAACATCGATATGTACCGTATATATATATATATATATATATATATATATATATATATATATATATATATATATATGTATATATATACATATATATATATATATATATATATATATATATATATATATATATAATATATATTTACCGTATATATATATATATATATATATATATATATATATACGGTAAATATACCACAAACACTTCAAAGGTAACGACTGTATGATATATGTAAAAATGATAATAATAATGCTAAGAGAAATTAAAAGGAAATAAGAAAAAAGCACAAAACGTAGCCAAGGTGATGCTTTAATAAGGAGGAATGTGAAAGCAGAGTGCCATATTCCCTTCAAAACTTTAGTCTTTCAATTTCGATACGCGACAAAAGCGCCCCAACTTCGATAGCTCTTCTCTGGAACGTTTACGTCACGTTCATGACCGTCATGACTCATCGTTGAAATATTCATTTCTTTTCATTTTCAATATTTTCTAACAAATTTCTTGCAGCTTTAAAGCATAATGAACTGTATTTTGCATCCGCCTAACATTATCCATTGTCAGTATAATCCCAATAATCTATATCGATTTTCTATAGCATGTTTTCTTTGAATTGCCTTCAACCGTTGCAGCAATTGTTCGAGTTTTAACCTATTTCCCCAGTGATTTTCTTTTATCGTTGCTTTAATAGCCCAATTTTTATGAATATTTGCAAATATCCAATTCTTTCCTCTTTTCATCGTTAATTAAACAACTATTATGCATAATTTATTATTAAATGATGTTTATGCAACGTATTGTATTTTCGTTCATAAACATCTAAAGCTCATCACCTTTGAAACTCGCATTATTCGATTACTATTCTTCAAATCATCTCATCGATCGGTTTATGTGCTCTTCGGCCGCCTCAGCTGATATCTAGGGCCTATATAAGTCCGGTTTCGGCCCGTTTATACGTCTTTCGTCTTTGGTTCGACTCATTTTTAGTGACCATAGTGCTCCTCCATAAACTACTTTGTCTATATCTGTTGTGCTATTGCATATCGACATCGACATACAATTATCGGCTTCTGCCTTCTGCCTTACACACTCGGTCCTCTCATGCCGTCGTCGCCAATCACAACACACAGCTAGTTAAATATGTAGTCCAGCTAAAGCTAAACTTCACAATTAGTACTCTGTAATAGGGCACATGCATAATTTTTACGTTAGAAGAATCGAGAAAAATACGATATAATAATCGGTTGTTAGTTTTTCTGAATCAAAACGCTCGTTAACTCAGTCGGAAGTAGTCGACACCGATCAAGTATGAATAAAGGTCGGCGTTCTAAAATACTGCCAAATTTTACACAATAATACGCACTAACATAAACCCGATATTCAGCGTCAAATTGCCTGGATTGCGTCTCAAAAGGAAAACCAATCCACGATGCCAACTCGGTCTTTGATTTGCTGTCAGTTTGCGTTCGCAAAGAGTTCCTTATTGATCTTTGCGTTCATTGTAAGATAAGTGTGGAAAATTCGATTGTTCATTTTCTCTCATACTTACGAATTTGTGTTGCGGTACTAAAGCCGGGACTAGGGTGTGGTACTTGATAGTCTCTTAATTTTTGAAAATACCACAAAAATATCACTCCTGATCCACTTTTATAGTATGTTTATAAATTGCAATCTCGCGCTCATTTCTATGCGTATCATAGAGCAATCTCTGCACGAATTTTTGCGCTGATTCAGGTTGGTCCTTCACGTTGCATATTATTGATGTCGGTTATGAATATTTAAGCTTTTTATAAATTTGCATATGTTCAAAATAAATTGAAACTGTTTTGGACCTTTAATTAAAAACGATTAGTGTTGAATCATTGTGTCAAGCTTTATTAACAGCATTCGGCAATAACGCATCGATTCCCACCTATTCGTCGAAGATTCTAATTATTCGACGTTTCCGTAATGAAGTTTACAACGATTAAGGGCGAACTATTCAGTGATGGCGTTTGTGGCCGGTGATCTATGGCTTATATCAGCGCCTGGTGAGAAGACCGCTCAAGAAACGTGGGATAAACTAAATCGTACCACAGCGAACCTCTCAAACAACTATAAATTCAATATTCCTGACTTGAAGGTACTTTCCTAACATTTATGCGTTTGTTTCCCTTCTTTTATCTCCAAGAAATGCTTTATATATCAAGGATTTTCTGCCAGAGTTTTTCAACTGCATTTTCCAAATAAGCAATGAAGTGAAATCGAAAAGTAATCTGGGAAAGACCACCCACAGATTTCCCTCAATAAAACCTCTATCACTTATGCGTTCGTCTTTGCCTTTCGACCTGTACAGTGATGTTCTCCAAAATATCTATTTTTCACATATTTTGCTTCTTCTTTATATATTCCTTCACTTGAACGATTGTGCATAGAGCAAATATACACCTTTGCATGTGCAAATCAATGAAATCAATGCTTGCTAGCAATTTTTTGCATAAATAGACAATATTGAAGTGATTCGGGCTATTCTTTCATAAAATTGTGGATTAAAATATGACGTCATCTTTCAACTGAGGTAAGCAATGCTTATTGAAGCTGTTTAGGGTCTTTACTGGTTCACTATCAAAAAACTCATTAATATTTCAGGTGGGCACATTGGATCAGCTAGTTGGCCTCTCTGATGATCTCGCAAAATTGGACACAACAGCCGAACAGTAAGCATTTTCTAAAATTCTATTGCACCAACCCGTTCACTGTGTTCTAATAAGGTTGCCATACCCTTGGTAAATAATGGCGAGCAATTCTGCCTCTTTTATATCATTAGGAGCACAATATTTAAACATATAGTCGTACAGTCTATGTGTTCGATTATTTTTGTTACTTGATAAAATGTTTTTGACAAGAAATCTTCGTTATTTACTCATTGTTTGAGTGCTTGATTATTTAAAAAAAAATGTTCTTTATTAAAAATTTTTTAAAATTTTATTATTAAATTTTTTATTATTATTAATTATTAAACTTTATAAATTATTGAGAATTTTAGTAAAAATTTATTAGAAGTTGGAGGGCATTTCACATGGTAGGTATGAATTTCACAAATCCATTATTCTTTATCGATTTCGAGGGCATCAAAATTGCTACCTGATGTTGCCGATAGTTGAACATGAATATGTTTTTTCTCTATGCAGGCACCGTTTTGTAGCAATTCGTTAGAGGACTATTTAGCGATCGTATTGTTGCTTACTATCTGCTAGCGTTAAAATGTGAGATAATTCTTTTACCTTATTTGCAAATATTTTTATTCCTCACTTCTTATTCTTAAACTAACGCAGAAATTGTACTATTATTTCATTCACCCTTCTCGAATGCTATTAGGAAATAGCACTACTCACAAAGGATAATAATTGTCGAGAATTTCTGCAAAACAACAACAATTTATTCCATCCAAAACATAACGCTATGCTTTTATGTTTATTATTACTTTGCAGCTTAAAAATTGAATAAAAAATTTCAGAGTGACAAGAAAATTGGTGCAATACTTTGGTGAAGTTTTGGAAGATGAACGTGATAAACTCGCCGAAAACCTTGTTGTTAGTGGCAGTATGTTTTTTCATCTACGTTCCCGTTCTCGATCGGTGGTGCTTCGTGATGCAACAGAGGGCTCTGCGCTGTTTGAAAAGAGAATTTGAGGGGTAGAGAGAAGGGGAGATGGACGGGAACTGCTGTTACAATGCGAAACTTCCAAAAAAGTTAGGACGCCGAACAAATACAGCGAATCTAAGTAGTATTAACCAGTAATGCCCTCGGTATAATATCGTATTTTTGCTTTTCTTTCAAAAAAATACAATAATTTTTGTGGTATACTTACAATGTAGTATTTAAAGCTTAAGATTTGATAAAACACTGCACTATGCTTAGATATATGATAAGCGTTTTACAGGAATTGCAATAGTTCTTAGCACGGTGACATCATTGGTATCGTAGGTTCTGTTTTATTCCACTCTTTTTTTTTTGATTTTCGTTTATTTATGGATGTTTATTTTCCTTGCAAACTTGTTGTGCTCTATTTCAGAGGATGTGAAGACATATGTAACAAAATTTCAATGGGAAGGTGCAAAATATCCCCTCAAGCAGTCGCTGAAAGTTCTCAGTGAAATCATTGGCAAAGTGAGTTGTTTTATGTTTCGAAGTTGAGAGGATAGGGATATGACTAGTTGATCATGCATCGATTGACATTAAAAAAAACTTTTAGAAGCAAAATTTGCATATTCAGTTGTTGTTTTTAATGAATATTTTAGATTTTCTTTATGATTTTATTCTTTTATTACTCTATTGAATTGTTGGGGTAATTTTTTTCGGTGTTTAATGAAATTTTAGAACAACATTTCGCTTCGTATTGTAATTTCCTTTTTTTCAAGCAAATAACACAAATCGATAACGATCTAAAAACAAAAGCAACAACATACAACAATCTTAAGAATAGTCTCGCATCGATTGATCGCAAAGCAACGTAAGTATTTCTATTTACCTATTACCCTCGATTTTAGTTTGCCATTTTCTTCGACAAAAACGATCGAAAATAATCTTCGATGGAATTTTTTCCGCGAAAATTCTAATCGGCTAATGTGAAATAACTGCCGCAATGAATTTTTTCTCTTTCTTTTAGACGGCATTAACGCTGAAATTTTATGCTGCTTTAATCCGTAAATGTAATAGTTATTGAATATTTGTCTTTAATTTTATTATAGATTTTATTGAATTGCTTGAAATTTCAATCCTCTTATTAGATTTTAAAGAGAAATTCGGTTGGATGTAGTGTTTTTTTTTTTTTTTTTTTTTTAGATGATATAGAAATGCGGCATTAAATGTATTTTTTAATTATCAGATTTTTTATTTGTTATTAAAGTGTTGCTGTAAGAATTCTGACAAATTTAGTGAGCACAGAATGGCAAAGAAAGCCCATTCTCGAGAAGTTTTTGACCACATTGAACATTTGAAACACTTTTGAGTATTGACTAGGCATTTAATTTTGCATAAATCAGCATAGGTTGGAATAAAATTCTACCCATTTCAGAGGCAGTTTAATAACGAAAGATCTATCAGATATTGTGAAGGCGGAAGATTTCGTATTAAATTCGGAATATCTTCAAACGCTTATGGTTGTTGTGCCAAAGTGAGTGGATTTCGGCGCTTTAAAAAATTTATTTTTCCGAAATATTTCATTTAATTCATATTTATGAAATTCATATTAAATTAAGTAATCGATGCAAGCAGCGACGTTCCCATTTCTTGATTGCTACTTTTTTTGTTGCTGTTTTTTTTTCGTGGAATTTCGAATCTTTTATTTTATTTTTTTCTTTTCATCGAAGAGTACACAGAAATACGTATTTCTGTATGTTTAATATTTTTTTTTAATTGATAGTTTTCAATGTGTTCGTTGCAGAACGTTGGTGAAAGATTGGAACTCAAAATATGAGACACTCGCCGATATGGTCGTACCGGGATCTTCCCGATTGATTACCGAAGATGGAGATCAAATGCTATTCTCTGTAACCCTCTTCAAAAAAGTCATCGAGGAATATAAGACACATTGCCGCGAACATAAGTTCGTCGTCACCTTTACGCTCATGAACTTCATTCAACTAACTCTCTGAGCAAAAGGCTATTTCGTTAATATGCAAGTCTTATGATTTCAATGAATGCCTAGGAACTCAGAGGGCGGAAGGGGCAAAATCACTCATGGGGACTTGCCAAGTGCGTTGCTTTAAAGAAATCTTAAGCGAGAACTTGGGAATATAGAAATGATTGAAAGAAGCTTTTGAAGAAAACAAAATAATCAATCATTTAATAAACAATTAATATTTTCATAATTTTTACCACGCATAAAAATTATAAAAATTAATTAAAAATATTCAAGTTTCATTCACTTAAAGGTTTGTGGTACGTGATTTTGTCTACGATGAAGAGTCTCTTAAAGCGGGACGTACAGAGAGAGACAAATTGGTTCAAGAGAAGCAAAAACAATATGCACCATTGGTGAGATGGTTAAAAATTAATTTCGGTGAAATCTTCATTGCATATGTACATGTGAAGGCGTTGAGAGTATTCGTCGAAAGTGTACTCAGGTGAGCGATATTCTAATCTTTGATAAATCGTTTCTGTATGAAAAAAAAGGTCAATTTAAATATCTTTAAATATTGCTCTTTCTAATGAAAAAAATAAATAAATAAATAAATCACGATCATCGATTTACAGCACTAACGTAGGCAAAAGTTACAAAAAGTTTAGAGATGATTGACCAAATTTGATATTTGCGAGCTGTTATATATTACATCATATCATTTAATGAATTGATGAAAATTATTGTTGTGTTAGCTCGACAATTTACTAATTTTGCAGGTATGGTTTACCAGTGAATTTTCAAGCTGCGATTGTTGAGCCAACAAAGAATTCCTATAAGAAATTACGAGCTGAACTTTACAAGTTATATGTTCATTTAGATGCATCTGCTGCCGGCCCTATTGATGTGAGTGTTTTCTTTCTTTTCAAATTTTTCGTTTATGTGAAATATACGTGCCTACTCGATCGTTGCAACTTCACATCCAACTTCATCGAATGTAGCTTCACATCCAACTTCATCGAATGTAGCTTCACATTCAACTTCATCGAATGTAGCTTCACATCCAACTTCATCGAATGTAGCTTCACATCCAACTTCATCGAATGTAGCTTCACATCCAACTTCATCGAATGTAGCTTCACATCCAACTTCATCGAATGTAGCTTCACATCCAACTTCATCGAATGTAGCTTCACATCCAACTTCATCGAATGTAGCTTCACATCCAACTTCATCGAATGTAGCTTCACATCCAACTTCATCGAATGTAGCTTCACATCCAACTTCATCGAACGTAGCTTCACATCCAATGTGATCGACTTCAATAAGTCACTCTCTTTCACTCTCTTTCTTTGAGTTCCTGTTGAGGATCACAACAACTACGCTATTTTCATTTATATCACTCATATTGTCATGTGTTAAAGAATCGCCGGCCATTTTACTATTTGCAAAAATGTGGAGAGCGTTTTTGTTTAAACTTTATCTTTGGTAGAAAGAAATAACTTAATAATCACAATCAAGGTTGAGCTTTAAAGATTATAGCTATAAGCGAAATTAAGAAATCTACATCGTTTAAAATAACCTCTCAATTGAATGTAGTTAGAGTTTTAAAAATATTATCGAAATTGTTCAAATCTAATTTTTCTTCGAATGAAAGTTTATCGAATTTCGACAAATATACATTTGTATTTGTTGATTCATTGTGTTATCTAATTTTATTTCAAAGATTTTTATGCTTCTTTCGTTTTTCTCAATCGAATCTTTTTTTTTTTTAAATGCGTTAGTAAAGTAGAGTATTACAATTTACTTGTTGATTGACTATTTCGTCTCTTTGTAATTTTTTTCCGCTTCAATATCATCGATGAACGTTTTACTTATTTGAAATCATCTAAAATAAGTTGACTGAAATAGGAAATCACCAATAATTTCTCATCTTTGGTTTTGATTGATACTCATAGGGGGGATGGGCATCCAGTGGTAATGACTGAAGTTTCCATTATACTTTTCTGCCGTAATTCGATTGTTGTGCAATAACATTTTTTTTTTTTTTTTTTTTTGCAGACATTCGAGGATAGTCCCGCATTATTATCTCTTGGTGTACACGATTATTATCCATACGTTTTCTTCAAGATGAATATCGAATTCATCGAAACAAAACGCTAATATGTCATCTTGTGCGTCGTTTCGCCATTCGCTATTTCTTGTTCTTATAGATAGTCTTTGTTATGTATTTTTTTAACGGTTTTTTCGCCTTTTTTTTGCATGATTTTGCAATTTATGATGTTCCACATATTTTCGTATGATACAGATGGCAAGTGACTGACTGGTTACGCAAACGGTGAACAACACCCAAAAAGAGCAGCAAAAAAAAAGGTTTTATAAAGTTACGTTACGATTGATGGGAAAGTTGGAATGCAACATCGCATTCCCCTTTTCGACAACACTTGAAAGTTAAATTATTCGTTTGGAGTAAAAATTTTAGCCCAGGATAAAGGGCACATTCTATAAAGTTAAAATTGATTTTCAACGCTAACTAATTTTATATCGATGTTTTACAAATATACTTAATTTTCAGTTTTATTTCCACTTTCTTTATTATCAATAATTCAACAACGGCAATCATTCTTTTCACCGTTGTTTGAAAAATGTTTAAAGAAGCGTATAGAAAATTTTATTGTAATTTTATGATGAATAAAACTCCAATTAATTTTCTCAAAATGGATTGTAAAAAAGGTTTTTTTTTTTAAATTTTCCCCTTTTATTTTTTATTCGCTATTTGAACAAATTCAATTAGCAGCGAGTGTACGAAAAGTAAAGAAGTTAGTGAAAAGTCTAATGTATTTTCTCTAGCAATGGAAAGGTGTTGAAGTTTTTTTTTTTTTGAGGTTTATTAAATGAAATAAATTTTAAGAGCACGAATAAATCAATTCGATGAAGAACAACGCTTTAAGTGAATAATTTCCCTAGTTTATTGCCCCATCGTGATATTTTGTTTGTGTTTTACGACATTCCTTAAGGGAATCATCGAAGCGTGTTTGTGTTTTACGACATTCCTTAAGGGAATCATCGAAGCGTCAGTTGTAGTGTAGCGCTTGTCTCTAATCATCATTGCTCGAATAGCAACGGATCGAATCGGCAGTTTTGGTTATTAGTGATTCGAAAGTATATCTGTTTTGTGTTTTACTTTCCAATTTTGGGAATGATATGTAAAAATTAAACGATATTGATGCTTGATGTTTCCTTTTGTGAATCAATTTTATAGCTGTGATTTGTGTAGAGGATAAATATTTATAGTGTTTTAATAAGCTATTGTTTTATTTATCGTTTTGTAGTTGATGAAATTTTTGTTTTGAAACGTTTAAATATGAATGGATATATATATATATTCATTTTGCATAAAATTCATTATTCTACTTGAAATATCACATAACTGTTCTCGCGCTACATCTCGCTATCCAATTGCTTATTTCGGCATATTCGAACATGAATTGCTTCATAGTTAGTGCTGACCTTCGAAAATAGTTCCTTCGGGCTCTCACGAGAATATTTTATTTGGGAAGTCCGTTGAAAATATCTCATCGAAGGATCCCCGAAATCCTAAGCCTCCATGAATCCGAGTTGCGAGTGCCCAAAGTTTATAGAATCATCGAAAAGAAATAGATGAGTCAGTGAAGTCTGAGAGTAGTACTTTAATTTTTTTTTCGTATTCAAAAATTGCGGTATATTTCTGCAATCAATAGTTATTATAGTGTTGGTGTTGAAAAGTTAGACTAAGTTGATTTTTTCTGCGTTTACTGATTCGTTGAGCATTGTTGAATGTAGAAATTTTTAAAATTTATAAGACAAATTAAATTATAATTATTCACTTTTTTTAAATCTAGAAATTGAAAAAATTATAATACAAGTCAATTATTCGTTGAGTTGATATTACTCTTTTTTTGTGTACTTCATGGGTGTTTTTTTTTTCATTCCCCTCCCCCACATGCGTTAATGATATATTAGTGCAGCTGGGAAGCTTTACTTGCCATTATTACTCATGGAATCGAAATTTTTCATGAAATATTTAACAATCGGTTGTGTGAATTGATTCAATAAGTTATTCAAAACTAAAATGAGAACTTCAAGGCATAATTAAATGAAGCCTGCAGTGATAACAAGTTATATAAGGAGGATGCGAAATGAAGGTACTTGCATTGCTTTAAAGCCATGCAAGTATTCCTCGAATGCTATAGGGGAAATGGTTAGCGAAGACCTCTGCCGAAACCGTTACTATGAGCATCTGAATCCACTTTTATAGTTTACAGTAGGAAACCGAGGACAGTTGGCATTTTGATGTAAGATATTTGGTCAGGTAACGTTCTTCATTTTTTTTCTCCCCATCAGCTGCTTCGGTTTCTTGTTTCTATATCACCATACCCTACCCTATGTTCCACCCCTTCCGACTATGTTCATTCTGGCAGCACCAATAAATGCCGCTTTGCTTCATTCAATCAGGAAGACAGCTAGTTATAATCGGAGCTTTGAAGCTGTAGGCACTGATCTTATCCTTGTTTTTTTTGCACCTATATCCATATAGAAAAACTACATAACTGCATCGCCGATTTTCGTATTCCTCATTTACAAGTTATACTCATTAAAGGACCCGCCAAGCACAACGGAAATCAATTCAAAGCCGGCTAAAGTGCTGTGGCGATGTTAGATGAGGTGTGGTCGCTCAATTTTTCGCTTCTTTTTGAGGTATCATTCATTTTCACTAGATGATTATCGAACATGTGATTAGTTAAATATG
Organism: Baylisascaris procyonis; assembly: GCA_037389465.1. Taxonomy (NCBI): domain Eukaryota; kingdom Metazoa; phylum Nematoda; class Chromadorea; order Rhabditida; family Ascarididae; genus Baylisascaris; species Baylisascaris procyonis. The sequence goes on along the minus strand of JAZARR010000074.1, from coordinate 5,088,550 downwards.
ATCAAATATATGTAGTGAGAAGGTTTATGCTCTAGTTTTTCACAGTACTTATTTGTTTCTCGTAGAATTTTTTTCTTCAAAAATGAATATTCACCAACGCTAATACACACAAGCAAATACATTAGCTATCACTTTTTTTCAGTGATTTCATCTATTCGATGAATACAAAGTAAAGCTGCAACAAATCCCTTGATAAAATTTTTTTTGTGAGATTTTATTAAAAAGCCCGCATTGAAAATTTTTATTCAATTTTGTCGCGGAAATGAAGGTGATCCTTTGTGTTTTTAGACCTCACATGAGATTGCAATTTTTGTAGATGAGAAAAGATTGATTTACAGTTACTATAAATTGATTAAGGATATCAAATATGTGAAGATTTTTATTATTATGCGTACATATCCATATTATTATCCACTATAACGCGTTAGTTTCTCAGGCCAATTTAAAAACTTAAAATCAGAGATCAAATAGTAATAAGTAATTTTTTTTTTTCTATGTTGCTCATTGCATTTAGTGTTGACATCATTCGCTAATGTTTTATTTTATATGATGTATCTGACTTGAATAAGTTATTCTTACAATCCAAAAATTACTCTCAGTAATACTTCCGGTCAAAGAAGGAAAAAATCTATGCGCCATTTGTTTTCCCTTTCATAAAAAGAAACCCATCTTGTATCTACTTGTGTTTTGCATTTTTCATTTTGCATTCGAGGATAAACGGACAAGCAATATACACCTGAAAATAGGGTTATGTTTTAAATTATAGCCGAATTATGTTGTTTTTTTTTTTTTTTGAAAACTTATTTATTTATTCATTTATTTATTTATTATTTATTTTTTTGGAAAACTTTATTTTTATTTTTAAAGGTTATTTTTCTCGTTTTCTTAAATAATAAAATCGACATTTTGAAAAATGGAATTTTCTTATTCTTGAATTGAATTGCTACTTTGCAGAACTATGAAAATGTGCATAAATGGTGTAAAAGCAATTCACTATTGGGTTTCGTTGTTGGTGATGTGAATACAAAAACGATCGTCAACGTGTTGTTCAATTCGTTAACCGATTTCAATGCCGATTGTGATTTAGCACATTTCATTGAGAGTTCATTCTCAGCAGGTTTTTAAATTTTGAATGCATTCACAATTATTTCTTTTATATTTCTTTATTTTATTTTCTATTCATATAGTGGAGTGTTTTTCATTATCTATAGTGTGAGTGTTTTATTATCTTATCGTCGCAAAAAATACTCTCATACTTATATTCGCCTGAAATCTTTATTATTCGTTTGTTTCATATTCGAATTTCCACTTTAAGAGCTACTTTTTAATAAAGGTCTAAAGTTTATGACTTTTCCCATGTTGAAAACATTATATTAGGTCAGTCAGGTCAAATAAGATGTTTTTCATCAAAGCTTATAATTGATATAACTTTTAATAATTATAATAATAATAAAGCTTATAATTAAGGCTTCACAAAGCTAATATTAATAAAGAGAACATAAATATCATATAATTTTTAGAAGTGAATCTTCTTGGTATTCTATCATTAACGGATGTTGAATATGAATTCGATGTGCGTAAATTCGGTACAATAATTTCGGATGCAACTCGTTTTTTGCATCTTTCGACAAATACGATAACACTACAAAATCGTGATATTGAACGTTTCATCGATGAAAATAGTGATATATTATCTATTCGGTTGGTTATTTACCTCTTATTTAATAAGTCGTTTATGATTTTCTTCGCTGTACATAAGATGAGTGAAAAATTCTCTTGTGAGATTCCCATATTGTCGACGTTGTGATATTTCGATTTTTTTTTTCAAGTAGAATCATTGAAATCGTTTTCATTGATTTTTTTATTGATTTTATAAATTTTATGGATTTATGATAGAGTCGGAACAAAATTCTCTCAATCACTCCCACACCCTCTCCTGCTTTGAAGCATTAAAAACAATGAATAAGAGTGATAGGGAAGTATAAATAGTTACAAGTAATACTGGGCAAAAAAAAATCGGCAGAACCACTCAGCATAAGAATCGTGACGATTCAGAATTCACATCGTTGCAGTAAAGTTGTTAAATTAAATGAAATTTAGACAAGATAAAGATAGTGCAACTGTTAGACGCGCCGGAATATTGGCGAAAGTATGTCACAAAATCAATTTCAATCTTCGAGTGGAAAATCCCGATAGAATCTCTGAGGAACTCTCAAAAGCGTTCACTCTCGAGACGGAAGTCATCGATACACTTTGTTTTCTAAATTCTGAAAAGAATGTGATGCTTTCGAATGCCTCTGAATCGAATATTTCGTCGTACTTATTTGAAGGCCTTAAGAAACCTCAATTCGATAAGGTAACTTTCAACGTTTTGAATAGCTTATTTGATGAATAACATGTAAACTTTGACGTATTTCGATTTTCTTTGTGCTTCATTTCTTTATTTGTTTGGATAGTGGTGAAGAAAATCGGTCACTCTGAATGTCTTCTATCTATTCATTGCCACTCTTACAACAATTCAGCATTAAATGCGGCAATTGAATTCGACCGACACAATTCGTTAGTCATAAAAAACAATCGAAAATTTAAATTCATCTAGAAGCGTTCATTGTTGAGGAAATTTTCAACTAAAGATTTTTTGAAAATTTACCGTTCTTACTTCCCAAGAAGATCTTATGAAAACGTTTTCCGATGATTTCGTTTGAAATTTTCTGATTAATAGGAATTATTTCGATAAAAACAATCTTTTATTTTATCATCTTTATTTAAATAAATAAATCTTATTTATTTTTACTTTTATTCCCATTCCTTCGGAATTCAAATTCATTCATAATTTTATTGGAATTGCCTCTCATTTCGATAATAAAGCTTAAATGTACTGAAAATTTCTAATTTTGCTTTCGAAGGCTTGCCTGTTTTTGTGCACTTTTGTAGATTTGCGTTTGCAATACGCGTTATGCAAATGCCATGCTTGTGCATTTGTCTTTATGTGTGTTTGTCTGTATGCATGTCTATCTGCTTGTCCGTCTTATTCGGCGATTTCAGCTCGAAAACAATTGACCCTAAAGTTATTGGATTTTTTCTTGAAGCTTGTGAAACGTTCAGCTGAAAAAAATTTTTTTCAGAGGCTGATTTGTTGAGTTTTCAGTCTTTAGTCGTTTCGAACCATCAAGATTTAGTCTTTTATCGCAAAAAAACATTCTACAATTTGGAATAGTTTTTTTTTTTTTTGGTTTTTATAGCAGCCAATTTTCTCTCTGCTTCTTTCGTTGAGTGGAAAAGTGAAAACGTTATCGCAATAAGTCGATGATAAAACTTTAACAAATAAATCGTCTCTTCCCGATTGTTGAATGTCATATGTGATGAAGAAATCAAAAAAGAAATCTAAATTTCGGTTAAAATTTTACTTTTATTGACACTCTAAGTTACAACTCATTCCTCAGTTAGCATTAAATTACTAAAATACGTATTGCTAGGGATCCTTTTTTAACGCAGTGCCTTTGATTTAATTCAATCACTAATTCCATCTTTGTTATTTAAAAGTTCCACATTTTGGTTATTTATTTTGAAAATAGAATATTTAAAGAATTATTCTTCGATATATTTACATAGTTTTTTTTTTTTATTTATTTAGGATCTGAACTCTAATATAATGTCTAATATAATCTCATCTTTATTATTCAAGACGTTTGTTATTTTTTAGAATCACATGGAATTTGTGCCATTGGTAGCGGTGAGCAATGAATTGAATGAGGAGGTTGGTGCAAGACTGGTACCAATTATTAAAATCAAAAACGGTAATCTAATTTATTACTTTTGAATTCAATAATTTTTTGATATAAATATCGACTCTTATTGTTTTTATTTATTATTTGTTTTATTATCACTAATATTCTTATTATTTTTATTATCGTTTATTATTATTAATTATTATCACTAACTACCTTTTTATCATTATCTGTATTTCCATTATCATCTCTCTTTATCATTATAAGTTACTGTTATTGTTGCTATTATCACTACTATTATTGCTTAACACTTATAGTAATAAGAGCTTATCATTTTTTGTTTTGATTTTTATTCTTCCTGTTATCATTGATAAGTTGCAAAATCATACGAGAAACATACTTATTTGAATTTTCGTTTGTTGAAATCATTGAAAGGAAAACTCTGAGTAAAAAAATTTCCCGTGCAAATACTTTCAAGGCATATTATGATTTCCCTTATACAAATAGTTGTTGAATGGAAAAATACTTTGTAAAAATTCATGCGCTCAACGTGTAAAAATTTTTCATGCAATATTTTGCTGTTTCACGTTTTTTTTTTTTTCGATTCTATCGTATCATATTCCCAACTGTTTTAATTATTAATCTCCATTTATGTTTCAGGTGTTTCATATTTGAGAGAAAGAGAGAGATTGTGTTACATTGCAGGCCCCGTGACGTATTACAGTATGAAAGCTTGTATAAGTGGATATACGGTAATACGAGCGAATGATTCAAGTGGAACGATATTGGAAAGACTAAGAGAAGCTCTGAGAAGAGCGCTCTTTCTTTACGAAAAATGCACCGCTTTCTCTAACTTCATTGCACAGGTCCGTTATTGGGAGGCGAATGATCTAATTTTTTTGTTGCTTCCATGTTTTATAATTACCGCTTTTTAGCAGTTATAAATTATTGCTTAAATATTTCCTACTCGTTGAAGATTTACATTGAATTTTATGGAATTTATCGAATTTTGATCACTCTTATACCTTCGACTTTTATCTGTGTCACCTTAATTCTCTATCATTGTTAATTGAAATAATTATGTGGGAATTTTCTTCTTAACCACAATACCATTGCCAACTGTATTTTACGCTGAAACCATTCATTGTGAAATGTGATTATTCACTAATTCCCAATTACCGAGTAGAACGCAATTGTGGATTTTTAAAGGTTTTTAAGAAAGTATTTAGTAGATTAGATGGTTGTCTTTTTCCGGTGTCATTTTAATAATAAAACGATTGTCATTTTGTATAGCCGATCCTGATCTATGAAAGATAAAGGATCGCTGAGCTTGCAATTGGTTTTTTTTCGTGATTAGGTGGGATTCTTCATGCACGGATTCGTTGATTTGTTGCTAATCATTAATGAAAGCAGTGAACGTGTTCTTGTACTGATTTTTTTTTAAAGTAATTTCTTCGTTTCTCGTTCGAATAAACCATCCTTTCAGGATTTCATTGAAGTGGAGTCGTTTATATTCTTCTATAGAGATAGCGTTATTTGCGTTTATTATCCACGCAGTGATAATGAGGCATTATTAAGTGAGTTAACTCCTTTTTTTTGTTTTTATTTTATTCTTTCATTACTTCAATGAGTAAATAAAAATAAAAGTGATATGAATGCTAAATTAAAGAAGCACATCCGATAATATATCAATTCAATCTTATATAACAAGAAAATAAGAATTTATGACGTATTTTATATGTTTAGCTATTAGATTCGCCTAATTGAATTATAATATTTTTAGTATTTATTGTTTTATAATTGAGAAAGTTTTTATTTCGGTCGTATTTCCAGGAGGTTGCCGTTCAAAACTGCATAGAGTATTTAATTTATCGTTCGAGAGGCCATTACTACGACCTTCGCAAGCTGTTTTATTCAATAATAATTCTGCTCTGCTTAGAGATCCACATCTGCATATATTGAATTGTTCGTCATTATGGCTCTTCTTTTTTTTCCTTTCTGATTACATCATTACATATTACGTCATTAAATCAACTTTTTGTTCAAATGGTTCCACATTTGCTTATATGAGAGTTTTGCAATGAGCCGATCGGTTTAGGAGCAGGAGGTCGATGTGAAGCCAGAAACAGGTTTTATTATTAATAAACATTTTAAATTAATACCTATCAGTAGTATGTGACTGTGATATGAGGTTTAATTTTCAGTGCATAATATATGATCTTCCAGAAGAAAATAGTCGATCGTTTATGATAGAAAGAGAGGTTCAACTCCGAATTCTAAATGCGAATTTGCACTCAACTACATTTAGAGATTTATATATGAATACGATGAATTCGTTGATTAGATTCACAATTTTCCCACTTATTTCCGCTTTGGTTTTATTGTTCTCTGAACACAGTCGATCTATTGAGATTATTGCAGATAAACCAAAAGGGAAGTTGTCTTTAGTGAAAGGTCACTATGATTATCATCATTATATGCAGGTCAGTTATTAATTTGTTGAACTCAGTTTTGCTGCTCTTTTCTTTTTTTTTATTGTTTAAATCTTTTCCAATCGTTGGGTTCCTTTTTTGATTTTGGTTCATTCAATGGTATCTCTAGCTTACTTTTACTTTATTATAATAATATCATTGGCAAAAGAGTTTTCTTCTTTTTTTTTTGCAGAAATTTTCTCCTCTTCCATTCTTCACATACTCTAAAAGTTTTCACAATTTTTTTGCAAACCTGGGGCTTCGAAGATAGGACCCGGAATATAATTTCATGCCGCTATATAAAATTCTGCAATTGCAGAATGCTCATTTACGACTATGATGTCTACATAACCGAAATTTAGCGAATGGTCGTCAAATTAAAATTGCCAAGATTTTGACACATTTCTATTGGGTATCTTATTTCATGCCATGATGTTTGACTTCCCTCGACCCGCCAAGAACTCGTCTCTATTTGGCGCTAATTTTCCGATGGAATCGTCCCGACTTCTCCATCAGATTCCCGATTTTTCAATCGGTTGTGACTGAATTTACACTAGAAATTGGAGTACGAATAAAAAGAGGAACTTTGAGGCCCTTCTGAGGATTCCTGGTTGCTGTAACAGGAATTGCGATTAAAAAAGAGACGGATCCGGTGCTTGATAGCGCAAGTTGGGACAGTCGTCATGCATGCACACGCATATAAGTATGTTGAGGCTGGCGCAAGGAATTTACGAGCGCAATTTTATTTTTCCTTCACAGCAGCGGGTTAGAAACCATGTAAATTTAGCTAAAACTCTTCTAAAGTATATAAAATATTGTATGGATGTGATTTTACTTGAATGATATGATAGCATATGGTTGCTAAATCTTTCTTAAAGGATGGTATCGATGATACTGGTTGGGGATGTGCTTATCGCTCACTACAGACTATTTGGTCTTGGCTCGTTCTACAAGGATATACTAACAAGGCCATACCATCACATCGTGAAATCCAAGAAGTATGTTATCCAGATAAGTCACCATCAAGCTGCTTGTATCTTTGCGGTTCACGTAACTATTCAAATCTTAATCGATGCCATATGTAAGATATCCTTCTGTGAGATATCGGTCTGTGACTACGGGTTGCTAACGTGTGGCCTCGTGGCGCAATGGATAACGCGTCGGTCTACGGAACCGAAGATTGCAGGTTCGAATCCTGCCGAGGTCGGAGGAGTTTTGGGTCCTTAGCAATTCCCAGATTAGTTGCACATCGCCTGTTTTATATCCTACAATAAATGATGACATCCTTTATCCGATTTCACGTAAATTTGACCGTCTTCGAAGTAAAATATAGATTTAAAGGGGTTTGAAAAAGTCGAATGCATTTTGCAACGTTGTAATCTTCATTCTGCACCAATCGGATCACAGGAAAATGAATCTTTTTTAGTGGATTTATTTGAATCGTTAGAAATGTGAACACATTGTTCCGCGCATTTTGCAACTTATGAAAATTTTTGATGAGTTGATCAAAACCCATATCGTGTCAACTCTTTCAGCACGCCTCTGCACTTGTCTTTTAGGTAGATACTCGCAAAAGGTTGACTGCTTATCCGTATTTGTGAATGCGGATTGAGGAGGCATCATACATGACGCAGTGTCTTTCTTGCCATTTGCCGGTTTATTGTTGCAGAGCTTATACGAGTGCGGTGATAAGGATGCGAAGTTCGTCGGAAGTCGGCAATGGATTGGATCTATGGAATTGGGCTATTGTCTCGAAAATATGCTCGGAATTCAATCACGTATCATCAACACAAATTCAGGTGCTGAAGTCGCTGATAATGTGCGGCAGCTCGCTCTACACTTTGACAACTCTGGAACACCTGTTATGATTGGTAAGTAGCTATGCGGCGCAGTAGGTGGATCATGAATAGTCCCATACGATGTATTTGCAGCGATATGTTGAAAATGATGGCATATCCCTTTGGGTTAGGCTAGAAAACTGGTTCTCTCTGTTTTGATAGATTCATTCATTTCTTCGGCATTTTAAATTTTATTTCCATTTTAAGGTTCTTCTCCCTCTTTTTCCCTCCCTTCGAGCCAGATTTATTTCAGAGTTCCTTGTGGATAAAAACGGTCCCATCATGATTGTAGTATGAACATCACATTGTCGAAATGCCGAAGTGAAAGGAATATGATTCGTCTGGAAGTAGAGTTTGTGGACTGAAGTGCCCATTGCAGTGAGCAAACCGCATTACACCGACAAATGTCTGCATTCATTTTAACTCAGTTCCACAAAGCAGTGCTGATTGTGAGGTGTCTCTCACATTTCGGTAAAACATTCATAAGGTTGTGAGAGTTTTAAATACCAAAAAAAGAGGGCAATGGAGGATATATCTATTTGTCTTCTTTCTGTCCATACTTGCTTAGTAATTGTGCAGAGTGGATGCCATCGTCTACTTTTCAGCCGTCTCCTTCAACTCTTCCATAATCCTTTGCTATCATTCTTCGTCTTCTTTGGCTAATTTTTCGTCATTCATCAATGCATCGCTTACTTTCATTTCATTTGCAATATCCTCGGGAGTTAATATTACATAGATGTAAACAACTTAGAAGAAACTTCATAACGAAAGAGTTTGATTTCCAGAACGTAGTTTTTTCGACTACGTTAATAATTTATTGCCGAATAACTAAAAGGAGCCTTTTAAATCGTTTATCTTGTATTCTCCTTTTCAGATTTTTCTAAGCGTATTGTTACATTTAAAAGTTGTTTTAAATTATTTTGCAGGTGGTGGTATGCTTGCACATACAATAATTGGTGTAGATTTCAATGATTCAACAGGAGAGTGTGCCTTCTTGGTGCTTGATCCGCACTACACGGGTGAGGAAAATCTATCGATTGTTGTAACGAAAGGTTGGTGCGCTTGGAAAACACCTAGCTTCTGGAAACAGGAACATTTCTATAATTTATTATTGCCACAGCCTCCGGCTAATGTGATCTGAGAAGTCGTCTTACTAAAGCGAACTAAAGCCAACTATGTTTCCTATATGAATTATTCTGGAGTTTTCTTTCTATGCAATTTTTTTTTTATCATCCTTTCGATTGTATTTAAATAAGAAACAGAATTTTGTGCTGGTGAAATTTTTGGGTTGCTTTGCAATTATTCCATGATGAGTGCTAAATTTTTGCATCGACATCCGCAAGATGGTTGTGCATAAAAATTTGCTCAAACATATTTGAATATCATAGTGAAGAGAGTTTGAAATCGTTGAATTTTAACGTTGAAAATATTGTTGCTCATTGTTTTTCTTTCCATTGTTATTTCCCGTAGGCATATTTCCATTCATTAGGGTATTTGAATGATTTTCTTTCTCATTTGCGAACTGTTTGTTTATCTTTCAATTTTAATAGTCGATTGTTTTAAATGTTTTTTTTTCATTTTCCATTTTTAAGTATTCATTTTCAAAAATTATTTCAACATTACACTGATGGATGAGTTAGATAATTGGGATTGTATGAATTTGTTTACTTTTCTATAGGAATATCCATTCTAACATATGTTTTTATTGCGATTTGTTTTCTAAGTTTGATGCATGTTGATGAAATATTTGAAGTGAAATCATTTCCTAAATAACGTCATTCTGTTGATTGCGAAGTAATTCTCTCTTTTATTGGGCCTTTTACGTCATATTTTATTCGTCTTGTTTAATTCATTCATTTTCTATGCTATGGCTATGTTATATTATTCATCGATGTTCACTAGGCAATCGTTTGCGAGCGTTGATGTTTTTTCTTTTTTTTTGTGATATGATGAGTAATGATGACATAGGATAGAGACTGATCATGAGAAATTGATATATTAGGAAAAAGCGATGGATTTCTATCGTTTTTTGTTTCTTTAATTAAACTTTGAAAATCTTCGTTTATATCATAGCCAGAGGAACTTCTGATTATTATTCGTATATGCATAATTACATGTTATTTACACTCTTTTATTTTGTTCTGATTGCACACAAATGCGAATGCGGTTGTTTTAGGTCTAGTTCAACGCTGTGTTATGCAAAATTTACATAGATTGTCTTAAACTAATTGATTTTCCTCGTTTTATCTTTCCCTTTCGATTTTTAACCATTTGATATCTTTTCTTATAGTTATGTTTTATTATTTTTTTTAAAATGTTTATTCTATTTATTATGGTTTATTTCATTATTTTGCCTATTGGGGGAATAAATGGTTTTGAAGGGATTTTCATGTTTAATTTATTTCCTTGTTTAATTACGATGGAAAGAAACCTCACAAATATGAATACGTCCACAAATTTAGCAATATAATAAGACGGCTGGATGGTTGCTTATTCGAAGAATTCGCTTACTGCGATAGTTGAATTAACAAATATTACCGTTCGGTGTTAGAATTGTTGTGCAAAGGTTATTAAACCCTAATAGCTGTATGTGTTTTTGTGTATATCGGATGCATTTCATTTTTAGCTTTTTTTTTTCGACGCGAAATGTAGTCATTTCATTGTTATCGCATAGATTTGAACGTGACTTCCCTGTTCATTCCTGTTGAGCCGATTAACCACCTACAAACAAATGATAAATGCATTAAATAGTGTCTTCATATTTCAATTAAGCCGATCTATCGAACATTTCTACAAAGGTTCGTTTTTTTTTTTTAAATTTAACTGCCATAAAATGAGTAATTGAGTGATGTTATAACTTGGTTTTTCATACCTGTTCACATCTGCTTTCAACGTTGATAGACCAGTGTAAATGTTGTTATGAAGAGATCTCGTACCTTAAGAACAATTCATAAATTGAAACAATGGAATAGACAGACATAACGTATATACGGCCATAATGAATTTTTATAAAGCATATTTTCAAAAGCGCATGAGGTATAAATTTGTTTGAAACATTTGTAACATTTTGTTGAAATATACCGAAAATATTTATTGTTATTATTATTATTATTATTATTATTATTATTATAGTTAGGATGAAATATGCGAATATTTCAATCATCCAAACAACATCGAATTGAAACACCATTGGATGATTTAAAAGACGTTTGCAATGAGGTGAAATTTCGGTTCTCCGATAAAAAGCTGTACGATTTGCATTGGCAAGCAGTCATTCGTTGGACTGCTAGAAATATTTAAGTGTGAATTACTCGCATACATTAATTGCAACGGAATAATTTTTGCAACATATTGATGGCTATAGACGAGTTTAATATTGAATTAATATTTCAAGAAGTGCATATGCAAGTATAACTCAAAAGTGCATAAAACAAATCAATGAATGCCCCAGACAGTGTATCCCAACTCACTCATATAAGCTCTATTTGTTATTGTTACTTCTGTCTAGTTCCCGGAGTCCTTTCATAATTGATGATTTTTAGTCGTCGGTCTCGAATCACGCTAGCAATTTATTGCCGATGTGAAAGGCTTTATCCCACTATATGTAGAAAGCAGTTGCCGCTTTTTGCTCTCTTCTGCTTGCTAAACAGGATGCCAATCAAATATGTTGCCGATTCATGTTCCCCTTAACACGTTGGTGCATCCACTTACTATGTTGTCACGCAATTCCGAGAGTCATTTCGACTGATTAATTATTTTCAATCTAACCCTATACGACTAGTAAAATCGCTATTCCACTTTGTGCATAACTAAATGTTACTGGTGAAGTGAATGACTTCAAATGAACATTGGGTAGCCCTAGGACGGCATGTTTTGTCGATCCTAAAACCGCACTTGGAATTTCATTGGTTTTTCTTCAGCTATAAAAATGTTGCATGAACTCTGCAGGTTATGAGCAATTAATTTTACGATTTCAGACGCAAATAAAGCTCACAAACTTTTGTACGACTAAAAGAGATGTTCATTGAAATACTATTGAATGCGCTTAATGAAAAAAGTTTATGATTTGAGACATCTCAACCATATAATTTCTTTTTATACGCATATCCAAAATAGAAATCGATCCCGTTGAGAAATTATATTTGCAATATGCATCGACTTATTGATTATTCGCCAAAGAATAATAATACCGCCCTATTGAATAATGCAACAAAATATGAGAAATACTAAAGAATAAAATAGCTGGAAAATATTTGAACTCCATTAAATGTAAATCATTTAAAAGTAAACCATTAAATAGTAAGAAACATTTTAATGAAAATATTCATATTATTCATATATGCTTTATTTATATCGTAATATTTGATGCATTTATGTTGCTATATTGCTAAAAAAAAACAAAAAAAAAATTAATCGAAATTGATTTCATTTGTATACTTAATATTTTTATTACATTATGCTCACAATATTTCATTGCATCTTATTGAAGGATTCTTTTGCGCATATTGCGTAATATTCCCTAGGGGATAATGCATGAAGAAATGCTTTGCTATTCGAATCAAGTCATATGCATTTTCAAATTTTCGCCTCTAATACAACATAGGCAGCAGGTTGCTGAAGCTGTTGTTTTGTTTTGTTTTGTTTTTGTTTGTTTGTTTGTTTTTTTTTCAATAAAATTGCTCTAGGTTTCTTTGATTGCATTCTGTATATGATAAGATTTATTAGTGGTAAAGAAAAAAGTTTTTGATAGAAGAAATACTAAAATTGTGAACGTTATTAAGAATGCTTAGAAAGTGAACCAACAGACCTAGGGAAACATAAGTCATTTATTCAAAGGTTGAGAAATCTTCAAGGAGTTTTCTTATTAAATTGACTCTTTAAAATCGAGAACAATCACAGCTCATGCAATTCGTTAAATGATTTATTTTAATCGAATAATTATTATAATCGCACCTAAGCCGTAAGCGAAAATAAACTATGTGAATTATGAGCGATGAGCTAAATCCGTAAGTATATTTAGCCGATCTTACAAAATATCACACGATTTTTGAATGGACGAATGCGCTATTTCGAGTATACTCTTTCTTGAATATACTATTTTCTGAGTCTATTTCACATGTAACATTAATGGCATTAAAACTTTAAATCCCCTATTGAATAGTCGTAGAAAAATTCTTAGGCATGAATTATTTTTTGCATTCATTCTTGCAAAGAAAAAATGCTCTATCAGAAATTTGAAGGAATATCGAAGGTTATGGTTAACAATTAAGTCACAATGGTTAGTTAACATGTATGTTAGATGTTTTTGAGTTTTGAGCCAACTGAAGTCCGGCTCAGACTGAGAATGATAATGAGTGTTTTGTGGTAGAGCACTCGCCCGGCAAGCGAGAGGTCGCGGGTTCGTCCCCGTCTGCGGACAAGTTTTCATTGGTTAGTTAACATGTTCTAACCCATTAATGATCGATTTTTCGACAAATCTTTTCGATGAAAAGCGTGAACGCTTCAGGTGGTTTCTTGTGCTTTCGCCACATCTAGGATTCCTGATATTTTTGTGCTCAAATAAACGACTAAAACTTCACTTTCTGAAAATCACATCTAAAAATGCATTGCATTGCATTTTAATGTGATTTTGTCTAAAATTTTCTCCAAAAGAAAACGGTTGCCTCGGCACACATTGCCAATGTTAAGCTTATGCTTTTACGTTTTCTATATGCGTTGCATTCACGACCTTTTATATCGGCTCCTTGAAATCTTCAGAGAAATATTGTCGGAACGCAGTATTTGTCTATCGACCTATGTGTTCGGAAGTTTCATTTTGCAACTCGCTTGACCTACGGTCATGAAGCGTTACGAGGGGCGCCATGAGCGTTTATGTCTTTACCTGATCGTTTTAACTCGAGAGGGAGGAAATTAGAGGTATGAATACCGATCCATAGATTGTAGACCAGTGGCCTTACATATCTGCTTTCGGGGTAATCCGTTGAGTAGTTAGAAGATACAGATAATTAAAGGTGCCAATAAGTTAGCGTGCATTTTGCAACCGCTTGGGTTGCATTCTATATCGATAGGTCGTGCAATGCAAGTCATTCATGGAATGATGTACGGATGAGAGGAGTTGGTCTGGTGGGTTTATATATATATATATATATATATATATATATATATATATATATATATATATATATATCCATTTATTTATATACATCTGCATCTATATATATATCTGAACAGAATTTGAAGTGCGCGCATTAAATTTCGTTTTCTCTATCATCACATGAGACCTTAAATTGAAATCATATTTTCGAATTGCGCATTAATTTCAACCTATCTCCTTCTCTTTTTTTACTTCCGCTCAATTTACACCTGCGTCCATCGTTGATCGTTTAAATCATGGCGGCATGAGTGTATTCTTCTATGGTTTCATTTGAAGAACTGAAAAAAGCAGTATTTCATCAATTTCTTCTTCATTAACACCTGGCAGTGCGCATTTTTATTTGCTATGTGCAGTAATCCGCTAAAAGAAATCTTTGAAATCGAGATCTCTGATCCAAAAATATATCTATGCATAAATTTGAACTCTTTGCTAAGGAGATCAAAACGGATTGAGAATACAACTTTTACACTAAAACGAATTTGCACAGAGCAACAACCAGAAAAAGGGAGATCGGGAGAAGGATCAATGCTAGCCCTCAAGGGCCTTGGCACTATCCGTAGTGCCCGCCCTGCGCGACCTCCGATGATCAACGATCCCAGCACGTCGCTCCAAGCCGACGTGCTCGCAACACCTCGAGCAATTTCAGACGACGAAATTGGCACACACACACTGAATCTGCAAACAAGTGCGTTCCCCTTTGGACACTCCGAGTTTTGCCTCAAGGCATTTACAGATAATTTGTTTTATCTTGAGATCATCAAGGCATTAATAGACTCTTTGATCTGTGGTGTGGTCGCCATTTCCCCTTCTCTGCAAGAAGGCAGTTGATCGGCATTCTGCTGATCTCCGTCAGATGCCCCTTATAAAACATTAGAAACTCATCTGCTTCGTTTAGTGTTTGAAATGACGAAACGTTGATTCGTTGCCTCAGCGATTTCATTTTATTTTTTCGTTTGCATAATGTGAGGCAACAATTGTTTTTCTTCAGATTTTTCGGCAGGAAATACGCTTTTCATTGCCTATTGTACTAGAGTTTCTTATAGCTACAATCCAATATGGTTCTTTTCACTGTTGTCTTGATTGCATTTGAAGCATTTTCTCTCAGCAAATATTGCAATAATTTTTTCATTAGTTTTGCAATTTTTCATTGCAATATGAGAAAGCAATGTAAAAGCAAGTAGTGATTACGATTGCGGCAAATGATTTGCGCAATAGTCAGGTATATCTTAGAAGAAATAAATTCGAATTCCACTATATTGCTATCGTGGTAGGCATCACAAAGAATAGCTATATTATGATATGCTTAAACTGTATATAATGGGCATAATGAAAACTTTGCAAATCAGATGAAAGTACATCGAAAGAAAGATTGTTGTTTTATTTCTCGTTTGGTTGAGAAAAGTTTTTGCGCAAATTTTAGCGCTAATTACTCTTTTTTATTCTTGCAAGCAACAAATTCATTAATTCAAATATTCGTTGAAATCTTATTCAAATCGGATGATGCTATTTTAGAAAATTATCGTAATAGTATACCCAAATTTATTGTTTGTATTTTTACATTGTTATCACTTAAAGCATAAAAGAACAATTAGGCATGAAAGAATTTCTGAGTACACCTTATCCCATGATTACCACTTATCTACTTCACCCAAAAGCAGTTGATTTAAGATTTATTGAACACCCTTTGCAGAGAATTTGCATGTATATTTCGTATTGATCTGATTTTCATTTTACTGATCTATTTTACATCAGGAGATCATGGAAGAGGAAATATTTGTGGAAGATTTGTTCAGATGACTCTAGCTTAAAAGCACTCACTACGGGGTTCATTTTCTTTCCACTCCTTCTCGCCTTTGGTAATGCATTCTTCAAATAAAAAAAAATTTTAATGGAATTTTTCGAAAAGTTCGAAATGGCGAAGTGTTGAGGTCGCATCTATGCACATAAGTTTGGCAATTTTTACCTTTAACAATTTCAATAACCACTGAATCTTAACTCATAAAATTTAGCAGAATTGCTAAATTTTGATGCATATAAATTTCCTGCTCGTTTATTTATTCAGCCTTCTCCGGAGACTAGTAAGTATATAAATAAATATTAATAAATATCGCAAAACTGATAATACACAAGTTCAAGAAAGCGCATTTTAAAAATGCGCCATTCTATAGTGAAATGATTCGTGATTGTATTTTATTAATAAAAAAATCTGAACTACTGCCAACATTTTCATTTTTTTTTTCAACGACGTTCAGTTTACTCGAGACAATCTCGTGTACTTCGTAAAAGATTATTTATTGAAATATTGCCGATGTTTTTTTACAAGTGATCTTTGGCCTGTCGTTTCTTCAGATGCCACCTGCCCCCTAAAGTCGCGCATATAAAAACCATCACCTGTGTAATGCATCAACACTCCACCTGTACGTCGTGCAGCTTTTTATAGGTTTATAGCATATGCATATGTACTTCACGGATTTAAAAGATGTGAAAGCGTTGAGGAATAACTTTTACTTGCCTTGATTGCAAGATTTCATGGATACCAATTTACATTATGAGATGGTTCTGCTGCAATGACTTCAAATTCATCTCGTTGACTTTTGATGCATTTATGGAATTTAAAATTACTTCAAATCTCCTTCTATCTTACACCGTATTGTTGATATTTCATAACCAATTTATTTGAAGCAACGAATCTTCCTTCTATCAAAAAAAAAAAAAAAAAAAAATTCCGTCTATGCAACAATGCGATTTATTGAGGAGAATTACAAATGCACTTATTTCACACTTATCTTATACAACTTTCATGTCAGTGAAGATAGTTATTGAGTGAGTTGATGAGATATATGAGTGATGAATTCGTCTACAACTTTAATGTTATAATGCCTACTTGTCGAGCATAATCCACCGTTCCCAAGACGATCGATCGTCCATAGAAATTGAAATTTTCCACTTTGGTATTTTTGCAGATGAGCAAATCGCAGATTGATCGAAAACGATCCGCCGTTGATTCAGTCCACAGGAAGGCGCTAACTTCTCAACGTTCGATTCTAATGAAACAAACTAGAGTCACTTTTAATGGTTAGTCAAATTTTTTCGCTGATATTTTTCTTTTATAGCCGTTCTATCTCTGCTATAAAAGCGCCTTTTTCTTTTTTTTTGGTGGATTTGAAAACATTTTCTCTGACATCATATCGGATAGCAAACGATAGAGACATAACGTGTAACAACGTCTTTCGCCACATACCACTATATTGTATCGTCATCATAGTGATTAAAAAAAAAAAACTTAGGCAGAGAAGGATAGGAGTGAGAAGGGCGATGGGTAAATGACAAAAGAAGATTTATAGTTAATGGAGGACCTATAAATTTACCGAAATTTCACTAGCGCATAATTTTTAAGTTTTTTTTTACGAGAAGTTCGTGGAATCTTACTTCTTTGTAAGCATGATTTTCGCATTTGTTGCATTTCGCATCTTTTTTTTTTTTTGATAACCTTACTTATTCTTATCCAATATTAGAGTTTATTGACTGAAATTGGGCGACGATTCTCGAGGAAGAAATCATATTCATATGGATTTTCAATGCGCTACGAGGATGGAATGAACAATTGAGAAAAGATTTTAGTGGAAACGGGAACAACTTAAAACAATTTCCTTTATTTCTATGGGAACATATTCGAAGATAGGCTTGTATCAGTTTTTCTTGCATCAATTTTTTTTTCCACTTGAGAATCCTCACTTGAAGGGCTTTTGTATTTCTAACTCCTTTTGAGGATCGTTGGAGTTGTGAAACTCCTCACATGCTTCCCAATTTCAGAATACCAGAATGTCGACATTAATAGGAAGTGAAAGAAATGAATAATGACGCTTCTAAAAAGAAACAACATCGTGACGAGGAAACAGTGGTATTTTTGAATTCCCGAGCATAAATTTAATCCGTCTCGACTATTACGACTGATTGAATTCGAAATATTACATGATAATTTCTGTCATAAGCGATAGCCAAACGATTATCCACCTAATATGTAGCTTGAGGAAAGCGCGATTTGTAAGTGATTAAGAAGCAATATGGCTGATCTGATTCACTTCATTCGGCGATGGCGTGAAAGCAAAAATAAACATCGGCATAGACAATTGAACACTCATTTATAAGTGAAAAAATCTTTGGATGATTTTTCGATATGACTCCTTCATTGCCATTAGTTTTTATCGAAATCTTTAATTCAATTTTAATTTTTGTGAATTTTCACAACGAAATATTTGATCTTTGATCTCACCATTGGACCAAGTGACACTTTCGTCGTACTCGAACAAAAACCTTTCAAAAAGAAGAAAAAATTGCAGCTATTAGAATGCAATGAAATAGACGGCAATAGTTAAACTATCGGTGGAATAGGCTTTAATTCAGTGAATGTGTGCATAAAGCTGATTGAATGATTCCTTTTTTTTGTGAGCATTCTAAGCGTTTAATCGTTCTGAATTAAGAATATTATTTTCAATCGTACATATTGCACATTACCTTACTTGTAATGAATATTCGAAAAATCATCGTAGAAGAAATGCTGAACATTCATGACAAATGAGCTGCAGAAAGGATATTATTTTAAGAGTACCTCAAAGAATAAAAAGAACATTTTTTCTTTAGCATAACCAATTCCCACTAAGAAGTTGAGCCAGTAAAGAAGATTAATCATATGAGCGTATATTTACATTTTTTTCAGACTTTTCCTTCATCGTGAGTTTTTTTCTAGATGTCTCAAAATAATTGGAATCGTTCAGTTTTATTTTCATTTTAGTTGTTGTTTTTTAAATAATACCTCAGTGTTTTTTGTTCAGAAAATTATCTGTCACTAATCTTAGTATGATTTACTTTTTATATTCCAACATTTATTGAAAATATCCTTTCAAAAAAAAAAAAAATTGGAGGCGAAAAATCTTGCAACCAAAAAGTGCAAAACGAAGAAATATATCACTGCGATGTTGTTCGAGAAGAGTTTTGTGAAGAAGTTAACTGCAAATTAGGGAGGCGCTTGAATTCTAACGAAACAGCCGGCTGGCTACATACTGAATACATCAATCGGAGATCGTTAATTTGTTAACGCTCTTTTGGGTCTTTTTAACGTTCTTCTCCTCTTGCATCTATTCACAACACAGTCCAACTCAGCTAACTCACAGCACTCTTTGTTTGTCCTTTCTGACGACGTGTGGCTCAGCAGCCATGACGAGCCAGAATTTTTGTGAGTGGTTTACTTCATTGTCTTTTCGTTTTGCATATCTTAGACCAAGTGGTTGGGAGAGGGCGGAGCAAACAGGGCCATCTTTTGCTTCCTCAACGTTTTCACGCGATTCGACTTGAGGATGAGAGGTGGGAAGAAGAACGAGGAAGGAAGGGAGCCGGGTAAGCAAATAGGACAGTATAAAATATTGGAGAACGTTGCCTATTAGGTGGCTGTGGTGGTAATTTATAATTTACGTCATACGGGCAACTAAGATACTATGGTGGATTTTAGTTATCCGCTTCCATGATCTCGTTTCTATGGGTTACATTTCCATGAAAATACAACAAATATATTTTGCTTGAATTTAATATGCAAGAAAGCCATCGGCAACGTCATATTTAAATTGAAGTCACTCAATTGCGTGATTCCCTCTCATAATATTGCGGAAATATGTTTTCGTCTTTCATTTCGCCATTATACAAATACAATCAACTGTTAGCATTTAAATATTTTAGCCTAAATGGCTTCGATAAACTAAATAAGTGAAAAAGTGCGAAAGAATGCTATTAGGGCATATATATTTGCATTAAGCCTATCAGATGGGCCGTTTACTAGTGTTTCGAATAAATACTAAGTATGAAAAATGCAAGTAAGCAAGCAACAATTATTTTAAGTTATTTCAACGATCAATGCTGTTATACACCATTCATTAAACATTTCGGATAAGATTCATCCGATAGGCTTCCCACACAACCTATACAACTTCTCTATTGTTTTTCATGCAATTTTTGCAAATTTGCATGTGAGGAATAAATAACAGCGATGCCCAATGCCCATGCTTTTCTGTGCACATCTCTCTGTTTGTCCGGGAATCTCAGTTCGGAAATCATTGAAGCCAGACAGACTCATGTATTTTCTTAGATATATTTTATAACGCAGCTTGATTTCCTGTGTTAAATTGCAGTTGTTTCATGCTTTTCGAAAGGAGTTACGGGCAGATAAATAGCCAAAAAGAACTTATATCCGTTGAATGTACGGTCAGATCGTAAAGAAGGACATTTCGTAGATTTGCATGATCATTGGATAAGTTGCGTATGAATATATCATCGCACGCGTTTATTGATAATTTATGAAGCTGATTCGATTCGGGGACAGAATACGAAAGCGTGAAATGTGTGCCGAATCCAGAGGAGACCCAATGATACGCCAGTGACATTGTTAATTTTTTATCCGCCAATATTTAAAATGCTCTCATCTGCTAAGTTCTTTCAAACAATGTCACTCATTCTTTGTCGATCGCCTCAATGATTTTCTGAATGAGCAATCATCTTCTAGCATCTTATTCTACATTAAAATAACAACAACCCTTTTTAATAATATAGCGCTCGCTAACTATGAGATATGCTCGATTTTTTTTTTTCATAAATTTATGTTCGCTTTGAATGAATCGCTCGTTTTCAGCAAATCAAAGCAGTTCCAATCGTTGCAACTATTCGCCGATGAATATTTCGGTGGAATGTGTGGACGACGTTGAAAAAAGTGAAGATTATCAACATAATATTCGAAAGCATCGTTGCTGTTGTGGATTGATACATGCGGTGGTTAGTTGACTTAATATTTAAGAAATTATGACGGAACGTTTTGTGTTGGGCAATGTATTTTTTTATTTTTATTTTTTTCATTGGAACGAGTAGTTCCTTTTGTGTGACAGTAGACATAGAATTGTCATCTAATATCCCTAAAACTGCGCGTCAAATGTCTGCTTGTCAAAGTGAACATAATTTCATATCTTTTCAAGAAATTTCATGTCTCCATCGAATGCTTTTTTTTGTTTTTTTTTTTTTTTCAATTCGGAACAACTACAAAAATATTAAGATAGTATGCTTCCGTTTATTGTTTTTATTAGTTAATTTCAGTTTTTTTTTTAAATAATTTTCCGCTACGTGCTCAAGTGTTTTAGCTTCTCATGTGATAAATTTATTGAAGAGTGGAACAAAATTATTTCTCGTTTTCTATACGATACTTATGGTCGTAGGATTGTTGTTCGGAATGGCGTCTGCTTTCGTATGGACGGGTATACCAATTATTATTATTTCAATGAGCATATATGCATTAGCTAAAGAGAAGCACAAATATCTTTATCCGTTTCTCATTATTTCGGTATGTTTTATTGGCATTTATTAATGGCATTGTTATCCTTTTATATATAAGGCTCTATCTAGACAGCATAGTATTGAGCTTTAGAGCAGTTTGCTATTTTATATGGGAATAAATCAAAAGTTTGCAGCAATGAAAGCTTTTTAAATTTTTTTTTTCAAAGGAATTCATACTAGAGATTTTGCAACAATTCGACATTATAATATCCACTCGGATCTAAACATCTCTGCGCGTTATGCTTCCATACTATTAGCCCATTTAACAAAGCGATATTGAAGTGGATGATGGAAGAAGTCTCATTGATGTACTAGCTAGCACTTTGAATTCTCCATGCGCTAATGGAAGAGGCAATTGTTTTCATCAATTTCTTTCTGAAATTGTCGATCAATTAAATATTTCATTTTAGGGTGTTCATATTCTTGTTTGCATTTTAATGGCCCTAATTATTATTGCATTCACTGCTGTGAATTATCCAACGTTGAGGCAAGTTATCGGTGAGTTTCATTCGAAATTATTCTCTTATGAATTATTCGTTATGAAGAACGGATAAAAATGTGCGCAAATGCTTACAGTTAGATCTCATCCGATTTGAATTTCTCAAGAAAATATTGAGGCTATTGACTGAAACTCAATTTCTTAGGCTTAGGTAAATTTAGATTTGGATTACCGCTATCTCCAATGCATAAATTGAGAACCATTCGAGAATAATTTGTATGGATCCCCGAATTTTGAGCTAAAAATCAATCTTATCAATGTTCCACTAACCGCTCCACCGGAAATTTTGTAATGACGAGATATTTTTGAAGGAATATGTCTTTTTTTCTTTCCTTCAGTATTTCTTTCCAACCAGTATTACTTGGGTTTGCTTGAGGAATATGAAATTTGGAATTAAATTAAAATTGCATTGCATATTCCATTTCATTAATCCAAAGTGATTTTGCAACTACGCTAGATTTTTTTGCACAAAGTCAGTTACTGGGTTCGGCAATTGTTTTCATGTTTTTTGCACGAAAGAAACCTTGCAAAGATCGTTGATGTTTTATTTTAAACACATATATCTATACTCTGCTTATTATTTTTTGACTTTATGTTAGTTCCATCTTTTGGAACTCTAAGATATGTCGACATATCCTTCCAGGAGATTCCGCTGAGCAACCAGGAACCGATACGTTCATTGTTGTGCTGGTTTCTGCTTCTGTTTTGGGTTTTCTTTTATTGGCTGTGATTCACGTTTGGCAAATGACCGTTATTTATAGGTGGGTATTTCTGATCACTGAAATGAAGTTATATTTTAAATAAGCAGCATTTTATGGTCTTCCATTCAGCGTTGAAGATGCTGGCAAATCTAAGCCGATATGGAAAGTACTGCATACTTTGTTGTGTTTGCTTAGGGATTTGGCTGATGTTTGCTTTGGGATTTTCGAGGGCGTACACAAATTTTTGAAAATAAGCGTTGTGGCCACTTTGTGGCTATGTATGCGCGTGAATCTCACAGGCGATTTTGGTATCGTTTGAACTGGCGTTGGAAAACGTTGGAAAAAAATTAAAGACTTCCATGAATGCATAGTGAACAATAAACCTTAGAAATCTAGCAACACAAATGCTTGAAGAACTGCTCGCAAATTCCAACGCCATTTGGTCTTCTGCTTGTTCAGATGACTAGATGAAACAATTATGACCAGTACAGAGCCATAAACGTAGAGAATTAATCACAGTGGTCCTATCTTATGCTCCATTGTCACGGAAATGTGCTCATCAGTTAAATAAAAGCAAAATAAGGTCAACTGCGCTCATTTTGCGCATAAGAAACAGCAGTGCAATATATATATATATATATATATATATATATATGTAACATTTTTACTAATATCTGTTATAGTTGTATGGCTTATTACGAAGACAAACACAACGCCAGATTCTATTCCACCTTATCACCTAGCACACCTCTCTGCACTGATCGGTTTCTCTGCGAGACGCCTGTCACCATCGCTAGCCCAGATTAATTTCACTTATCGAGAAGGTGAAATTGAGCCCATTACAAAGAACCGTACCGTACACACTTTGGTCAGCCAGCAATCTAAATGTGCAAATAACATTTACACATATTGCTGTATCATTTCTTCGTGTGCTCAGTGATTCTATTCGTTGTTCATTATTGAGTTTTTGAATCCATATTCGTGATGTGTTGAAACGGATACCTCCTTTGAAAAATGGTATGTCCTAGAAATGTATCATTTCAGAAAGACATCCTCATTGTAAATGGTTAAATATGTCGGATGTTCGATTGTTTTGCAAATAGAGACAACTCGCTTTCAAAGTTAATATGTGCTTTTATTTGTTTCTTATCATCATGAGGTCATTTTTCTTCTATAATTGTTTGTTGATGCTCAGAACGTATGTCACCGAATATTTGTTATGCATAACGTGATAATCGTTGAATACTATCGCGTAAAGTGATGATTGTCGAATATAGCAAGACTAGTAATTTACAACATGAGTTGAACTTTCAGCGATCGCTTACGCAAGATTTACCTCTAAAGGCAAGAGGTATACATTTCATATTTTTTAACGTTGGCGCCCTGGGCGCGGTGAAAACTTATGAAAAATTCCTAGGCGCTGGCGCCCTCGGCGCCGGCGGAAAAGGGTGCGAAAATACAGTGCCGGCGAACAGGGGTGCGAAAATAGGTTTTTGGGCGTTGGCGCCCTCGGCGCCGGCGAAAGCGGGCGCGAAAATAAATTATTGGGCGCTGGCGCTTTTGGCGCAGGTGAAAATAGGAGCGACAATATATTTTTAGGGGCTGGCGCCGTCAGCGCCGGTGAAAACTTATGGAAAAATACATTCCTCGGCGCTGGCGCCGTTGGCGCCGGCGGAAAAGGGTGCAAAAACACATATTTAGGCGCTGGCGCCGTCGGTGCCGGCGGAAAAGGGTGCAAGAGTGCGTTTTTGGGCGCTGGCGCCGTTGGCGCAGGCGAAAAGGAGTGCGAAAATACGTTTTTGGGCGCTGGCGCCGTCGGCGCCGATGAAAACTTATGAAAAAATACGTTCCTAGGCGCTGGCGCTTTCGGTGCCGGCGGAAGAGGATGCGAAAATACATTTTCAGGCGCTGGCGCCGTCGGTGCCGGCGAGACTGGGTGCGAAAATACGTTTTTGGGCGCTGGCGCCGTTGGCGCAGGCGAAAATGGGAGCGAAAATACATTTTTAGGCGCTGGCGCCGTTGGCGCCGGCGAACATAGGAGCGAGAATACATTTTTGGGGGCTGGCGCCCTCGGCGCTGGCGAAAATGGGTACGAAAATATATTTTTAGGCACTCGTTTTCGCCGGCGCCGAGGGCACCAGCGCCTAGAGATGTATTTTTGCACCCCGTTCCGCCGCAGCGCAGGGCGCCAACGTCTAAAAATGTATTATCGCCCCCGTTTCCTCCGGGGCCGAGGGCGTCAAGGTCTGAAAATGTATTTTCGCACCCGTTTCCGGGGGCGTGGAGGGCGTCAACGTCTGAAAATGTATTTTCGCACACGTTTTCGCTGGCGCCCAGAGCAGCAAAATTAACATGCCAACAGAACCAATAAACACTCCATACGAGCAATGGAGACTAGTAAAGACACATTTCGCCTTTTAGACCAACTCGTCCCCGAATATTCGCACTGCAGTAAAACATTCAAATTTCTTCGAGTCTGAGCTACTTCAGTAACACCTGAATGATGACACCTGCTCCTCACAAAATCCGTGCACATCCACCCCATGTAGGGAAGAAAATTTTCTGCCTGGTAACAGCGATGCGATAGCACGTTATTCAGAGGAATAAAAACCGAACTGAGAAAGAGTAAGAATATAAACAAAGATGTGCTCAATAAAACGTTCGCATGTTCTGCTGACATGATAACAACATACAGATCGCAGTTGTGTATACAAGTCACCAAAAGCAACTAGATGAAACAATTTAAACGATCAACAAAACAATCAAGAATGCATGGCGACGAGTTTGTACTTCAACAACAATACAACAATACGCGATTGCGCAAAAAAACCCCTGAAGGCAATAATCACTCTACTTCCTAATTATTCCTTTCAGAAAACGCCTCGCTTTTAATGAATAAAGTCTTGGTTTAAACAAAAAAAAAAAAAGGCGAGCAGAATGAAAAATCATAAGCAGTTTTAAATGGCTTATGTATAAATAAATTCCGAATAGGGACATGCAAATTATAATAGCTTCATGTTCATGTATAATTCCTTACATGAAACGGAAAAATTCCTTAGAATACCTCCTGATTCTCAATTCAACGTATTCTTTTACATCCCTTTAACTTCATTACAAATACCGGAAGTTCATAACAATTATACATTCAACCTTTTAGTTTCCATCTCTCTTTTCATCGTCTCTAACTAAACGAAAATCAATAACTAGTAACTATCAAAGCGCAGATAGAATTCTGGAAACTTTCAAATAAGCGCTGATTTAGTCCATTGAATTATTGCCGAATTGTCAGCAATTAAGGCATCAAGCGGTATCCATAAGCGTTTCTGCTCCTCTAGTAGTTCCTCCAATAAGTTTGTCAGCTCCGTATCGCTATCTTCGCTTATCCAAAGGATAGCACGATGGATCTTTAGGAAAGTTGCTAAATACGATTGCACCAATTCAAAATCACGTCCAGTTCGTAGTATTGCCAACAGCATACGCAAGAAGAATGGAAAGGCCTGCAATGCAATGATATTTGCTCATCAATAACAAAACACATTCTCGTCGGCGTTACCAAAAATAAACAATATTTCGATGAAAACGAAAAAAAACAGAAGGCAACTTTAGGCATAGCTCAGCCACTACACTACATCAAATAATAAACCTTTATACAGGAAGATAACTTTTGGAATGCACAAAAATTTCAAACAATTCTACAGGGCTGTAAAGTTGTCCAGTTTTGGAGAAGAAACTAAAAAAAAAAATAAAATCGTGAAAAGGCAACAGCAAATAAAAAGAAGGCGTTAAAACTGCTTCGATATAACACAGGTCCATGTTAAAATTGCCCCGATATAACATGAATTCGCACTGAAACTGTACTGTATAAGCGCATCTTGTGCAAAACTGCAAACTATTTGAATTGTTCATTCAATGATTTGCTTGGCATAAACGAATAAATATTTCAATTAAAAAAAAAGCATAAATTTAAAGGTTCTTGTATAATTGATGCAATATGAAAAGGCCTACAAATATGCAAAATAACTCCTAAAAAAAGTATGGAATCCATTAAATGCAAGAATATATCAATTAGAGTTAACCTTTCGTGGAAGAGCGCGAATCTGGAAATCGATTGCAGAAATATTCATCCATTTGAGAGATTCAAAAGCCGATTTCAATTCCTCTTCAGATGATGCCCTTTAAATCATCATTTAATTAGATGGAAATCAATAAATAAATAAAATAATAGTCACCTTAACTGAAGATACCATACAGTGTCACTGTAAAGTTATTCAGTCTTATACTACATCATATTTCATATCAGTTTGGGAGGTTAGTTACCTATAAATCATCTATACTATTTATGCGTCAATAAGACTTCGGCATCGTTTGCGTAATCTTTTTCGTTTATTGTAACAAACACATGAATGTCACTGTTAAGCATATAATTGCATAACATATTTGATTCGTAAAACCGTATATTTTACAATCACAGAAAATGTTGCGAGGAAAATGAAACGTATGCATCACTTATTGTTCTCAAAAGTATAACTTCAGAAAGAAACAACGGTGAAAAAAGGAAATGGAAGAAAAAATTCTAACCAAAATTTGCACTAGAACTATAGAAGAAGAATTTATAGTTGAAAAAAAAAGGTAAAGGTTGTAAAATGCGAAATTAAGTAGAAACCAATGGCATCTGAAACAGTACTTCATTAAACCAATGGCAAAAGAGGATTCTGTTTCCAGAAGGCTCCTCTTGGCCATAATCGCTTTTTCTCGTCGTTGCCCATCGTCGATTTCCATCTTCTCAAATTCGAATCCTTCGAGAGTCGACGTTGATGGGAGGAAGAAAGGCGCCGATTTCGGCTTCTTCGGAGGTTCTATTGGCTTATTTCGCTCACGAATTACGTCCAAATTTGGAAGATTCGCCCAGCGAGGAGCCGCTAGTCCAGAAAGTGTGATTAATCCATCAACCTGTAGGAATCCACTTCGTTATAGAAAGAAAGAATAAGGCAAATTATATAAACTATAAGTTGCAAACAACTAATCGAGCGTTAATAGCAATGATATTAAGCAGAAATATTTTGAAAACCATCGACTATTATCAAAACTACCAAAGACTAAAAAAAATATTAAAAGAACTGAAATAACGAACTTGCTCAACGCTAATTTTTCCCTGCTCCTCTTTGGTAACCAAGTCTTCGTCATCTTCCTCAACGATAATATCATCTCCACAGTGGTCTTTCCTTCAAATAATTATCATATTTGTAAGAATAATGCAAAAACAAAGATTAACATGAATATGTCGAATAATAGAAAGACCTAAAATAGAGTCCGTTGTGAGGAATGAAAGGGCAGCAAAGAAGGAATTCTTTGAAGCGGATCTTTATTACACGATACACATTGTAAGTGTGCACAAAATGTGCTTTAAACCTCCAAAAACGCCATAGTATTCGAAAAAAATCTGACAAGACGGATAATCTCAACGCTTGTCTACAGCCTATCATTTACAAGCTAGAACACCATCCTCCGCAGACTGAACAATAATATGGTCTCTGTAAAACGGATAATTCAAAATGGTCGTCCCATCCTTGCTCTCCCACTATCTTTTTTCAATCTTCGTCCTTAGACCATGTAAAAGTCTATATAGACCATCAAAGACAAAGTTAGAACAAAACAGTAAATAGAACATAATTTTCTGGTCCAAAGCCACCATCTCCAAATATCTACGATATCATCTAGTGACCCCGCAAATAGGCTCTTCCCACCTTTTTATTACCTATTTCACAATTATATTGGTGGACGATATAAAAGCTAACACTCAATTCAGTGACGGCGATATTTTTCGTTAAGCCATTATTGCTAAATAACGTTTTCTTTGTAGAGTTCGATAAAAATTCCATTGAACTATCCGAGGTCAAAGATCAAACAGCACTAAGCACTAGTGTTGTAAGGAAAGTGTTTGGATGCCGTGCAATCGTTGAGTTCATAAATTTTTAAGCTTGGCTACAAACGAAATTTGTCTTTTAAATTGAGGAAACGTAAAAACATCCTACTAGGAAAAAAAAAATCCATATTTATTAAAATCATCCTTCCTCACCTTCCGTATAGCAAATAAATTTTTTCCATTATCCTTTATCAGCCCTCAACGGTAATGAGTTCCTTTTCATCTTCGATTTATGAGTCGAAAATTGCAAGTTCACGGCTCACCTCGTTAACGGAAATGCCGCAGAATCCGATGGAATATAGTCAATCGGAAGCGCCTTAATATGAATTCCAACCGTAAAAAGCGCTTTATTCGCCCACAAGAAAACACCTTTCTCTCCATTATGGCACGTTGCTAAATATTCGCCAGCCGGTGAGAAGCTCATCGCAATGCAGTATTTATTGCATTTCATAACATCGATAAGACTGCTCGTTATTAAATCCCATATCTAAAATTCATATATGATACTCGGAGATTTATATTCATTGAAATATGAGGCGTATTTTTGATGATACCCAAAGAAACCCGAAGAGAAGAAATGTGAAGAACCGCAGCATGCGAAATAGATTTTCATAAATTGATAAAAATATTTAAATTACCATAACATCTCATCGATAAACCTATCAAATATCAATTTCAATCTGCATTAAGAAAAAAGAAAAACACCAAAATTATATACAAATTGCAACTATCAAATTCTTTACGGATGGATGAGCGAATTGCATCCATCTATAAACTATTTTCCTATCTCAGTCAACGGAAAACGCAAATCCCTCATACCCACCCTCATTTCCAAATTTTAATCTTACAAATATCGTAAATGTCACCTTAATTAATCCGTCCTCATCAGCGCTTAACAACCATCTGCCATCGGGTGAAAACTCGAGTGCCGTTATTGTTGCTTTATGGGCATCATTCATAATTCTAGCGGTTCGTCTACAGAGCACATCAACGATACCAATCGAACCACTTTCTACAGCTACAGCCAATAGCGAATTACTTGAACTCATTCGAAATCGCACAATTGAAGATGGAACTCGTATTTCCGCTAGACGCTTACAAGTATTGAAGTTCCAAA
The DNA here is from genome assembly GCA_037389465.1 of Baylisascaris procyonis. NCBI lineage: Eukaryota > Metazoa > Nematoda > Chromadorea > Rhabditida > Ascarididae > Baylisascaris > Baylisascaris procyonis. Next base: position 5,058,751 of record JAZARR010000074.1, on the reverse strand, counting down.
ACCGAATTATACCAATTTCTTCACTGGATATCTGCAAAAAAAAAATGAAACATTGCGGAAATTGGCAAACAAAAAAAAAATGATGGGAAGTGACGCAGAATATAGATAAAATAGCAGCTACATTGTCGTGAGATTTTATAAGCTAGATGAATCTTTCACAGAAATAAAATTGTCAGCTTTTATCGTAAGCGTCAAAGATTACAGCACCTATTTAGGGTCGTCTTAACCACAAAAACGAACGGTTTTAGAAAAAACAAAGGTCGAAAAACTGTGAGAGATTTTTACCAGCGCTTACTACGGCAACCACTACGTCCACTAAAAAATGAAATATTTAGTTTAAATTTTGCATTACCGCCTGTCAGTACCACTGAACTAGTGACACAAACAACAATTAGAAAGAACCGGCGAAGCGTACCTGAAAGCGCCTTAAAAGAATAGCAATATGGTGCGCAAACTATTAGAAACTGATCAAAAAAATTCTCATAGCAGCAGTAGTAACCCCCAGAGTCTTATTTCCCTAACAATTTTAACTGTCCCATCTTAAGAATCAGGTAGAACCCCTACAAGATGTTCCCTTTAGAGACTCAAAGTTCGTTAATACTTCATTAACCTATTCCGGAGCTTTGAAACATTGGGCTTTAGGCTGATCGCATTTAACTTTGTGCAAAGCTGCTCAACGATCGGCTTATCTAGATTCAATTTCGGACTCATTGGTCGGCCATTCATCGCGGAGTCTATTATGAACCAGTAATCGTTCGATGTCAACTGACCATTTGCTTATTGAGAGGATCAAGCGTAATGCCTCGTATCGGTGACGAATGTGCCGTTTGGGTTTTCTCGTTTCCAATGAACGTCTTACGATGTATTCCACTTTGAACGTTGAAGCAATCAATATGACCAGTTGTATAGCCAACAAGTACGAAATTACCACATGCACTCATACATAGTGCACTCGCCTTCGCCATCGATAACAATGCATCGTCGTTGAATCGTTTATGCAACAACTGTAATCAAAATACATATTCTACTATGACGATGATAACGTGATAAAAACTGGAGATATACGGTCTCATTATCCAAATCGCAAATGAATTCTTTAAATTTCTAAGAAATACAGAGCTATGCGGCATCTTTCAACTACCCTTCTAGATAGCACGGTTCGTAGAGTTCGCAGCTGCTAAGAATAAGAGGTAAGGTTGGAAAATCTTTGGTAATCAAAACACTGGAAGCAGTAAATGAAACAGCTCCTTCGGCTTCGTGATGAATAATAACGTTTAAAGTAATCAAAACATTACTTTAAATGATAATATAAAATATACTTAGAAAATATGTGAAAAATTCACTAAAATTGACCCGATGTTTGCCGAGTGATTGCTTCCGTGTTGACCATGTGGTCACAATTGGACCTTCAAGGTGTCGACATGCGACATTATCCCAAGCAGCCTCTCTTGCACCGCCAACTACCATTTCACATACGGCACTCATCTCTATGCTTTTCACATCCAATTTCTTCTTTTTCGCTTTCGCTCTTAAATTATATATCAAATGCATTAATATTTCACAAAATACGATATCCTTATTGCAATGAAATGATGAAGAATGAGCTAAGCTGAGAGATAACGGAGGAAAGAACAAGAGGATAGGCGAATGCAACAAATAAACCATTAAATAATCGAAAAACTTTTTAATCTTAAGTTATATAAGTGATCACTCATATAAAGTGCGCAAAAACGAGACTCCATAGGAGTTATTAAATTTGTCGAATTGCCTTCCATCTGAAGTTGTAAGTACCACAAGTATAGACTCATTTGAGAGAAGACTCGAAAGTCTTCCATCGTTCCATCAGGTTTGACACTCACTAATACCCATTTATAAAACGTTCCTTTTTTGGTATATATAGGCAATATTCACGCAAACGTCTCTAAGCACTCTATTGTATTCGCTGCACATTCTACTTTTGCATTACGTATCTGCGTTGCTGGTGAAATCTTTTTATATTTATTTACTTATAAGTTTATAATTTCATCATTATCGGCATCATAAAATAAATTGCAAACAAGATCACAATAATCGCAAATTCAATCACAAGCCTAAATAAAAATTTATAAAGAAAAATACCTTGACATTGTGCCAGCATTACCAAGTTTTTGACGTTGCGTATCACGAGTTATCGAAAATGAACGCAACGAACCATCCAAACTAGCCGATAGTACACTAAAAATAAACAAGAAATGAAGCCGATGTAGGATGACATTCAAAACATTGAGAAAAAAAAAACGACTGAAACTCTCATGCTAGATAAGATCCTCAACAGAAAGCACTGCAAAAAAATGAAGAACGTGATCATCTTTATCCGAAAAGACATTTTCAAGCAATGAAATAACAATAATAAAGACGAATGCTATCTTCCTCAATGATAGAAAACAAACGGATTACAAAAAAATGCATTTATAGCCAAATTATCCTTAAAAAGCACAATCTTTTCACCCCTTTACAAATGTAAATGCAACAACGCTGCCCCGAATCAACATCTACGAAGCAGCCTTACCAATCACGACCATTGAATTTAACGTCAGTGAGTGGCATCGAATGCCCTTCGAGTAATACTAGCTGTCTTGGCATACCATCACCCATATCGAAAATCCATGTTTTAAGCGTATTATCGGCACCCGATGAAACCATTAAAGGCTCTCCAGCTAGAAAATATAGTGCAGTGATCGATCCGTGATGCGCAGTCGGCAATTGCCCGATCAGTCGACGCTCATTCAAATCCCATACAGCCATCATACCTGTGTCACCTGCCGAAATCATCGAATCCTCTCCGTCACATCTATAAACATTTGAAACAATAAGCATTATTCAGGCCTATTCACAGAGGCTCTAAGCAAGACTTAGAGATAACCGCAACGCACTTGAAACTTATAAAGGTCGCAAAACCAAACAAGAATATGATGAGAAGTGGTAAAATCCGGGTAGTTTCATCCAGGTCAAGCCTAAAATATGATTTGCCTCAGGGATGACCGACTTGATCCCTTTCCAGCGACATCAACTGAAGGAGGCAACAGCCAAAATGAGGGCGAATTTATGACTAAATATGTACTAAACAAAGTGTACTAAACATTAGTTTGCCTAAACTGTGGCTTGTGAACGTTCTTCCTAGTGTTCATGCTCACATACATTTGCATATTGTCCCATCCCGAGATGTTAAAATAAATAAATAAATGAACAAATAAAATTTTGAATCTCTTTCTTTCCTTTTCTTCTCAATCCCCATAAACTAAAATGTAAGGTTTCTAAAAACCTTGCGAAAAAAGGGCAAATAAGTCGACGAATGTTTAAAGCTGTTTTACGAAAATAGAATACAAAAACACCAACAAGCGAATAGAAATTATAAAGTAAATGAACTTCTCTGATGTGCATAAATAATAAAACCCCTGAAGTCCTTTCAAATGTTAGCACACCTCAGTAAGTGAAACAGCTCCTTCGATTTCGTGATGAATAATAACGTTTTCGATTCTTTCATGTCTAATAAAATCAATGGAAAATTTTTCATGACATTTCATGATATCTGTCACGTTTAGCAAAGAAATTCCGCAAGAATATCCACATAGTTTATGTTTGAATGCATTCAACCATTATCCTAACACAACTATAGCCGTTGAATATGCATCAAAACAAAAACAAAAAACAAAAAACACTATGATTTATTCAGTTTTCATATCGCATTGATATCATTATTTTAATAATTTGCAATTCACAAAAAAAAAATGAAAAATTCGTAAAAATGCATTCACTTTAGTTGGTGTTTTCAATACCATATCTCCTTCATCGTCGTCTTCATTTAGTAGAAATAACAAATAAAAAAGTAACTCACCGGAAAGCAATTGCCGTGACGGGAGTATCCTGCATGAATGTGGCTATCGTTTCGTCGGTTCTAACATTATGAAGATGGATATGACCAGTACGCAATCCAACAGCTAGTATATCAACTGCTGGTGATTGCTCTAGAGTGCTCACTTCACCGTCAAACTGCGTTGCGAACTCGTGAATTAATTTCCCGGTCTTGACGTTCAGCAAACGAAGTTTTCCTCCAAACAGCGTACTATTCGAAAAGTATACTTCTCCAGAGTTATAAAACGACATAAACTTCAGGCTTCAGGCCCGACAGTCCGACCTTTGACCTTATATTTTTGGTCAAACCTTGAGACCGTTTCGAACCGACCGGTCTCAGCGTTTCGCCGTATGAGTGTCGTCAGCCCAAGTACGTGCCAACAACATTCCCTGTTTGCAAGCCTGCTTTCCCCACTCTTCCCCCTCTCCCCCCCCCCCCCCAACTCGGTACACATGCATACAAAAACATCGGTTCTAGAAACAAAATATAATCAACTTCAAAATTCCAGTGTCAAATTTAATTCTGGTGAAAACTAAGTCACATACAAATATAAATTCCCTCACAAAGCCGCTATAACCCTTTCTCGCAAGAAGTAAAAATCCACAAGGCTCCTTTGAATAATTGTCCATGGGAGGAAATACTACGAACACATAAACGGCGGGATATAATAAACCTGTAAGGAAACATAATTAGTCAGTTGGCCACATAACTTAATATAAAATCAAAGAAGTACCAAATGAATCGTCGACTGAAGAGAAGCAGTTACCTCTTGTTGAGCCAACAACAACTTTGTTCAGATATGTGGCTGGATGGATGATTGCACTTATGGTGAATTCACCTGCAGAGTCGATCTGCAGTATCCTAGAGCCATCTTCGATATCAAGCACATGCAAAGAGCTATTTGCATCGACAACCACAATCACGTCTCCGAATGGAATCATTGATAACACCTTTTCACCAACCTCTAACCATCGTAAAATTTGCCTGTAAGTATCGATATTTCATCGCTATTTTTTATAGTCATATCAACTCATTAGTATATAAATAAAGTAAATAAATTTATGCAAAAATAAATTGGTCATTTTCTCATTTCTCCGTTGCTCTACTAAGTATAAACTTACTGCTGAGATTAATGTGGATTTCGGCGTAGTTCTGAGATTGAATACTGTAATATCTTTTGCTCGATTCTTGTGTTCATTATTCAACGGCAGCGAAATGTTAAAAATTATTTATGGCCAACATACTGTAAGTTAGCAGTGTTTGATGTCGTGGTTATCGCACTTCAATGTTAGTGAAAGTCGTCGATTCGTCAAATCTTCCTAAGCAACTCAGTGTATGCGCCTGATACGTGTCGGGCTACTCTCTCCGAGAGTTCATCTTCGCCGTCGAATCTTAACTCACCGTTACTAAGGTCCGTCTGCAGGGCATGGCTGTGTGCAGGTCGCAACACCTACCACTATACTAATCTTGTCCAATTCCGTTACCATCACTATCTCCTCCCAACCCAATTTAGGTTTACGCTTACCATCTTATTCAAAACAAAGATTCCAAGATACCTCGATAAGTGCAATAAAGCGATACGATGTCCAGTAGCCGCATATACATAACGCTTGTCTGCCGCAATGGCATTAATTGCCTCCGGCAATACATCACTTACAGATACAAGCCGCAAATGTTCGGCCGAATATTGCACTATCACGTTGTCAATCGAACATAACACCGATGTTATTCGTCGTTGTGTTGGTAGAACACGAAATGCTGGTGGCACAGATGAACACACCTCTCCAAGAGATTTATATGGCGCCAATAAGCGTGTCTCATGACGCAACATAGAGTCTGAAATGTTGATTTGGGACTAATCGTTAATATTAGTAACTTGAAGATTTGATTTTTCAGATGCTCTATCTAGATAAGATCTAAAATTAATTCAGACTCAACGTCACCTATAATATAACCTCTACTTCCTAGAAATAGATGAAGTATCAAATTCAGGATTGTAAGCAAAATTCCGCTCAAGAGCATAGAATAAAAGTTGAAGCACTTTTCGAGACGGAAAACTTTTAGAAGCACTAGACGTAGGCAGTTTGAAGATGGAAAATTTATATAACAAGGTCGATTCAACGTACCACTGATTGCTCCGAATCGGAGCTATATCTCAGTAAGCATATATTATGAGCGTTTTTTGTTAGATAGTGGTACTTCATTACTAAAGAATGATATATGCTAAACAGCCCATATAAGAGAACACTATACGACGAGTGAATAACGGGATTAAGACCATATCCTATTCACTCAAATATTCAACAAATTCCGTTCATCAATTCAAATGCTCACTATAAATCGTCAGTGAATAAATGGATGGCATGTGATAATATCAATTAAACGGAAATATCTCAAGTAAACACGCTACGAATGGACGTTTCCATATCGGCTATGTGATATCCCACACACGCGCTCTTCTTTTTATTTAATTCATCTATGGAATCAACAATAATTTATCAACATCACTAATCGGCTGTCAATAAAACGCAACATCAACCGAATTTACAATTTCACGCATAATGCATAATCTAGAATAATACAAATTGAAAATTTCAATATCGCTTCTAAGTATAAGTATAGATGATCGTTGCAAATAATAGTTATAAAGGCTGAAACGACGAGATCAGGCATTAAAAACAACATATGCCACCACAAAAAACATTGCGATAATTTTATTGGTCCGCTAGAGAGTTGCATAGTTGAAACGAGAAGGCATTCTATAACAGCACAATAATTTGCAATGATGTTCATACTGTACTTAATTTCAGATCAACTTCAACCGTGTTTTGATAGTGAAAAAATACAGTACAGTTCACAGTATTCTCGTGTCATAGAACTACCGTATAATTATGTAATACCACATAATTTAGGAAACATTAAAAAGCTGATAAATTGCTTTCTTTGAAGTTATATATGATTTACCGAACTCTTCACGTCTTCCTAAAATTGTTTAAAAGAAAAAAACGCATAGGGAAAAAAGCAAAAAGTGATCGTTACAATGAAGTGGATGCATCCTCTTCGTGAATACGATTATACGATATAGAGAGATATAAGATGCTTTATATATACATTGCCTTTATGTATAAAAACTATCTAACATTCCCCTAGATTATATAATCGTATTCGTCGTGATGTTTTTTGATAAGAAAATTATATTCAATAATAATAATAATAAAATTTCATTTCTTCTCATTTAAATGTGCTCAGTTGATTGTTGAAGAGGAGATATTAGAATCATTCACTGAATTTTCATGAAAAATTCCAACGAGCAACAACTAGAAAACCGTATTTTTTTAAAATAAAACCTTTGAAACGTCCTTTCTTATACAATAAATTGATAACGTTTCATATGCATATTTTTAAAGGCACTTTGAACAATAATAATAAAGATAATAAAAAAAAAAAAGGCAAGAAATGCAACAAAATGCTCCAGTGAAATATAAAACAAACAATATAGACAATAAAAGAAAAAAACCTAAAGTATGCACTATGAAAATACAAACTATATGTACAATAAAATGCTGTACCGGGCATTCTAAATAAATTCACAAACAAAGCATTCATATAGCTAGTATTTTTTTTTTTAAATTCTAATAATAAAAAATGACTAATTAAAATATTTCGATGAGGGAAAAGCAAACGAATCGACTCCTATATGAATAGATGATTTAAAGAATGTAATAAAAGAAAAATCAATGTTTCAAACGAACTTGTAATTGATGTAGAGTAATGAAGTAGAGTAATAAAATGTACCAATATTTGGCCCACTTTCTCTCTCCCTCTCCTGCCTTGTTATTTCGTTTAGAAACTGGGTTTCTTTAAAAAAAAAAATCAATATGGAAAATGTCAGTAAATACAGATCATCTGATGATACGACATATGAAATGACCAGCCACCTATAATGTACAAATTGAATTTTTAACATCGATTTCCATTTTTAAATGTTTCCGTGTTCCGCTTAATAAGCAAGAGAATATATAACGTCTCCAATCAATGTGAATTTCGTCTGTTACTTATTGGTACCAACACCAATCTCCCTTATGAATTCGATCTAAATTTATATTTTGATGGCAATGCGCTAACTATGCATCAAATGAACACCTTATATTTACACGAACGAAGAGAATCCACCCATAATAGAAGAAGGATTCGTTGATCGGGCAGTGGTTATCATTGCCAATTCGGAACGATTGCTATCACTCGACGCCGGTCTTGAGCCATTACTGTTTGGGGGGACATACGACTGGGGGGTCGCTTCTGCTATTGCTTCAGCTCTTGCTCGTCGCCATGTACTTCGATAAGCATCTTCATGTTCATAATGTTGAGCTAAAAACATCACTTGTTACTTCAATGAAAATTGAGCTTTCGAACAGCACAGTAGGGCTGCGAACGAGACTTAAGCGCTTCGTAGGTGCTTTTCGGGCTAACCGGAAGCAAGGAACCCACTTCGGCGTTTTCCAGCTACTCTCAATTCTGATCCATCCACAAATCAGCCTAGTTCTTCAAATATTTTACTGCAGCAAAGCATGCAGCAAACACAGACAATTTAGCACCTTAATCAGCAATCCATATCATGAAACCCAAATCGTAATATTCAACAATCCCGTCATCCATATTGATGGAAACGCCGAATCGTCGTGGCATATCACTGCATCACTGATCTTCCAGATATCGAATCAAGGGAAAACATAGTATCATTACGTAGTTAAAAGAACTTAAGTACGAAGTAGCAAGAATGGAACAACTAAAAATATTCAAACCACTCATCCAATATCATTTGAACTTCACTAGCATGATAATAACTTAGTTTTTTTTTTCGATCTATCACAGCCTTAATGTCACCGAGCAAAACAATGTAATTTCAATCATAACTCAGTTACAGCATGAGAAATTCAACTTCAAAAAAAAAAAAAATTGATGAAAAGGCAAAACTATCCCACCAATACTTGTTTCCCTCTCAGCTCGATCGCTTTCATCGTCCGCAGATTCGCCATCAGCCGAAAAGTCATCAAATGCTGAATCTTGATTGAGGAATGTGTTCGAAGATATTTGCCTTCCGATACCCATCCGTAATAGATTCGACGAGCCTCGTGCTCCACTATGTGGGATCACATCGGTCGCTAACGTTCCATAAATATTAGTGGCTGCTCGATCCGTTGTATTCACATCGACTATGCTACCGTATGCAGGTGGTTCACGAGCATCTGATATCCACGATGTGTTCGTATTGGGACGCATCGGAAGATCGTGTCTAATAATATTTAATTGCTATTTCCCAACAAAATACTACGAATATAATTTAGAAATTCCACTAACGTGGCAATTATACACTTAATAATAAACTATAAAAAAAAAAAAGAAGAAGCTATGCGAAGAACAACAAGATGGATATATAATAAGAAAAAAACAACAACTTATAATATGTGATTTTTTAATTTGGCTAAAATAGTTATATCCGGTTCAAATAGTGTGCGTAGTGATCGGAATTTTGAAATTCGAAGCCTCGACTTACATTGACAAAAATTTAAAAAAAACCCTAAAAAATTGGAAATAGAACTAAAAAATTAAATACGACACAAAAGCCTCAATGAGAAAATAGCTAATTTTCTTTGCTTTTATATTAGCAAACAGAGAAAAAAAAAAGAATTAGCCAATAAGTGGATCTCTTTAATTCACCTTGAATGTTGAATATTCCGTCGTTTCGATGCTCTTAATTCATAGCTAACAATACCACCATCCGCAAGTTGTAACGAATCGATGGAATTACGTTTCTCGTATTTATATCGACTTCCGGTCATACATAATAATGCAATCACCACTACGATCACAACAAATGTCAACATTGCCACCATTACAATAAACCACCATTTCGTAAAGAATGGCTCTTCGGGAAGTATCGCTAAAAAATATCAGTATCCCGCAAAGGAGACAACTGCGTTATAGCGAAACAGTAATACGAGATAAGGCCAAAGGATTTTGAGGTAAATGAAGAAAGGAACAATAAGCGAGCAATATCTGTGACGAAGCGTTGATGCTTAACTATTTAATGACGATATTCGAGAAGTAATGTAATAAACACCCATCCAATGACCCATCTTCAACTATAATTATCGCAATGTTTTTTTGATCACTTGTTTTCTCTATTAATCAATGCATTAATCGAAATATTAATTAACTTCCGATCTGAACGAATCTGCAAGGGGGGAAAAACAGAACAACGCAGGGCAGTGTAGTTTGTGGGGATTACAGAACAATATACAATACGGTGTAGTTTGATTCAGCGATCATTAAAAATCAAATGAAATTTAAATAAACAATTTTACACATTAAAATTGAAAAACTCATAATAATTTAACTGATGAAAATATATATATATATATATATATATATATATATAGCATCAAAATAGTACACTTTTCAGAAAGGTCACTACTGAAACAGTAGACATCCCTCAACGTATACAACAAAGAACGAATGAACAAACTAGATTAACATGTCGCAGATTAACGACTAATAAAATAACAACGATTATTACTATGGATACTTTTTGCTCTACGGTATAATTGTAGAGCTAGTGAGATAGTAGACTACAATAAAGTGAAAACTGTTGATCTGCATAATGAATAAAAATTGGTTACGTTGTTTTAATACAATTATACTAAGAAAATCAACCTATCGCAATAATATCAATGGAAAAAAAAATATTAAACTTATCTAAAAAAAATGATCGAAGAAATCATGTGTTGAAACCGCCGAAATTCGTAATTAAAGAATTGGATCATTTTGAGCTTAATTTCATGACAGATTGTTGGAATTAAACTTAATAAATAAACAGAAATTTCATGACAAATTTGGATTTGATCCATTCCACTGCGTGTATATGCGAATTATCCCCAGCAGCATTCGTTAAAAAGTTTCACTTCTAAACGAATCATCCAGATTATATTTCAAATATACAGAATCTCATATAAAACGGAAGGACTTTCATCTAATAAAAAATAAAAAAATAAAAATAAATAAATAAAACACCTACCAGGAACATGAAGTTGTTCGGATTCAGCACTAGCGAAACCCACACCGATCGAATTTGTTGCGAACACTCGAAACACATATAATGACGATGGTTCCAAGTCTCGATATGCAACTTCATGTTTTGGTTTTTTCTCATGTGCTTTTGCTATTGTTACCCAATCCCCCAAAACATGATTCACGCGCTCTTGTGAGCTCATACCACGACGACTTCTCTTTGATACTATATCGTCGCTATGAGGTAAATCCTGAAAACGGGAAGAATAATATCCATAGTCCTTAATGATTTCTAGATCAAGCTTATAAATAATACGCTATTAAAATGTATGATTAAAGCGAAAGGTTTATTTCAATGATATCTACACAAAGGTTATGTGGTGCTCATATAAAAATCTTGATTCACGTATAAAAGTTCAACTTTGAGTGGCAAAGTTAATGGTGCCAAACAACATCCCAGTCATCTCGCGATATTCGCCATCAAAAAGCTGTTGTCAGAAGTGACTTATGGTGCAAGATGACTGGAGCTCCGAATTTGCTCTTTTGACTCCACTTCCTCTCGTATTTTCAGGAATTTTACATCCATCACCAAAGAAGCTTCCTCTTATTACTTCTTAGCAATACATACACGTAAAGTTACACATAAACTGATGCTAATGATACGCATCAATGTTCTGCATTAATATCATCAATATTCAGCATACAAAAGTAATCTCTAATAACATTCAAAAGCAATCTAAAATCAGATGGACGGGAATCACTTTCTTCACTCCTCCACAAAGATGGTGTGAAAATTGCTCCGAAAATCTTAACTAGAATGCCGTCTCTATTGCCTCATCGTCGTGATATTATTTGAGACTCTTTTATGGTTTGCTGAAGATCCCATAAAGATGGGACGAGGAAGCGCATTTACCACCAATTTTACATGCAAAACGATATATTCGTAAGCTGAAATAATAGAAAAAAAAAAGCACAACAAACTTTAGTATGGGCGATCCGTTTAGCCTGTATAATATGGCCATTGATAGATGATGCACCTGCTTGTCCATCCTCCCATTCCAAAGTTACCGACATTTGTCCAGGAATAAGATAAGGCTTAGATGGCGCTTCAGGACAACCTATAGTAATTAATCATACAAAAAAAAAACTCCAATTGCAAACAAAAGTTTTTTTTTTTAATTCACTGAAAAACTACTTATAAATATTGCTTTTAGTTACACTCATGAAATTCTTTTTCCTCTGCACAAATCTCCACAACTTTAACTGAAAAAATTAACGTAGTCGGAGCTAATGGACGTTCATCTTGTATTTCCAGCTATCTTAGCGTGATATCTGAATGTAAACAAATAAAATGTTGTCAGATAGTGGATCATAGTGAAATTTTAAGTTAATTTCAGCCTTAACTGATTTTATAATCTGTAAAATAACTCATCTCTTTTAGCAGCAAAAAAAAAATCGCTCATGTATACCATGAAAATTCTGATATTTTCTTTTCCTAAATTTATTTTCTATGCCTTATAAATATCAACTCAATGGATAATCACCAAAATATAGACGAATATTCACCTGGATTTGGTCCAATTGTAACATTGCCGACGATCTCATCACCATAGCCAGCTAATGTTTCAGCTCGAATCGAGAAAAAATATGTGACATTTTCGTCGAGATTATCCACTAGTAAATAAGTGGAAGTTGTTTTCTCTTGGATTTCCTTTTTGAATTGCTCCTGCAAATCATTTCTCATAAACATTTCAAAAATACGCTCATAAAATGAGATATAATTAATCAACACTTTAGCGGGCAACAATCCGATCTTATATCAAACACTTCAACAATATTTCTAAACAATGTCCTGAAAATATTGTTACATATTACTAATATCGATAAAACCTATAACCGCATTGGGGAATGATAATTCGAACTGAAAAAAAAAAGAGAACGCAATACTAACAAATAAAATTAATCATCTCATTATATACGAAAAAATTCTCAAATATTCTCCAAAATCACAAAACAAAGCAAAAATATAAATTAACGATATTTGATAGATGAATGAAAAAAATTCTATGAAAATGCGAAAAAAAGTGAAAACCAAAAATACGGAAACATGTAGAAATAAATTCGTTAACTATGTGAACTTTGTTCATGAAAAATGGGCAGTAAACACCGCCAAAAATTTGTTAATAAGTGTTCCTTACACAGCGATTTGTCTATGCATAATTTATTAATGAAATTATATAAGCGACTAATAAGGAGTAGTTTAGATTCGAAATATACTCATAAATATATACGATGAAAGAAAAATACTACCGCTGTGGTTTCAAAAAATATCTTTTAATATGAGGTATGTTCTCACTTAATTCAACATTTATTACTTGATAGAAATTTGGTATATAATCGCTAATAGAACATACTACAACGCATATACTAATAACAATTGCTTACCTTTAGCTTATAGGTTCTATAATTGACAATATAAGCTTGAATTATCCCATTTGGTTCATCTGGTGGCATCCAGCTAACATTTACAGAATCAAGAAGGATATTCGAAAATGTGAGATGTCCCACAGTGCCTGGTCGATCCTCCATCGTTTTCACTCTCACCGCTGATGCCTCTCCTTCACCTGCACGATTATACGCCGATACTGATATCTGAAGAAAATCAAATTCGAGCAATTTTACAAAAAATTGCTTTATTTCAAAGTTAAACAGATATCTTTAAGAAATGATCAAGATTAAATTCACACTACCTAGATATTGCCGTGTTTTTAGTAGCTTCAACCTTCTCATCGGCCACTTTAAACTCTCTCAAATTATTTATTTTATTTTATTTTTTCAAATAAACAACAGTTTCAACATACTCGGTAAAGATTTAATATGTGCCCATCGAATAAATAGTTGGTAGCTGCCGATTTCCTTCAAGTTGGCAACATATGACTACTCATATCACGACTTAAGCTTAGAGAATACTGAAAGCGGAAGCATAGGTGTTGATCCCATACTACTCTACAAATGCACTGAATCTATATTTCTAAACCATTTATAGTTTCTTGTGATGGTACCTTAACGAAGTATTCCAGCTGATATCATTAAAAAATGACTGAAAATAAAGGGACTGGTATTGCTATTAACCTGATATTCGGTGTATTTCCTCAATTCCACTATATTCACAGAATTATTCTCGCCCACAATCGTTTCTTCAAGACTCTCTTCGTTTGTCAATACAGGTACTATAGGTGTATATCGTATTCTAAACCCAGAAATGACGTCATCGGGCAATTCAACCCATGGATCCCAATGAACCGTAATCGATGTTGACGATAATGGTTCGGCGATAAGATTGTTGACTCTACGTTTAGGGATCGAATAGCCAACATAGACGAATACCGGTGCGGATGGTTCACTATTGCCTTGTTCGTTGAATGTCTGCATCTGCACTATATAGTGTCGAAAGCTGAAAATAAATACAATTTGAAACAAAACGATGAAACGACAGAAGTGTCGAAATGTACCACAAAGCAAGACGATACTAACCTACGCTAAGAACGATACTAATCATAGAGCCCTTAAACATTTCGTAACAGAAATTAATAAGGAAAATGCTTAGCAGAATTAATATAATCATTTCGAATGCAAAAAAAAAAAACAACAACAACAAAACAACAAAAAAAAAAAAACCAAATGCTTTCAAAAATAAATGCAACACTTTACTTTGCGTATAAAAATGACACTAGCAATTTGTTCTCAAATTATAGAACGGCTTCTAAATTTATAATTTCTTATTTTTAAAAATTTTGACTGAAAAACAGATCATCTATATTACAGTACAAATGGATTATTCAACAATGTTACTTCAATCTTATGCATTTCATCCGCAAATAAGCTATAACTTTACTAATAAACTTATAAGCTTTATCTTGTCTTGAAAATATACAAAAAAATAAATAAATAAAACCCAGTAAATAATATCACCATTGATATCAACCCAATTTGTTTCTTTCGTAATGAACTCGCTTATGTTAATATACGATCAAATACAGGTGAAATTCACCTCAGCAATTTGCGAACAATATGTTGCATTTTTGGCAAATCGTTCTTTGTCGAAATCAACTCTTCGATGTTGTATGTTTCATTTGACGGATATGGACGATAGAGTATACGATAACTAATCGTATCCGAATTCCATTCACTGCGAATTGGCGGTGACCATTGAAGTAAAAGTGCAGAGGATTCATACGGTGATGCTTGAAGTGAATGAGGCGGTGATGAGGGAGCTGAAATTGTACGCATTCAGAGTTCATCGAGATTTTATTGATCAATAACATATACCAGTAAACATCAGCGGTATAAATTGTCAAAGAGTTTTGCTTGAGGTTTATTGCTGATCTTGCTGTTCTTTAAACATACGCCATGATAGACTTCAACATATTCGGAGTCGAGGCACATTTTGGCAACGTTCTTCGCATCCCCCTCCCCATCTTATCTCACTATCAAGTGGAGAGCGAAGGAGACAAAATATGGCTGCAAATTTTGTAATATCTCGGAAATGAATAACATTAAGGAAAAAGACGATACGGAAAATAATTGCAATTTCGTGACAAATACCACCATCATGTATATATATAACATTCAAATAGAATCGCCACTTAAATTTCAACCAGAATCAGCAAAGCGCAAAAGTTTTTGGGAAGTGGCAAAGAGGGAACGACGATGCATGTTTATCTGTTTGAAAGAAAGCAAAATCATACTCCCATACTATATTTTGCTACTACTCTATGAATAAAATAATAGCAAATTATCTACAATAAAATTGTACTAGTTAGAACAACATCTCGTTCTAACAATAAAGCCTTAGCATGTTGCTTCAGAGCACAGTATCGGAATTTCCGGATGAAATGAGCACAACATTCCGAAATGTTCTGAAGAGGCCTTACGTGCTTCGAGTGTTTTGATCCATGCCGATTCCATTGACCAATCACTTTGCGCAAAATCACATGCAAGACGTATACGTGCACGATAGGCTGTATTCGGACGTAATCTTCAACAGTATTTCAATGTGAATCACAAGCAGTAAAGTAAAATAGCAGCGAAAAGAATTCAACTAAACGGGAGATTAATTCGACTAATCCGCTTAATGGAATATAAAATATCATAGAAATCTTTGAGTTTAGCCGTGATACCTTCAATTACTCTTTTAGAATTTCAATGAACCCATTATGTTTGCGTAGAAATGAGATGCCACACCATCTAATGCTTATATTATTCCCCATCGGCATTCACATCGGTTTTTTGAATAAAAAATCACATTTATGCATTACAAGTAATAACAGCGAATAAATTTGAGATTATATGCAAATAATTCAATATTCAATATGTTAATTATGAGTGTTGCCATTGCACAATTACTGTGTGAATAAAAAAATTTGTTATTTATGTAACCCCTCAACAATTTTTATGTTATACAAATACACTCACTATAAGTCAAAAGGCAACATATAAATTTATCAAATATGGGACAGTCATATGTCGCTGAGGTTGACGCCCAAGCAGGACATAAGTGAAAACATTATTCAAAAGCAGTGCCAAGAAAAGTAGGAGGGCATGACACAATTTTCAGGCTAGCCTCACTTTTGAGATCTCAAGCAAGAATAGATCAAAAACGAGATAACTAATCGAAACCTTACCCGACAATGGTGACTTCATCGACGGTACCAGGTACAATGTTCGCCAACGGAGTCCATTCGCTATCAGCCGTTTGATATTCGACGCTAATAAAACGAACTGGCGAGATGTTGTCCTCGCCAGATGGTAATGTTGGATGCGTCCATGTTAGCGATATTTCATTATGCGATTGTGCACGTGCAACGTTACGACGAGGAGTTGGAGGTAATGGAGGTGGTGCTACAAATATGACCATTTACAGCTCTAACGTTAATGTTCCATCTCTCTCTCTCTTCCCTTTTTTCACTAAACTCCTCACCTTCACCACCTCTCGATCCTCGGATTTATGAATATGACGGAATTTTGTACGCATCAGTCGAATATGAATCATTAAATAAAATTTGCATTAATTATGAAAATGACCTCTTTGCATAGTGGTGACGACGGCGGCAATTGCTTGTGGACCCCATCCGATACTATTTTCTGCAGATACTCCAAATAGATAGCGACTCTCCGGCTGCAATCCTGTCGCCGAGAAGCCGAAAACATTGAAAGGAAGCAAAATTTTTAACGCATCTTGCTTCATACCAGGCTGTAAAACAATCGTCTAAGAACGCAAAACGTTAATTTTAAATCGGTTCCCTTAACGATACACGAAGATTCGTTTAGGTATAGCATATTTCTCATCCCATCTCTTCAAATAAGTGAGATATTTTTCCTCGAAAAGCGCAGAAAAGAAATAGCCACATTTCTTAAATCTGAAATAATAAAAGCTCTAAGTTCCTACTGCAAAAAAAAAAAGAAAAAAAGAGAAAGGTTAGATCCGTCGATTCGAGACGTTTGCCCCTCTCCGTAGTCGACGTGCGTAATAGTTTCAGTTGGCCAAAAAAAAAAAAAATTCTACAGCATAAACAATGTTCCGCATTGTTTCCAGTTTCGTATTGCACGAATTTGAAATTTGCTTCTCACCGATTTCGTTAATGCATCTTTTGCTTCAGCTTTTAAGCGAGCTATACACCAATTCTATGTTTATATACTCGTCTTAATTGTAGCTTCGCGAATGTTTTGCTAACTTTTTTTATGCTCACATATATTTATATGTTTTCCCACTCCATAACGTTCAAATAAAACGAGCATTAATAGAAACGATTCACATACAATCACCACAATGAGTAATAATTAGTCAAAAAATGTTCTAAAAAGGCGTTATTCTGCAATCAAATAATATACGGCGCTATGATAAATTCTTTTATTTATGTAAAAGTGCGTAAATAAAAACACACCTTCCAATAGGTGACTTCATAATTGAGGATGCGTCCATTTGGATTCAATGGTGGCATCCATTTCAAACGAACTTCACTCTCGCTTACATATGAAAACGCAACGCCCGACGGTTCACCCGGTGCTTAATTGATTTCATTCATTAACTAGTAACCAATTAACGGAAATCAAATGTGTAGTTAAAAAAAATATTTTCAACGGAATAACCAGTTTTTAGTTTCTTTTTTTTTTAGAGAAAGCGAGAAATAACTAAATTACAACTTTACTCAGCAAATATCGTACAAAAAAAAAGAAAAAATCGCATTTAAATAAAGTGGAGGAATATTCGACGAAATGAATAGCCAATTTTCCGAATTTATAGGTAGCAAGAACTCCTTTTCCTCTTTGTTCTTTTCTATTTGAGTATTCAACATTAAAAAAAAAAAAAAATTTTTTTTTTGAAAAGATTTTAAAGCAGTTTTGAAGGTAAACGTGAAAATACGGCAGCAGGGTACTTCATCTTTCTGCTCAATTCTGACAAGCCGCTTCTTACCATTTTTTGAAGGTCGATTTTACTAGTTCCATCCTCTTTTCTACCTCAGAGAGATTCAGTAGGTGCGAATACCCAAATATTAGACACTAAGTGACTAACTTAAAAAAAAATTTTTATTTTTTATTTTTTTTTTGCAAAGACAGTTTAAAAGGAAAGCAGAGGCGCTTTTATTTTCCCCTCCCCACCCTCCATTCCCAATCCCTCTCCTGTATACTAAAACGGCCTTTGGCGGACAACGAAGAGATATATGCACGAAACGATAAGAGTATGCAATGCAAAAGTGATTTTAAAACATGCAGATGAGATAGGCAACCATCGCTTACTATCCTCTCCCGTTTGCAAAAGTGGTGGCGCTGTGTTTTCAGGACCTCTACCAACAACGGTGTATGCGGCAACGAAAACACGATAGGCAGTGAACGCAGGCAATTGTGAAAATTTGGTCTTCAAAATAGATGCGTCACCGATGTCGGCGATCTTTGTGAATTGCGCACGTAATCGTTCCTCTTCGGGTACAACACGTACCTGAATAGCAATTCATTCAATAAGACGTCAATGATCCTATACGATGAGACAATAGCAGTCTAACGAATAAAAGAAACTAATACAACGGGTAATGGGTAGTGAGTTCCCCGATATGGGCATGGGGAATCGATCAGATCAATCGATGTTATCTAAAATCTTTGCTAAGCTTTCGCTTGCATCGAACACAAACCATCGCAGTGATCGACAGCAAAATCAAGATTTATAGTAACCAATTTCAAGCAAGTAAATTGAAACTCTCCTTCTTAACTTGAGTTGAATAAATGAAAACATTGATTAATAGTGGTAATAACATTCAATAAGCTATAAATGCATTCTCATGTTCTCGCCAATTCAGGTAAGCGATGCAAAAACCTCTGTATCATCGCATATCCATCCAATACGTTGAAATTACCACAAGAAAACACGAATAAGAAACATAAAATTCACCTTATAACCGAGTATAATACCATTTGCTAAGCGTTGTTCTATTGGATCCCATGATATTAATGCTTGTCGATGAGTATCGACAATCGCTTGAACGTTCGATGGTGCGCCCGATGGAATATCTTCATATGTCATTGCAAACACTTTTTGAGATAATTCACTCCGACCTAATGAATTTTCGGCTATCAATGAAATTTCATAGCTAGTGAAAGGACGTAGATCAGAGAGTATGAAGTCGCTTTCTTTGATATTCGATGTTCTCATTTCACTCTGAAATAAAAACATTGATTAATAAATCAAAACGATAATATGTTAGACAGCAACAATATTTCTGGCATTAAAGCCTTACACCGGCATAGCACTAGTACTTATGAAAATAATACAGGTGATCAGCAGTATAAATATACTTGAATTTGGGATATTTTCAGTGAAAAGTGGAACAAAGTCAGCAAGTGGATTTGTTAAAGATAGAATAACTTGCCAGAATACTACTGCAAATCATCATGAAAATCCATATATGCAAATTGGTTTCATCCTTTTCTTTCTCAGAAAAGACAACAATAGAGAGTACAATTGTAACAGATGAGTATGCAAGTAACAATGAATAACATTTACATACCCATTGCTCTTTACTATTACTGCGAAATAGTATAAGGTATCCTCTCGGTTCACCATTCCACTGAGTGGCATGAAGAGGAACCCAAGAAATTGAGATCGAAGTAGACGAACGAGGCTCCGCAAATAACTTTTCCGGTGCAATCTCAGGTTCTGCCTGTTTGGTCTCGAACTCACGAGACGGTTCCGATGGAGCGCCACGACCTCGAACGTTCTCCGCAATTAATCGCAATTGATACCTCGTATACGGTCGTAAACCCTCTACGGTGAATGAACGCGCCTTCGGAGCACTGAAAATGGATGTGCTATTAATAAAAGTGCAAAAACATGTACTAGACATATTTTTTTAAAATTAATTTGTGGATGGGGATTTAGAAGACAATGGCCGCAGGAAGGGCGAAAGATTCGCAGCAATGAAACGATGCAAGACGGAAGAGAGAATGGAAGATACCAGAATATTAAATGGGATCGATAGTTTTCAAACATTTTGCAAAACAACCTTCGAGGAATTTATAAGAATAAAACTTGAAATTTGTGGATTGCATATAAAACCATGCCTTATATTGAATATGACGACAAATATGGAAGAAGAGGCAACTTTTGCTTCAACAATCCACTTGCGAATAAGAGTGTGACCATCAAAACCCGGTACAAATTGCAGAACGACATTTCGAGCACCAATATCCGATACAACCAATGATGATGGTCGACCAGGCAATTCTATAATCTCATATAAGGTTATTACCGCATCGAGGAATTAAGAGCGATGGAAGATAACAACTATTCACAACCGAAAACATCTTCCAATTTGAGGCATTTTTAAGAGACGAGAAGAAAAAATTCTTGAGGGATTACAAACGAACGCAATATCACCAAACACAAAGGCCATTTAGTAAAAGTTTACTAAGAAATGCAATAAAGGATGAAAAATTTTAGCTGTAATTGTAATCGCTTTTAACGGTTTTTTATTCAACGAACCATACGCCATATGCCATTATTCAAATGATTTTCTCAATTGCAAGATGCCAATAGTTCTTGATCATTCAGACATTCTGTCGAATCGATTCCATCTCTAGAGTGACTCTTTTAGTTCCCATATTAAGTTGTAGGAGTGATATACCTAATCCCATATTCTTACGCCTTATTCGTAAGCATATTGCATATTTTCTTATGTGCATCTATCAAATGCTTTATTTGATGTAAATCTTAACATCGCTGAAGCCAAATGCATATCATGATTCAAAAGAAACAATGATCCTCATTCGTGAAAACTAGGATCTCAAAACACAACAATCACCTTTTAAAATTCGACTATTCGGAGCGATTCCGGTAAGTCTCACTATGCTTTTGCTTTGATGTAAGTATATGCAACGATATGTTATTCATGAAAATTAGGAGTAACCTTGCCGCAAAAAAAAAAGAGGCATAAAACATCTAATTTCCGGCCTTTAAGGCAAAGCATCGTATCAACCTCGAATAGGGTTCTGCACATCATGAAGTTGTAAGTTTTATTCGAATCCGGTTACTTTACAAAGTAAAAAGATGACTTCCATGTCAGTCATTTAACGGAAACAAACCTACCACCTCTGCTCCTAGCTGATCCTCAACTGAAATTACCAATTAGCTGAATATACACGCATAGAAATGACATTATTATAACATGCTTTGCAAATATTAATTTTTAAAACCCGCCTGAAATTCCGGTTTTTTTGCTGTTATCCGTTACTTCAAACAAAACTACGTCATAAAGCACGTTCTTGTTTGGTGAAAATGATATGAAAATGGTAGAAAAGTTGCATGAAGCCAATAATTCAAAACATGGAAAAAAAATTAGTTGAAATCGCTTTACCTGGTGGTACTCCTGACTCGAAACGTCCTTCTGTTCTTAATCCAGCTCCAACCTTTGTCCATGCTTGCACATCTACTGTATAGCGTGTTGATGCGTTCAACTCGGTGATAGTTACACTATGTGTATCTGATGTTACTTCCAAAGTTTTCTTATTCGTTGGATTGTTATCCTCCCAAAAGCGTATTATATATTCTGCAAAAGATATATAATTATTGATGCAAAAAAGACTCCTCGATAGATGAACAACCAATTAATGGCCGTTTATTGTTTATCCAGTGGTTTGGATTGACGAAGTGAGCAAAGAGGCTATTATTTGCTAACTTGAAGCATCGCTGTTCTCTGCATGATGATATCGTTGTGTTAACCTCTGATATATAATCTCAAAAATTTTGAGCAAAGAAAAGTAAAAAAAAAGAAGAAAAGTGATTAAGTGAAGTGATTTAAATAAATACTCCAATTATGGATTACAATCAAGTAATCTTTTTATATCAAAATACAAAGTAATCCATATATCATAATGAATGTACATATTTTTTAACTGATTTAAAAAGTAAAGTTGAAAGTGGTGAAGAAAATTTAATCCTCGCATTTGCTTAACATTATCGATTGCAATCCGCTTGAAGAATATTATCAAAAATCGATACCGTAAAAAATATTTTTTGTTATGAAATTCGACGCTTACTCTGTTCAACTACTTTTGAATATTTTTTAAAATTTTTGTGTCATTATAAAAGAAAACAAGATTAAAAGCCTGAAATGCACTTAATGAATATTATAAGAAAATAGCCGAAGACCGGAAGGTAAGCCGATCTTTCCACAGAATTTCAGGTCGTAAACAAAGAGAAAGGGGTGCAAACAATTATAGAGAGAAGGTAGGCAGTAAAGGAATCGAAATAAATCTGGTGAAAGCCGTATGGACTCGTTCCAGCTTCTTCAAAATGTTTCTGTGACAGACTTCATAACGATGATTATAAACGTACTAATAATGCGTCCATTTGGTTCATTTGGTGGATTCCACATAACGATCGCCGAATTCGATAGAACCGTATCAAAGTTAACCGATTCGACGGCACCCGGCACTGCAAGTATCAATCGTTTAACTCATGAATGCATCTCTCAATAAACTATTCAAGATAAACCGTTCCTACAATTGTTTTAATACTATTACTTGCCTGACAAATGTTTCACTTAATTGTTTCTTCTACTCAAAGAGATCCCAATCTTCGGTGACTGCTGAATATTTACACGAATTTCCACTATAAACTATAAAGACTATTGGCCCATTGCGCGAATAAATAAATAGAGCAACAGATATTATTTGTAAATGCAAATAACTTGGGTGAAAATTGCCGACTCGTCGATGCATCTTCATAATTTTTGAAGGATATTTTTCGAGGATATAATACAAGAATTTTTTATGAGGAAATTTTTCTTCAAAAAAAAAAAAAAAATTATCTTTCAATTGCTATTAGGTTGTAAATATTAGTGGTAATTAAGCCAATCATTAAATTACATTGCTAATTTTTTCTAATGAAGCAATTGCTTTCGATATGCCAACGAAGATTTACTATACAGAACTTACAGTCCTCGAAGGTAACAGCTTCGATTGGTGCACTTCGTGGTCCATCGCCGGGTGATGTGAAACATAGTACCGTAACATTGTAATGCCCAAATTTTTCCAATTCCCCAATCACAACTGTTATATTTTGTTCATCAGGAAGCACACGAATTTGCCGATATAAATTTGTTGGATTAACTTCGCCTTTCCATAATTCCACCTGAAAAACGGGCGTGATATTAATTAAAAATTAAATTAAAACCTGAAAATTAAACAAATTAGGGAAGGGGGGGGGGGGGGGTGGGCAACAAGAAGATCGCAAAAGAAAGGAGGAAAGGATATCTACGTATGAAATCGACGGAATGTTATCTGACTTACAAAAGAAAAAGTTAGTGTCATTGTGGAGATAAGGGTGCAAATAAAGCTTACTAAAGGTATACTGCAACGTTTCGTTCTAAATGGGGGTTTCGTTATCCGGGACATTTGCTGCACAAAAAGAAAAGAGGAAATAAACGAAGCGCTTCGTGACTCAGATGGCCCCTGTGCCTTCAATTCCTCATTATATCAGGTCATTACCGATCGACCGTCAGGAGGCACAATCTCTTCATCGTCACATGAGTGCGCCCTCGAACTAGATCGCTCTTGCACTCCAACATGGAACACAACCAAATGACTACGCAACACCTACCTTATATCCCTGATTGACACCCGGTATCATTTGTTGATCAGGTGGTGCAAACGAAACTGCTATTGCTGTTGAATTGATTATGTTCACTTTGACATCAAGCGGCGCTTGAGTGGGAACTAAAATCAAATCCAAGTTCGCCATCAGAAATAAATGCACAAAAATAATAGAAATAATTTCATGTCGCATTAATTGAAGATAACAAAAAAAATATCACTATTTTCTCGATTTTAGGTCGACATTATTCAATGCATCAACATCTATTTGTGTTTTCTTTCACCACTGCATTATTCAAATGAAAAAAAAAACATTGAAAAACATGAAAATCATCAAAATTCGAAAAAATATTTCCCTCATTCGTTCGAGTGCGATAACATCTACAGTTCAAAATGTGCAAACAGGCTTAATACAACTTACCGCCTTCAAGTGTAGTCACATAAAGCGGTTTACTGAAGACACCCATTCCACGATCGTTATAAGCGGCTACTTGAATTTCATATTCCCTCCACGTTATGAGATGTTCTAAAGGTGCATTCCTCGCATGTCCATTGCTAACGTTCTTCTCAAGCCATGGTAGACTTGCATAATTAGCCAATCGATATCGAATTATATAACCAAGAATATCACCGTTCCATTGTTCAGATGGTGGAGGTTGCCATTGAACCATTATTGACGACCAACTTCGTGCACTAAATATTTCTTTGAAAGATCAAATAAGTCTCACATTTTCCTAACTTCTTTCAGCCACCGATGTATTTGACATTTTCGTCGGAATGGTTTACGTTATTGTGCTATTAAATCAATCATAGTTCCCTACAGTTATTCCCTCCTGCCCTCGGGGTATAAGCATTAGCAGTTTATAGCAACCTTCCGGCTTAATTTTTTTCAGATCATCCCAGTTTTTTTTGTTCGAAGCATAATGATAGATGTAGAAAGCAAACCTGGCAGCAACATTTCGTGGTGCAGCCGCAGGTGGTTGCTGCGGCATTGTGATATTATTCGACGAGAGTGAAGGTTTCCCAGCACCATGCCGATTCACAGCAACGACACGAAATTCAACTGTCGACGATGGTTTCAAATTATCTAAACAACAAATTTATTAATTAGCTATAGGCACTATCCATTGGTGAAGCTTCCTTTTTGATGTGTTCTTAGCAGCTGTCAGTTTATTCGTTAAAACTTTTGGGTCAACTTCTACAACAATCTATTGATTGCACTCTTTGGGAATAAAATTTCCCAACGAAATATTCATTACTTTCAAATCACATAATCATTAACTCCCGTTCATTCCTAAATCCACAGAACTAGAATAGAAAATGTAAAACTCCGCCGATAACACTTCCTTGAAACATCGGCAATTACATAGAGGAAAGACGAAATGCAACGAACAGTACGCAGATTTTGGTAATCCACAACCGTATATCTAATCATATTCGATCAACTGGCCCATATGTCCAACAATTCGATTGAATAACTAACCCACAAGAGTGTTGCAACAAAGTTCAGAAGGGACATTGTCCACTACACTTTCCCAATCAGACCAAAGACCCGTAGGACCGATAGTTCTCATTTGCACGATATGTTTGATTAAAGGTGAATTGCCATCGAAACCCTCTCGCCATGAAACGCGAACTCGGGCAGGGATCGTCTCGTTCAATAATTCTGCGTATACACTTTGAGGCATTGACGGTTTCTCTATAAGAAAGCATTGTGATGAGAGAATTATGGCTTCATATACAAGCTCATAGCCTTAAACGAATTGCCTGGCAACAGTCATAAACGATAACTCCATAATCACGGCATCATAAAGAAGTCCCATCAATGTGGGTGGGCTAAAGTTGACCCCAAGAAACGAATCTACGATTGGAGGCTGTAAATAGTCATAGATTTGGTTGTAGAGTTATGCGTGTCTCAACGAATAATGAGCATAATAAAAAATTTTTTTGAGAATTGAAAACTTTAGAATACTTTTTTCCTCAAAGATAAATGCTATTCCGACAATATTTTCCATCATATTATCTGGTAATTTATAAACCAAAAAAAAAAAAACCAAAAATAAGCGGAATCTAGTTAACGAATAGGAAAGAAAGGAAGTGAGAACAAGGACCGTCTTCAGCAATAAAAGCAAAATTATTTTGCGAATTTTCTTAACAATGCTTCAAAAAATTTCGATTATTTTACAGAGTTTCATTCCATCGGCCACATAGAAATGATTACACGACTATGAGCCATTCCATTCTCGTTCTCTATCATCATTGATGATTTTATATTTAAAAAAATAGAGTAAACAGTAAGAAAGCACACAAATCTATTATCTATATAATAAACTATAAGAAGCACAACATACTAAAACAATCATATTATTCATCATTTAACTATGCAAATAAAATAAATAAAAACCAACCAATAATTCTTAACCATGCTGATATACTCTGCTCATTGGCTCCCACTCTAATCGTGCACGTATAAAGACCAATATTATCCGGTCCCACTTGTTTGATCGATAAACTACCATCTGCATTGATAACAAATCTTCGAACTGCATCTCCCGTTAGTGGTATTGTAATTCCCTGTAATATTGCAGCCATTAAAGAGAGGTCATTTGACGGCTCAGCCGATTAAGCAACAGAAAGATTAAATAAAGTTGCAAATTCGAAGCGAATTTGTAAACTTTTTTTTTCAGGCTCCAAATATTTCTATCATTTATATCAGACAGCCAGATCGCTCTTCACCTCTGACAGGAAGTAAGTAGTAAACTAGTAAATCGAAATTAAACACGATCACCCATGAGACAATAAATTTACCGTATATTATAGCTTCAACAGCAGACCCGATCGAATATTACATCGATTACGATATACCCACCCACCCGTAGATTCGTTATAGAATTCACTAACTAATAAATATGTGATGAACAGATAAAAACTAAAAATTGTCTTTCTCTATTCCCTAATTCCTTAGTCCAAATCAAAATCCAAGTCTTCATATTAAATAAGCGACGATCATTTCTTTCTTTAGTATAGCTTCCAATCTCTCAAAAATCACTGCGTTGCACTTAATTCCAAAAAAAAAAAAAAAAATGTTTCCATTCATTTTCAAAGATTTACTGAATTTGGAAAGTAATTGTAATCGCTTCCGTAATTTGCCCCATTTATCAATGGGGAATGCTTGTAATCCTCTCTCATTAATATAGGTTGTTGCCAACTGGCTGGCAGCATTCTTTAAAGTGCATTCATAACCACAATACAAAATCGGCATACTTGAATGATGCAGTGCTCTCTTTTGTTGAATAACAATATGAATGCATCAAAATATTTGGCGAATGCATCAATTTACAATGGCTAGTGAGTGTATTGGCAAGGGGTTGACCTCTAAATATCTCAACATATGAAGGTACGATGTAAATTACCTTTTCCTCTCACCTTTCCAATTAACTGCTCTCCAATTCCAAAATATTTGCTCTTTATTAATATAACAAGTTAAAAAACTTCAATGAGGAAATAGTGAATTCCTTTTCGAGTAGAATAAATATGCAAAGAGGGAAATGAGAACGAAAATGTACATTGCGTTGAAAAATTTCAAAATTTTAGTTGAAAATTTCACAAAACTATTCAATAAATAGTCATCTAAAAATTTAAATTTAAAAAAAAAACTTTAAAAGAAAAACTTCACTCGTTTCCGGTTTTATGCAAATTTTTCACTCGATATTATTCAACTTAAAAGAGGTTCATTATAAAATCTTTGAAGGTAAGTTATATATTCATATTTTAGTTATCCATATTTTTTAAAATAAAATGTGAGATAAGTTGAACTCAAGTCATCCCGCTTCTATCTACATGAATCCCATAGAATTTCTGCATCTTAAAGTTAAAAACAACAAAAAAAAAAAGAAAATCCCTCAAAATAAAGCACAAAAATAATGGCGCTTAAGCAAGAAACTCCTCGTGAATCCAAAAAAGAGCACTTACATGCGGATGGATTAGATCAACTGCACTACGATGATGACGTCAACTAAGCTTTCTGCTTTCGAAGCCTTAAGAAGTACGCCTCTTACATAGAATAAAATGCATATATTCTGAGATCAATTGGAATACTTATAGATTAACAAAATCCACCGATTCTTTCATTATTCAACTATTTCTTTATAGTACTTCTCTAGTAATATTCAAGCAACGATGAAAATATTATTCAAATTATTCTCTACAATATAAACCCTATGCAAAATATTGAAGAAAACGAATCGTTGCCTATATGGAGATTGCTTTTGATAGTTGTTTCCCTTATTGCTACAGCATTCAATCGGTGTCGTTTTTGAAGGTGAATCGTGCGAAGTGTGTCCAAATATATGCCACTATGTTTATTTTACAATTCAAAACATCCGTTGAGCTGTCGAATAAACAAAACGAAGTGGAAAACCTCTAATAACGGCTTTCGGACAACAAACAAATCAGAAAACACTCTCTCAGTCGGAGTCACAAACAATTCATAACAAGTATCAAAGCCGGATAGGCATATTATCATTGAGCTTAAAGAGTGTGAATTCCAAAAAGCTGGATAAAGATAAAAGACGGATATAGCCCAAACTAAGTATCCCGTCAGTGGCTTTATTTGCCATGTAACAATATATAAAGAATTGCTATTAGCGAACGAATGTGGTTAGAGAAATGGCCAAATGGCCAAATATATGTGGTTGGAGAAATGGCCAAATGGCCAAATATATGTGGTTGGAGAAATGGCCAAATGGCCAAATATATGTGGTTAGAGAAATGGCCAAATGGCCAAATATATGTGGTTAGAGAAATGGCCAAATGGCCAAATATATGTGGTTGGAGAAATGGCCAAATGGCCAAATATATGTGGTTAGAGAAATGGCCAAATGGCCAAATATATGTGGTTGGAGAAATGGCCAAATGGCCAAATATATGTGGTTAGAGAAATGGCCAAATGGCCAAATATATGTGGTTGGAGAAATGGCCAAATGGCCAAATATATGTGGTTGGAGAAATGGCCAAATGGCCAAATATATGTGGTTAGAGAAATGGCCAAATGGCCAAATATATGTGGTTGGAGAAATGGCCAAATGGCCAAATATATGTGGTTAGAGAAATGGCCAAATGGCCAAATATATGTGGTTGGAGAAATGGCCAAATGGCCAAATATATGTGGTTGGAGAAATGGCCAAATGGCCAAATATATGTGGTTAGAGAAATGGCCAAATGGCAAAATTTATGTGGTTGGAGAAGTGGCCAAATGGCCAAATATATGTGGTTGGAGAAATGGCCAAATGGCCAAATATATGTGGTTAGAGAAATGGCCAAATGGCCAAATATATGTGGTTGGAGAAATGGCCAAATGGCCAAATATATGTGGTTAGAGAAATGGCCAAATGGCGAAATATATGTGGTTGGAGAAATGGCCAAATGGCCAAATATATGTGGTTGGAGAAATGGCCAAATGGCCAAATATATGTGGTTAGAGAAATGGCCAAATGGCCAAATATATGTGGTTGGAGAAATGGCCAAATATATGTGGTTAGAGAAATGGCCAAATGGCCAAATATATGTGGTTGGAGAAATGGCCAAATGGCCAAAAACATGTGGTTAGAGAAATGGCCAAATGGCCAACTACATTTGCGCTTCTGAAATGTGTGCGAATGTAAACGACAATACCATATTCGCGCTAAAATCTCCCCTTCCTCCCACCCCCTCCCCCCTTCCCAGTACTATTGTTTGTTCCGATGGAATCTTATCTGCACCTCTCGATTCGTTAATATTTGCATAGGCGGGGTGATCTATGTTCGAGAAACGGGTCACGTCTGTAAACAAATATTTTCGCATGCGTGTTGCGTATCGCGAGAACAGTTTATGGTGCTGCATAAAGGTCAACAATAATCCCCTCTACGCACTGTCACCTTCAGCATCCCTTTTGGCTATAATCATCTCACAAAAAGCACATTCTTCCGCATTTAATAATCGAATAATCAAAAAATATGCATATTTCCTGCAATCATAATAAATTAGAAATTAAACAATAAAAAATTCGAGATCGCATCTTTTCTTGCCATCTTTCTTCAGTATTAAAATAGGAAAAGCACGTCAGACAAATTGGCACAATATGTGCTTTTCCGATTCCAATTATTTGACCAATCAATTCAACAATTCACAAACCAAAAACGTACAATGCATAGATTAAAGTCTTTATATTTCGATCTAATCGCTCGTATAAGTGTCCAACAAAAGACCTACTCTTTAGCCGCTCAACCAGTGTGCAAAGGGAAAAGGACTGACTAAAAGGCAGACAATTTTTTAACACTCATAAATTTCGATCAAAGCTGATTAATTATGAGATAGGAGATCAGTTTATAGTAACTACTATACCAACTAGATTGCATCTTTCTTGCTGATTACTGAGATAAAACTACTGCACGTATGTGGAGGATCAGCGTTCAACGAATAGCGTTGATTGATGGCTGTAAATTACGGGAGTTGACTATTGCAGAGTACGTACGCAAACTTATGATCAAATCCCTAGGCATGAAGGCTTTAAAAAAAGCAAAAGAAAAAGGCCTTAGATCCAGAAAAATAAGAACGACGCTTTACTCTCGGTGGGCATTGGTATAACAAATCTAGAATTCACTATAGAATTAGCTAATGTAGATAAACAATAGCTAATAAGTTACTGATAGTAGTAAATGGAATCATCGATTTGTTGTTAAGTGATCAATACAAATCTCATGCTTGCCGCCTTATTAAGAAAAGTTTTTCATTCCAAATTTCTTAAAGAATTCTTCTAATGTATTTACACTTTCGTCATGAAGGATTATCACATTGAAAGCAATTAAGTGAAATCTTTGAGGTTATTGAAAAAACAAAACGATATTTCAAAAAAATAAATAAATAAATAAACAAATAAATAAAAAATTTGAAATACACAAAAAAACCGTTAAAAATCACAAGATATTCTCTAAAATCGACCAATTCGCAACTCTCTTTCTGGATTTAAATCCACTGAAATAATCAGCAAAAAATATGAAAAATACGATTTAGTCGTTCTCCTCTCAGAAACTAACGAATCATTTCAAGAAACGATTCGGTTTTCGTTGCGCAATCAAACATGCAATCCATAATAAAATTACTAATGATGTTCACTTATGATTCGGCGTCAATAATAAGATCAGAGAAAGAAATGAGTCTCTTTATTTATGCTTTTCCAGGATTTCAGTTTTATTTTTCAATTTCTTCCGAGAAAAAAAAATACTCAAAAATACTTTCATAACTAATATTTCTTCAAAGAATATATGAAATATTACTCAATTTAATATTCAACATAATGTTCGCTCATATTAGATTTGCATTGTGCATAGCTGCAACGCGTTAGACGATAACAACGCATATAAAGAAACGCAATGGGGTACAATCAATCGACGCTCCTTTCAACGTATTTATGCGAATCGAAAATTATTAGCATTCCTAAATTTTGTTTTAAAAAAAAGAAAAAAAAATTTTTTTTTGAGAGAGAGGTATATTTAGAAAATTTCGCTAACAAATGCGGAAATATTGAACTATTTTTGACGAATTATATAATCGAATAGATAAAACTGTCATACTTTAGCGTATCTTTTTAACAAAGTTAATTTAACATTTAGTAACTCATTGAGATGATTTTTGAAATTTCGAAAAATTGCAACTTTTTTCTCTCTTTTATCATTGAATTGTACTAAATTCGTCGATATTTCAATAAGCATTCATCAAGCAATATTTTCAAAGAATCTTTTACTTGCACTGTGCTTTCACGTCTTAAGTCTACTGGGAGATCCCTCAATTTAGAGAGTGTTTGTCAATTTGAACTTTGCATATAATCGAGGTGGGGGAATGGGGAAAGAAACGTTAGGGAATCTTTTAATATTCGTAGCATTCCAAAATTCGGGTATATTCGAGTGGTCTTAACGAAAATACAAGGGAAACGAAGAGACGATAGTATTAGAAGAACATTTCTGTTGTGCGTCCCTCAATGCGCTCTCAAGGTGGGACATTCAAATATAGTTGTGGGCGCGTCTGTTAAATTGCCTCATCTACCGGCAAGCGGCACACAAAATAGTCATTATACTGACATGGCACCGTTAGTATTGGGGGCATTATTTTGAGGGTACTGTCAATCTATTCAACGCCTAATCCAGCAATCATCCAGCCATCAATATTCACTTTCGACCTCATCCTCTCCAGGATGATCTCTTTCAGTAATGACCATACAATTGTACAATCGTATAATTTACTATTATCAATTGCACTAAGTATTTCATAGAAAGAAATCGCATCGATGTTCTTGTTAACTATTTGATTTTGTTACTAACCTAGCCATAATAATACCAATCATAACTCTCTAATTCCAGGTTCGATTCCTAATTCATTTTAAACATTTGCGTCCAATTTTTATACTAATATCTAATATTTTCAACAAACTTCTAACATCAATTTATTCAATTTATTCAGTCAATCCAAATTATAACCTCCCTCTTCCCCATTCCCTTACTGTTTTATGGCAAAGGAATATTAATAAACGATTTTCGAAAAAATGAATGTATTTTTGAGGGATAAAAATTCAATTGCGATTAAGAGCCCTTAAAATATAGTGAACGATTTTCACGCTTGTTAAAGGGATTACATTAAGATATGCACTTAACATACGCATCTTTAGAACAACTAAAACGATCTTTTTTTCAACAATTCAAACGAGCTGAAAAAAAAAACGAACAAAAACTTCATTTAAAAAACTCACATCTCTCCTTTTTTCACATCAAAAAAAAAGTTCACTTCACAACTCTCCAACTTAGTTGTAAAATTCACATTTCTCGTTTTAAGTTCAACAAATGGATAAATGCATTTTCATAATTTTCAACTATCTCCATTGAATTCTTAGAAGAGCTCCCACACAGCTATTAAGTAGTACCAATGTAATACAACGCTGCAAATAACTCATTTCTCATAAATAATATAAATAATATAATTAATGCAAATTCTTTTGTTGCAAACATCGTATATAACACCTCACAAAAACTCATAAAAGCAACGATTACTCGTTAAAATATTTCGATATTTGAGTAACCTTTTAAATCAAATTATCTAAGATTAACATTCATAACGCCAATATATTGTTTCCTAATGCCAAAGAACGCCGCTTATATTGCTTTCATTGCGCTAAAGGAAAATAACGTCGAGTGGTAATCACCGCTTTAATTCGCTTCAAATTTATCCTTCTTCTTCATAGTAATCCCCTTAATCCGTCAAGAATCAAGAATATTCTCTTAATCTCAAGAATATAAAAGAAAAGAATTTGCAACTGCAATTTTTGCTGTATTTTAGCACAATGCCAAATCACATATATTATCGCATTCATTTAGCCAACATAGAGGTCAACGAAATCAAAAAGAGGAAATCAAATCTGCCATTCAATGCATCTGCAAATGAACATAGTCAATTATTTAGGACAACTGCCACAAAATGAACTTGATTCGTTTCCTTTCCCTAATCAACTATTTTCCCCTTTCTTCACTATCTAATCAACATACATCGTATATTATATTCACTGAACGAACGCACAAGTTTCTCCTTCATAGATAATATTTTAGCAATTTTCACATTCCATTTTTCTTTAAATTTATCAAAAAAATATAACCGATGAATCACTTCATTTACAAAAATTCAAAAAATTTATTAAAAATTAAACTTAATTATTCAATAGTGTAATGTAATTCATCAACAGTACACTTTCGACCACTTCTCGTAAATAAATACTGCAATTTTGAAGTCATCTAATTATCTCAAATCGATACCATGGCATTGCGCATATATCATCTCTATTATTCACCCATTCCCTCTCGTTTCAAATGAAAATATTTGCCATTGGGAAATATTCCTTTACAATAATAACGAGTAATTGCTAACATTCCACTTCCATGAAGCGAACATTCCATCAATTGATCCATATTTATCGGCCACTTTACAGGGCATCATAATATTACTTCCGATTAGAATACTTTGATTCGACGGTCCATATTCGATTAAATCCGACCCTCAAAACATATAGTAAATATCACATTAACGAATAATATTCAAAAATATTTGCATCTCAGAGATCATCAATTCAATTGAAATCTGCCCTAAACTACTACTCACAACCAATTCACGTCACGTCATCACGGCAAACAGGTGTCAGCAAATCTCAGAAAAAAAAGGGAAAAAAAAATACAAACGACAACTACGAAGATACAGCGTTAAAGTTGTTCATTCACTACTACGTCAATTACCTCAAATCAGAACAGGTTTTATTAATGCAACTGACAAAGGAAGACTTTAATAAGGAATTCGCAACAATAATGAAATTTTATTTTTATTTTTTATTTTTTTTGAATTCGAAAGATGTATGCATACACATAGTCAAATACAATACATTCTCTTCCGGCGAATAATTTCTTAACGCGTCGAATTTTAGCATCACTACGATTATTGATATGAGCGCTGTGCTGAAAAGTATAACTATACCAAATTTCCCCCTGTAACCTCTTTTTTCTTATGAAAGTTGCTTACATTATTCAATGAAATAAAAAAAAAAAAAAACGAGTGGATCCGTACCGGTAACAGAAAGGAATGCCAATGCACGATCGTTACCATTCTCGTTCGATGCGACACAAGAATATTCTCCAGAATCTGATGGATTCACAGAAAAGATTCGTAATGAGTGATCATCGATCGCATATTTCCCATTCGTAAAAAGTTGTGAACCTAAAACAATGTTCTTCTACTCAAAACGTCAACAACAATAATAAAATATTCTCTGATCGAAACGTTCTGTGAGATATGAATGTAAAAAAAAAAAAAAAAGAAAAAGAAAACTGATGCATGTTTATTTATTTTAAAATCATAACCACAGCAAAGTGAAGTAATTTGAAATGAATGTTTCCCAAAGAGTAATAATTTCCCTTTAATTTTTGAAACATTACCCATGAATTTTACCCAATTTTATCCAAACAGTACTTCTTACCCAATTCATAAGCAATTATTCACTTATATTATCCCCTTTTCTGTTTCTTTTACTCTTGAATAGAGCATTACACGAAGAGAAAGATGAAAGTTAAAACGTAATGTGGGATAAAGCAAATATTAAAATAGCTCATTTCATAGCTCTATATTAAAAAATTTCAAATATGAACTACTATGAAAAAAAAGAAAATAACATCGAAAAAAAAGCAATAAATAAATTCATTTCAACATAATTAAATAAAATATCTGTGAAAAAAAAGATACCATTATGACTCCAAGTGATTGATGGCAAAGGATTCCCTTCAGCACTACACAATAAAACTGCTTCATCACCCGAATTTGTTGATGTGTTTTTTGGTTTTTCGATAATTGTTGCCGCAAAACTTTGTGGATTATCAATCGCACGTTCATCTTAAAACAACGCAATTAATTCTACTTAGATTTTATTTATTACTTTTAGAAAAACTTCGCATTATTTATAAACTTTTATTATATATTATATACTTAATTTAATTTCCTCATTTTCCATTGATTTATATTCAGAGTTAGGCACAAAAAAAAAATAAAACTTTCCTCATCATTTAGAATATTTCCTTTTGCTACGAATAATAATATAAGGCTGCAATATAGTGACACCGGTTGGTAGCTAAAAATCGGTACGAATAATCCGATTCTACTCGATTCTAATTGATACGCTAAGAAATTCCATAATAAATTAAAAAAAAAAACAATCGTTTTATAATCATTTAAAAAAGAATTTTATTCTTTCCGTTATTAAATTTAAAAAAAAAAGTTTTAGCCTCAGAGTTCTATTTTTATTGCGACATCACATAATTAATAGATAAGATGAGAAATTCTTTTTTTTTTTTTTTAAAGATCAAACAGAGAGAAAAAATAGAAGAATTTATTGAAAACTCTTCTAAATTTTCTTCTTTTTGGGAAAATTGGCAACAGCATACAAATTACCTTGCATTCACTATGATTTCGAATATTCTAGTGGCAAGAAAAAATAAAATAAAATTTGCATACATATTTTAGTGATCCAAATTGCAGCGATATCAGCACCAGCCTCATTATGTGCTTCACATTGATACACTCCATAATTTTCATTGTCCATTGATGCGATAGTCAATTTCGATTGGTTATCACTCAATAGTTTCCCATTAAAATACCATCGTAATAATGGTTGAGGTATTCCATCGGCTGTACATGGCACGATCAACGATTCACCCAAACGTTTCGATATTTCACGTGGGAATCGACTACGATCTATTATTGGCCGTCCTGAATTGTTTGTTTATAAAACAGCAATACCGAAAATATAAATCAAGCTATATTAATTCCCATCAATTCAAATAGGGAATCAATCATATTTCTAGAATTCACAATTCCATTACGTTCAATTTAAGTTCCATAACTCAGAAAGGAAGGGATAAATATGAAACATATTTATTCATTATAAGTTCATCAGGAATTCAACATTCAGTGAGCAAATTAGCCTCAAATATAACTAATTTACACGCATAATGTGGTTAAACAGCTATTACCACTACATTTGCAGCCTTTATATCTAAAAAGAAATTAAACAACGATTACTCGAAGCGTTTCACTAGTGACCTACATGGGACAATCTTACAAGAAAAATTTTATATTAGAATACTTGAAATGAA
Organism: Baylisascaris procyonis; assembly: GCA_037389465.1. Lineage (NCBI taxonomy): Eukaryota > Metazoa > Nematoda > Chromadorea > Rhabditida > Ascarididae > Baylisascaris > Baylisascaris procyonis. The sequence continues at coordinate 5,021,938 of JAZARR010000074.1, read as the reverse complement.
ATATATTCTTGTTGACTATTAATTTCTTTTCCAATCTATGAAAAAAATTTTAAGAACAATTTAACGAATATTTTCGATAGACAATCCATTCCAGCATAGATTTTTATAAACATAGAAAGGGATTTATATCAGGAATGAAAAAAAAAATTTAATTGAGGAAAAAATGAAATAAAAAAAAACTAACGCATAACATGCAATAAAGCATCAACCGAATCCGCCTCTTGTACAGACTCATCCTTTGCAATACACGTTACCTCTACACTATTGCCATCGGTGATCATCTGCGGTGAGAGGATTACAAGACGGCGTCCTTCGTGCGTGATTTCTACGTTACCATCATTATGCACAGATACACCATCAAACTTCCATTCAATTGACACTTCACGGTCTCTAAAATATTGATGAATTTTATACAGTTGTTTGTAACTCAATCGATGCTGGTTTAATTCTATTTTATTTATATTGAGTATTTGGATTATTCATTCAACAATAAAGCCAATATAAACTTTAAAAATCAAATAGATCATTTATCCATGATATCACATAACAATCTCTATCATTTTCCCCTCCCCTCTTCTCGATCTATATCGATAAAGATTTTAATAAGGAGATATTTAATCCGTTTCAATAATTGCAAGAATTTCTTGACCATGATGGTGGAATAAAATAATCTCACTATTCGCTATTCGCGTTGTTTCTCCGAAAATGAACACAACAAATAGATGTGATTGATATGTCGTAATTCTAAGTGTCATTTGACGTGTTTTAATGTCAAAAAAGATTTGATTCTTAGGTGTCATAAGGGTATCTCTCAAATTATTATTAAAAATAATATGAAACCCCCCCCCCCCATTAGCCATCGATTTCAAAGCAAAAATGCGATAATTTGAATGGTACTCTTGTGTTGTAAAATACTACAAGATTTCAATAATCCTTTTATGCGATAGCAATGAAGGGATTATTTTTATAGAAGAGTTTTAATGTCTCGTATTTAATCCACAAGAATCAATAAATTGTCGCTAATGAATCGAATAAAGATGCATCCTGTTTATTGTTAAAGCTAATTATGAGCAATTATTGAGTATAGACAACAATGTTGCGAATGCATTCATTCAGCAGCATTGTTCATGATAGAGTATGCCCAGCTCCACTTAGAGGTCAATTGTTGACAGTACACTAGGCAAAGGGTGTCGCCATTCAACATGAATCTCAAAGACTGCAATCCTCCAAATAACACCGCTAATCACTATCGATCATCTTGCCTTCTTTTTTTTAGGGTCATATTCAATACAATTTTCTAATTTCCCTCTTCTTTTGATTTTCTATTTTATATAAATTATTTTTATTTCGTGAAAAAAAAATGTTCCAACAACTTTATTCATTTCTCTAATATTCAATAATTTAACGAAAATTTCTGCAAAACGCATAAAAAATAAAAATCAATTGCAATAGTACATTATGAATGATTCGGAAAGATAATTAATAGTGAGGATCGCAGAGGTGCATTCATGTGTGGGTATTTGTGGGAGTGTATTCGCCCCTCTATTCAATTCCAATTCATGACCCAAAAATGCTACGACCATGAAATTTTCTATACTTAGTGTAATATCGACGAAACGTTCACAACTTCAATTATATAATATCATTCAATAACCATAGGGTATGCTCCAGAAATTTGAAAAAAAAAATTAATTTATCTTTGTTGGATATTATCGTGTAAAAATAGAGGGGAAAAAATGAGTTGTAGCAGTTATATATTGCAATGAGAACTTGCAGATATGTACGTACTTATGGAAGCATAATTAAGTAAACTTCACAAGATTCCTACGGGGATCACTCGAAAATATAGTGAAGTGAATGTTGTGATGAAGCAATCAATCGAATAGTAAAAATAGAATTCCCCTTGAGAGATGCAAAAAAAATTTGTTGAATAAAGAACACATCATGAATGCGCTACGCAAAATAATTTTTGAGATTCTTTTCTGTTAGAATCTAAATGATGCTAATCTAAATTTTGAGAATCTAAATGATGCTTATTCAAAAATCTCAGCTGATATTTTCTATGAAGAATTTTTGGCTAATCGCTTGATTATTATATGCATACGATGAGAAGGAAAAAATCGTGAATGCACATTTTACAAAATACGAATAGAGAAACACAAGCAGATGCTTAAGGAAATATAATAAGAAATGTGATAAAATGCAGAAACATTCCGCATACTACCACATAAAATTATGAGTAATTAGCTCAGAATCCCCGAAAAAAATAAAGAAAGTAAAAACCAACGAATTCTAAATTATTGTTTTCTTAGAAATTGCTTGTTAAATTAAGAAGCAATTTTCCCAAAAAAATATTCAATGAGCAAAAAAAGAGCAAAAAAAAGCCGAAGAAATTGAGATGAGAAGCGAATTGAACAGCGGCAACTGATGGAGGCATAAAAAATAAATAAAGATATTAGCAATTATTTAAAGAAGAGTAGTATTATTGATAAAGAATGAATCATCAGTGCAATAAATAATCTTGGGTTTAGCAATTCGGCAACTTCAACGCATAAATCGTACGAAGTACAATTGCTAATGCTAGCTTGGCTCATAATTTGACCAGTATTGTTTCGAGTTGCTCTTCGCGTTTTTATAAACATCAACTATTCATTCGGCAGCTTTATGGTAAGAAAAAGGTATATCTGAATCTTACCGTCGACTTGGTACACAATCAAACGTTATCGCTTTCGAATCGCCAATACGATAAACAACATCCAATGGAGAGTAGATGATTCCAAAACTTGATTGCTGCGAATTAGATTCTTCTGAAATATGCAAATTTGACAATTCGATGAACGTATTTCTTAATCGATACGCAAAAAGATTTCGAAGAAATTAACATATAAAAATAAGAAATTAGCATATATATATAAAAAAAAAAATAAAACAAATGCAATAAAATTTAAGATAGTCTATCGGAAAATAAGTAAAAAATTGTTCACCTTGTAATACGTATTGAACAGGTGATATAAAACTACGTTCATTAAGAGTGACACGACATTTATAAGCACCAAAACGAGCACTCGAATCAATAACAACCAAATCTCCCGATGAAGTAACATAGTGCGTATCGTTGATAAATATCTGCAAAATAAAGCATTTTTCACTGCTTGGCTTATATCATTTTTTTTATCACTGCATATCACTCGATTATCATAGAGAGAGAGAGAGAGAGGGAGAGAGGGAGAGGGAGAGAGGGAGGGAGAGAGGAGAGAGAAGTTAAACAACAATCATTGAGAAAGAAACAAAAATAAATTAATAATTAAGTATAATTAATTACTGTTATTAAAATTATGAAATTGAAGTTACAATATTAAATTAAAACAGCAATCAATAAAAATAAATTTAAAAAAAAAATAATGTAACCTCATTATTTTCGAAGTACCACGTCCAAGAAAGACTTAATTGAGCGCTTGCATTCAATGATGGCGGTTGTAAAACAAATGAAGAGCCAATAGGCACTTTTATTGCTTTTTCCACTTCTATCGATTCGAATCCATATATATCTAAAAGTGACAATAATTTCTCGTTTCATAATTTTCCATCATTTTTGTGAGATAATAAAATTCAATGATTTCGTTTTTCTTTTTTTTTTTTTATTTCTTTGGAAAATTCTTTTCTCAACGCAAGAAAACTATTAAAAAAACACATTAAACTTCAATTCACAAAAAAAATAAAAAAAAAAAATCTGAATTATTCACTACCATAAGTACGAGCAATACATCCTTTATGACGTTATTTCTCTTTATTTTTCGCTCATCACTAAAATAAATTGAAATAAATAAACGATGTTTCTCGTACAACAAGTTATGTCATTTATCACATAATCACCCAACAGTGAATAACTTTAGTGATCAATCACAATAAACAGACAAACTAGAAACACGCAAATTGTAATGCTAATTTAATGATACTCTCATTAATATTCATGAGGGACCAATCAGATAACCTATTCGCAGCTGGTGATTTACTTACAAATCGATAGATAAAACCGATTGTTCGATGGTTTTTCTGGAAGCATCGTTTGAAATTTTTTCGACTGAAAAGTGTATTTTGAAATCACGATTACTTCTCCACGTAGGCAGAAAGTAAAAAAAAAGATGCGTTTTTTTTTCTGCAGAGAAAATAATAAATGAAAATTTTGAAATACAAATTTTTTCAACTTACAAATTACATGAATCGAAAGTGCTGATGAAATAACCGTGCCGAAGCTATTTGTAGCCGAACATCTATACGATGCCGAATCTGTTGATATTAAATGCGCTATACGCAACACATCAGCATTCTCGTTTAATGGTTTCCCGTCTTTAAACCATCGAAAATTAAGATCATTGCTAAGTGACGCCGTAGGACATCGCAACGACAGAGGACTTCCTTCGGTAAGAAACAACTCTTCATGATCCCATGCCGATAAAATTGGTGGTTTATCGATGAGTGTATTCAAACAATGCACCCATTCGACAAGCAACGGCCAAATAAAAACGCACAACCAACATATGCTCATCACCTCATAACAACCTAAAAAAAAAAAATTGCAATTCTCTCATTCATATTTAGAAATAATGAGGAACTTGAATATGGATAACGATTCCCATATTAATAACAATTTTAAATGCACAACATGTCAGCATCATTATCCCCGCATAATAATCACATTCCGCAACGACGATGCAAGCGAAGCAATTCATATTGTGCGTATCATAGAAATGTAACACCTATAAAAATACTATATAAATATTAAATATTACTAAAATCAATTCAGAATTCAATCGTTGAGATTTCTTTGTTTGTTTTTTTAAATTTTTAATTTCATAAAGGAAGAAATAAATGAGAGATTACCTAATCTCCCATTTGAAGTAACATTTTTTTTAGCAATGAATGCAAAAGATTTTATTAGAAAAGCAATAAAAGCGGTACATCTATGCGTACTTAGTTCAAACACAAAAACGTTTCATTGGCGTCGATAATTGTTCGTCGAAGCGTCGAACAAGTTAAACGTCAAGCTAGTGAACATAAGTACCTCAATAAAAGAATTTCGTTTCGGTGAAAGCGTCGCCCCCCATTCAACGGCAATCTTTGAGTGCTTCGAATGCAAATATTTACTCAATGATGGCATTCGTTTAAACCACGTTCAACAACTATATCGATGATATATTCAAATTCAACAATCAACTGTGAATAGATAAGATGATTTTACTGTGTAACTATCAGAAAATTAAAAAAAAAGAAAGTACTGCATCGGTCTTAGATGTAACATAGATCTTCAATAATATTACAAACAGTAAAAATGTTCTTCATTATAAGACTGTCACTGTAAATCAACAATATTGGGAACCATAGGGTCCATCTGTGCATAAATATTTTTAATTTTCGATGCAAAAAATGATGCTTCAAGATTTCAAGCCATAAAATGCTCTAACATCCCTTGATGATATTAGCCACTCAACATTTGATGTTGTAATAAAATCTAACGTGACGCTTAAATCGTTTAGAGGATCGTACACATACGAGCGATGTACGCTCATCAACGTCAACATAATCGACAATATACACTCTACGCTTAGTGAGCAGTACTAAATATCAAAAATCGACCCGACTTCTACACCACTTATGATCTATGATTGATTCCTCATCGTTATGTGTTTGGCACCGCCTCTTTTTTTGATGAGAAGATAGCGCCTCAAAATGCGCCTCAAAATTTTACGGGAACGATGAATCTGGGAAAGTTAATCCTCCCAAACTACAGATAAGCCGAAAGAATTCCCCTATCTTCACTATTTTGGCTAATCATCGAACCAACTAAGGAAATGAAACAATGTTTTAGCGAATCTTACAATGAACTAAATGATCACGGATTACGAATACTTCTTGAATAACACATGTGATGTCCACTTATCTGGTCAATTATGCAGATGGTCATTTGGTCAAGATAAAATTTTTCAACCGCTCTTCAAATCTTAAGATGAATGTGCGATAGGCTAACTACTAAAGATGAACGATGCATCATCATTCGGCGATCAACATCAACTGCTTTCGAATTGTTGTTCAGCTCTTGAATATATTTCGAGGATAAACCCTACTGTTACGCAATGATAGATAATACGACAGTAGAAGAAAATCGAAGAAAAATTCACTTATTAGATAAGGTGATAAAAAAGTAAAATTTTTGAGTGAAAAATTTCTGAACTATCAATGAGAACGATAAAAATTTAAAATCTTTTTTTTTGCAGAATTTTAATCGTTTAGCAGATAGGAATTATAATTTTCAAAATTTTTGTAAAATTTATCGACCACCCAAAAAGACGTGCATCGCATTCTTCAGTACTACTTACAAAAATAAATAAGTAAGAGTAATTTCAATTACTTGCGCTTAGCAATAGCATTGAATAATGTGAAGTGCGTATGCTTAGACCGATACATAAACTCAGATACAATTCAACGTATGAGATGAACCAAAAAAAGGCTATTAACGATCAATCTAACTATGAAATATATTGTAACTCGACGACATATGATTTTTTTATACAACATTAACATATTTTAGTTGCAAATTAAATCGAGAAAAGATTCTATCATTTGCAATTCTACCCACTTCCCCTTCCCATCGGACATTTTCTTATTACCACAAATCATTTGGGTAGATTCAGATCAAAAGTTTTTACCCATTGAGGAAAGTATATGTAAAGTAATTTAAAACATATATTATAACATTTAAAAATTAATGCAAAAACTTTTACAAATATTAAATGAGTATATAGAAATTACGTCAGCTGCATATAATTGAGCACGAGAAATTCTGCTCAAAGGGAAAACTTTTCAAAAGAAAAGGGTAATTTTCTCGCTTATCAACTACTTAAATACGCTTGAAGAGCTAATCGGTTGCCTTTGCTTCAAGTATATTCAACTAATTTTTATTTAATTAATAAAATCAAGGTGTATCAGATAGCTTTATTTGGTTTTATCCTTACGTTACAACTGTCCACTTTAATCATTAAAAGCAATAGTCAACGCATATGAAATGAAAGAAAATAGTTGTTATTTTGTGTTTGAAAAAATTTTTTTTTTCGAAAATTTTTGAATTTCATTTACTCATTAAACGCAACTTATTGGTGTTCTTTATTTTTTGGCAAGAACGCGAAGCAAATAAATCTTTAAAAAATTCTTCAATAGTGATCATTCCAATGACCTATTTCTACTAATTTCGATCCTTCGTTTTTGCTAATAAATTTTATTTAGATTTATAAATTATTGAAATTTCTTATCAAAGAAAATGTAAAGGTTAATATCGTTATTTTCAAATGAGTCAATAAATGAAGCGTTGTTTCGCAAAAGATTAGCATCTACGATAAGTGGATGATTACATAACGGCATTGCAAATGAAAACAGGTTTGTATAGACACAGCTATATTCAGTGATGAAGAGCATTTCGCAAACATACTCGAAAAAAATGTCTTTTATAATATTTCAATTCCCAACGGGTAAATTAATTTAAATTTGAGGATACGATAAAAATAATGGAATGAATATGAAAAACTTCGACAATAATTGAGAGGTTCTGAGATTATTTAAGCTTAATTACTTGAATGAACTTGTATCAATGATGAAGTGAATAAAAATTGGCAATTAACAATAAAACAAGGATTAACGATAAGAGTTTTTTGCATCAACATCAAGCATTTTTTTTTTTGTAATTGTATAGCTCATTCTCTAGGCGACAAATGATCTCACAGCTGTAAAATGTAATATTTTTACTATTTCGCCCTAAAAGTCTTCTATTTAATCGTTAGCAAAAAGTATAATAATAAAAATAATTCAGATCATTTGCTAAAATTTAAAAAATTTTGAAGAGACGTTTATCGAATGGTTTTAGAATTAAGTGTTGGGCGGATTTTTAAACAAGATATGGCACGAATTATTACTATTATTTGAGTCATGCTGAGAATCATTTAATATAATAAAACCACTAACAATCATTTAATTTAGAGAAATCCCTCTCAACTATTGTGTAAAATTAAATAAATTAATGGGAATTACTTCAAAATTCACAATTTATAAAAAAATATTCAAGCATAATAATCACGATGGCATCATTTTTAATAAAATATATAAATAATAGGCGTTGTAATTTCAATGAAAATTTTTCCAAGGATGGTAGTGAAGGCAGAGTGAATCGAATAATGGACAACGGTGAAAGTCAACAAAATGACAAGAAAGAGCCATCTTATATGGTAATACACTTCAGTTAGTGCTGCTAATAAAGGTAGTTGATAAAACAACAAACACTTTGGCATGAAAGTCAATAAGTTTTCGATCTCGCAATTAATCATCAGTGATATTTCGTAGAATTCGACGGAATGATTTTCGCATGCGACAGATGCGCCATGTCGCGCGAACGACTTGACAGGAGTCGAAGAAAAATACAGATAGAGAGTGGGAGAAGGTGGAGAAATGCTGTGATGAAAAAATTTGGGAGCCACCTTGCCCAATAAGGACCTCAAAAGAGAGCGATACGTTGCTTCATAGTAGAAACGAAGTCGGGGGAACTATTCCCATCCCTTTTTTCCTAGCCTATTTGGGATCACATCGAATCTGGAAGCATCGGAAAGTGGCTCAACTCACCATTCGACTACAAAAAAAAAAAAAAAAAAGAAATAGGAAATTAAGTAGGGAAAACTTCAAATTTGAATGATACTTCTAAATTAAAGAATCTCTCATATCAGATCTGCATAAAGCAATCAACGAGAAATGCTTGTTAAAAATGGTATAAAGCTGCATTAGATTAAGTAATAATCACCTTCGATCAAGTTAGATCCACGATTGTTGATGATTGTTGTATAAAACGAATTCACAAACATCAATATTCAAATATCATAATATAATATCACAAAAAATATTCCTCGAGAAATTTATATAATCTATACAACAATAAAACTTTTACTTAAACAATTGGTAGAAAAAGTAGAATAATTAAAAGAGATGAAGAAAAACTTTTGCATCCATATAAAAAAGGACGAATAAGAATTGAAACCAAAATCACGCATAATTGACTCAAATAAATAAATTAAGTGGGTTTTAATGAGAAAAATGGTTGAATTGCACATAGAAATTTAATTATTATCTAATAAAATATTGTTGAATATATAAAAAATGCATATAAGAAATAATTTTGAAATAGATGAAATGATAATACGATAGAAATGATGAAGAAATTTATCACATACTTAATAAATATTATGAGCATCGATGGATAACGCAGAAGGTAAGCAACATTCAAATTAAATATCGCAAAGACTCTCTCGTTCGTTCGTTTCTTTATAAGGGGCAATCGTTGTGAACGGTGAATAAAGACCGAATGAAGGAAGCGCTTTCCCACCACTCACATAGACTGAGAGAAAGGGCGGAGTTGCCCAAGCGAAGACAGCGTGCACCACCACCAAATGGGACACAATGCAATAGAGTGGGCAGCATATACGAATAAAGACGATACTGTGCTAACAGAGTTCAAGTGGTTTACCTCCCTCAGGCCACATACTTCAAAGAAAATATCAGCGCAAATTTATTCACTATATGTCACCTCGCCAACTCGGCAAAACAACGAATTTTGCAAGAACGACAGCCATCATTGGAATAAATCAATTAATTTCTTCGTGCTTTCATAGTTTATTTTCAGTTGAATTTTGCATTCATAAGCAATAAATAATCTCAATTAAAACATAATTATAATAATAATTAGAATAAGCTGTTGGCGAAGATATTTAACAAAGATTTCACTTAGAATTACACAAGATTCACTCATATAATTGTATTCGGCGAAGCAATTCGAAGAAGATGACAATAAACGAAACTTCTAGTGCGTCATGTAAATATTTGCTCCATTCTGCTCACGATTAGTTGGTTCACTTGAAATCATCTTCCACCACTTAAGCAGGAGGAAACAAGCTAAATGTTATGCACCAAGAAGTCACTATCAATCAAACTCCACCATATCTTCCTTTGCAACTATTCAAGGGGACATTCTAATCCTTGATTTTAATAACAATAATAATAATAATCTTTATTCGTATAATAAAGAAAGCTTGGAATTACATGTGCAATATATACATATACAGACAAACAGAACATATGTAATACCAGCATTGCACATAATCATGCGTTTAAAAACCCAAAAAGATAATGAGAACAAATATTAGAGATTACTTAAAAAGGTAATATACTTTAAGAGACGTTTCGAACAGTGTGACCTGTCGACGGTATGCGCCTCATATCAGTTATGACTAGTCATCCTATATATATATATATATATATATATATATATATATATATATATATATATATATATATATATATATATAATGATTTTAATAATAATAATAATCTTGATACACCGATCAATTCTCGTTTCATTTCATTCGTGTTAAATAATTATGAAAAAATAGATTTTCTTAGCAAAAATGCAACACACAAACAACTTAGGCACAAAAGGTGAGCACACAATCCGTACCTTAAATCCGTAGCATCCGAAATTAACAACATACTTCTAAAATCTCGCCTTATTCATCAATGTAGTACTTCAGAGATGACCCACTTGAATATATTTCATGATTTAATCCAAAACTTTTGGATTAGTGCCAGTTTTCAAATTACTACTGTCGATCAAGCAATCATTGCAAGTTTTGCTAACTTTTACCTTTCCATATAATAGCTTCATTCCACTTTACTCTTCACAATATCAATCTTAGGGCGACGAGAATGAAATAAATGGACATTGAAGTGGACAGTGGTCACTTCAATTTCGGGACTATTATATATGACATATGTAAGGTGCACTATATCGCTAAGAATCATTACGAATTGAATTCATCCAAATAAAATCGTAAAACCTCTGCGAAGCACGTTCCTTCTTCCGCTTCGTATCCACAAAGACACTTAACGAGCTATTAGCGTTTGCCGAGAACGATAATTGAGATGTACATTAAAACTGTTTCCGATCTCAACCACAACCGGAGCCGAAGGGGGAAGCGGATCGCATTTAATCTCGAACCGAACCGATATTAAGATTGCCGCTTTATGATGGACTGAATCTACGAGGGGAGTCGTTTTGATTAGTGAATGAATGCGATACTAGTGGGCTATAGGAGCACAAAAAAATTAAGGATTGAGTAAGAGTGAATTAATCGCTTATAATATTCGAAGATAGCAAGAAACAACGTTGATGAGAATTGAGGCAAATCGAAACCGTAATTCAGAGTTTAAAACGAGATGAAAACAAAAAAAAAAAAGAGGGAGAAGGGAATGAATATGACAGGGAAACAGGCTAATATGTAGAAAGAAAAAGAGACGGGAATGGAAAGGAACGACTAAATCCCTAGCTTAACGTTTAAGAGCAGCAATAAAATATCGAAACTAAAGAAACTCTCAAAGTGTACTTAAGGGGTTTTGTTTAAAAAAGTCTCATCGTTTCAAGTAAATCAAATGAAACCTGAATAATTTCCAAACAGCTTTCAATAGGTTTAAAATGTATGGAAAGGTAAGGCAAGAATTGGTTCTTGATTATATTGATTCGTATATGCAACCTAGAACTACCGTACTGTTTTTGAAGTACTATAGGCTAGGGTGCAATAGCCTGAAGTAATCCATATCTCGCTATGCGTTAAACACTGACCCGATGAAGTATTCATTTTCCTAGTAGTTCCACATTCAAAATTTTGGCTTAGATGATTCTCAAGCGTTTTTCGAAACGCATAACCATGGGAGGATTACTACGATCGGAATCGGCCACTTATACTTTGCTCGACGCATTTTCGGGGAACATTCCATAACACTTCCACTGTTTCAAATAATAACACTGAATTCCACAAATTCACTTCAATCATAAAATTTAATTCAATTATTTAAGAACAAATGAAGTGATAAGGACGGTAGATATGTGATAATAAGTACAATACACATAAATAAATATAGTACATTCAATGTGTCGATACTTGAGCGAAATTTCGACAATATATCGTAGTGATTTCTCAAAATTTCAAGCCCTTAAATTTTTTAAAATTTTTTCTTTTCCCACTTATGGCTCATATGGATGTGGCAAGTTAAATAGCAAGAAAGAACGTGGACAAAAAAATAAAGAAATCGAGGAAAATCCGCTCATGATATTGTGCGGGAAATAAAATACAACAATTTATGATAGGATACAAAATCGAATCTTCACAAATATCATTTAGTAATGAAAAAAAAAAAGAAGAAATTAATCAAATCAATTTCGGATTTTTTTGCAGCAAGGATTTTCTATGTGATACACAGATAAAATATCATTTTCCTAGATTCGATTAGCTAATTTCCCTCATTCCTGCCAACGATTGAATGTTTTTATCATTTCTTTCATTCGTTTATCATAAATAATCGGATAATTTGAATGATTTCCTCATAGCTTCATGAATTTTTTTTTTTTCAAATTAAAAAAAAATTTCAATAGAGGGTAAACGAGGAATGAAGAAAATATTCTTGATGATCAATGAAAGACAACTAATACAAAAATCTGCAATCAACTGAAATTCTACCATCAGAACGCTTCGATTACACTATTTCATGACAGCAAAATTTAAATATCCATGCAACAGTATGTATCATAGCTTCTAACCAACTCATTCGTCGTTTCGGAAACAACCAGCGCATCGTTGATTTTCATCGAAGCCCATCTCTGCAATGCATTGCGTTCGTAAAACATTTACATACCATATATTTTATTTCATGATATCTCATAGTTAAAAATTTGGTACTCTATTTGATTTTCAATAAATCGTCCTTCGAACTCAAATCGCTAATAAAGAATTTTCAAACAAAATTAAATATTTCAAAGGAATTTCTTGGTAAAAGATGCACTGATATATATTGATCTAGGCAAAATTAGACTATACTGAGTGGACGAATTGAAGAAACGAATTTATAAATAAAATCACTGCTTAGTGACGTAAGATTCAGATGCCTCAGGGATGGAAGTAGGAAACGAAATGAGTGGGAGGCTTTGCTCCTAGGTGCATTCAATCGTTATGCAAAGCGCTAATGATTAATGACTTTCATTGCTCTAGTTCGTATTCAAAAAAAAAAAAACGAAATTGTAAAATAAATGCATACAAATTTCCCAAAATGCTCCTGGAAATATATAATAGTATTAAAAAAACATTTAACACAATATTTAAAAGCTTCAATTGATGGGCAGATGAAAATGGACAAGGTTGAGAGGGAGAGGGGAGATGGACATATATACAACACTTATATAACTTCACTGCGACATACGAAGGAACAAAGGAACTGAGAAATAACAAAGTGCTATGACCATATTATGGGTCAATTATCAGTTCCTTTATTGGCCCACTACCCAGCACTTCTCAGTAAATTTTTGCCCCATTTCTTCTCCCCTATGGACCCATGAAATATGCTCTCTTTCGCAGTATACATACAAAAGCCCTAACTGAATAATGTGAATTTTCAACGACAAAAAATGTGTGCACAGCAATTCATTAACACGTGGACGACTGCTGTCTGTATACCTTGAAAATAATTTAGCTTAAATATGCTTACCATTACCATCCGAATATGTCGAATCCTTTTGATTTTTATTCTTTGTCATCTCCATATTATAAGCGTGATGGCGTTTATTCAATAAGCTTTTCATTTCGGTATAAAGACCTGGATCGGCATTTTTGATTATTTTACGGAGTGCTTTCGACGTAACTAATCGACCGAGGATGCTATATAGATCGTCATCAGTGGTCGCATGAAGTAGGAAACGTGGCCGTGGCATATTCGGTACTATAAGGCCTGCGGATGCTAATTTCTGTTCCTCTTCATCTCGTCCGTAGTTTGTTTCGTTAGCATCCATCCTGTAGTGATACGCTCTTCACTGATAACTATAAATAGATAATTAGCACTCTTTATAAATGAATTTTTATGCACATAGCAACCGCATATGAACACATTAAATAAACTTACTAAAAGCAATGCAACATATAGAATTAGACGAATCACCACATATCAGTGCCACATATAGAAAGAGATCTTCGAAATAAACATGAACTTTGACAGATCACATACTGCATCTAGGGAGGCATTTTCCTTTCGATTAAAAAAAAAAGCTATATTTTCTAAACAACTTTTGCGGAAGGAAATACAATGCATAAAACGGTGAACGAATATTTGTTACCCCTTGAATAAAAAAAAAAATGAAAAAAAGCGAACTTGGCGGTACGCAGAATACGATGTGAACAACAAGAATTTTCTATAAGCTTTTTTTTTTTACAGTATACCACAAATCAAAAAGCTTCAGACGATATACGAACACAGATTTTTTGCCTCCGTAAAATATCTGGGAATAATATTCCAAACTTGCCCCTACTCTCACGTGTACTCTGTGAAGAATAGTGTCTTCCATCTTGCTTGTCATCGATGTTACTGTAGAAAAAATTTTGGGAAAGTTGCAAAGTACAAAATTGTACCATAACACGCGCAAAAAATTACCGTACCAAAATATTGCATCTAAAATACTGCAACCTAGTGTACCCTACTTAGCTCATGCTTACGGCTCGATTTTCTACAATTCTGTATCGAACATCATGGCCAAGAAATACGGCAATTAAACTGTACTTCTTGGTCATAATGCTTAACGCAAGGTTTTTTTAGAGGCATGAACAGGACGGCATGCAAGCACACTTTAATCTGGTACTCTGCGTAACAAAACTATAACGTCCCTGTTATTTTAAGTCCCGAAGAACAAATATTTCAGCACCGTCGTCCTCAATGAAAAAGCAACAGCTCCACGCCATCGGAGCCGGAGTTCCTGCACAATTGCAATAAGCTGAGCACATCCGTTGCGAACAGTAAACCGAGCTGCACTACACTTACACAAGAGTACGCAGTACTACCGTAACCTTCACTTCGCGTGATAGTTCGACGCTTCTTGAATTTGGCTTCTGAATATGCTCTCCTATCATACGGTACAGGTTTGCAATACTGTATCCTATCGTAACGATTGATACAAATTTGAAATAATATAAACGAAATGAAGGCAACAAAAAACAATTACAAGTTGATGCAGATAAAAAGGTCAAAGAAACGCCAAATCACATTGATATATTTCAGAATAAAATTCAACATGCAAGAAAAACGAGTCGATGATATAACTTTTTTTTTTTCTAATTCCACTCGTAAAGGATCATAGTAATCGTTATTGCGCGGAAGTGAGAAATGAGTGTTATTTCAATCGATTATCTTATTTAGCTATCTCCATCCATCCAAAATATCGTTTAATTTTAAGTTCGTTGATTGTGCGAATAATTTAATGTTCCATCCACTAATTCTCCATCAGTGAATAGAGAATATAGGGGAATTTTATGTGAAAACATTTGGTAAAAAACAGCAAATTGCAATCGCAAACGATAATTTCTCTATGCAGGCAAGTTACCTCACGTATCAGATCAATGAAAACAGCATTTCCAGTATACCACCTATGGTCAAAATTTCAAATAAGAGAAGACATGGATTGCTGCTTACTGAGAACAACTAGCAAATCTAACGGTAAATGGAGGGGGGAGGGGGCGGGGGGGAATGGTATATTGCATGTCAATCAGCTGCTCAGAGGCCATTACTCTAAAGAATTTTATTTATTTATTTATTTACTTTTTTTGCAGGAATCTCAACTTCTGCTCGAAGCACATGATGGGTCTTGTTGAAAGAATATTTGAAGGGCAATGGAACGTGAGTGGATAATAGAGATGTTCACATTCACACCAAAAAAAAAAAAAAAAAAAAAAACAATTATCATCGGCACAACTATAATTTCTTTGCTGCCTATTTGATTAAAAATTGAAAATGTGTAAATGTTGATTTGTTGATCAAATAAGGTGCACAAAATTTTTCGAGTGGTGGAATGGGAATTAAAGTCGAAATGGAATTGAAATCTTTCCATAATGAAGCGCATTTCAATACAACGATAAAATTTATGCTAAAGAATGTAATGAGTGATTATAACTTGTGGCTTTGTTGGGATTAAACGAAACTTTCTTTAAAAAAAGATCACCATAGTAAGTCAACGTTCACGATAAAATAGCTCTTCACTTTCTGTGTTTGTGAAAGAGATACCCGTTTTGTATTTCCTCTTCCCCTTAAACGTTTTCATTTCCCCTCCCCCATTCCTATTCGTCAAAAATTTTTCATCCCGCTTGCAGCGTTCATAATTTTTCGATCAATGTTGAGTTGTAAATGTCGATTATAGTGTCCAGTGAATGGTTTACGATGTTCGCAGCTCAAGCTCTTAATCTCAACGATCATGAAGTAGTTGGTTTCTGTATAATTACAGTAATTTATGCGATCGTTCATATCCTTTTATTGAAGGTATAACGCTATCGTGTTGTTAATAAAGGCAATAATGTTTAATAAGTTCCTTCTCGTATGCATTACGAGTGCTGCATTGTGTGTGTGTGTTTGTGTGAACGGAACCTGGTACGTTGCCCTCACAATAATGTCCAACCTATTCATGCATTGCCACTGTCCTTGAATGTGGCTATTTTACTGCGCAAGAAATATGCCTTAATTTTTAGCGCATTTCCCATCATTGCGTGGATTCGTTTCATCTTTTTACAGTATTATTCGCTTATAACAACAGTTATGGATAACCAGATTTTGTCAAGTTTGCGGGCAAAGGTCATGGCATGTATCTTCGCATCTGATAAGTTTCTAGGCCTTTTCGGTATTGCTTTTATTGCAATCTATATATATATATATATATTTTTTTTTTTGACTTTTTTTTCCCGTGTATATAAAAACGCATATTCATGCAGTATGTACATATATATATTTGTGTGTCTGCGTCTTTATGTGTTTCTAAAATATTCTTATGCATATAGCGTGTGTATGTGTTTGCGTTTGTTTTCGATCTGCGCATACTTTCAATGCGCGTATGCGTTTTTCTATGTCCGTTCTGTTATATGCGTTTATACGCACGTAATATGTATGTCTCTATGTGCACGTGTAGGATATGTGTGTATGCTTGTGCATTCATATGAAAATATATGTGGATGTATGTCTGCGTATGTCTGTGCGCAGCGTCCATGCACCCGTCTGTCAGATAATTTTCAATGAATATTACTCATAGTTACACAAATAGAATTTATTGAATATAATTTGCACCATAATGTGAGAGGCTATTTTAATTTTGTAATCCCCTGTCAGATGAATTGAAGCAATTTTCAGGCTATATAAAAATTGTGGATCAGACTTTCCGGATTGCTGATCAAGCATCTGATCAAAAACTGAACAAATTTTTCGGTTCAAGAGACGAATAGTCAGTCGAAGAGGGAAAGAACCTCTATTCACAACTTATATTTATAATTTCGCTCATAGCTTTAGTGTATTTAGACAAGTATGCCAGCCGTTTGCACATTTCTTAAACACTGTTTCAGAAAGGAAGAATTTCCGAGAGGAATTTCACTACAACACTTTTTGATGCAATCGATTTTTAAAGCGTAACGTGCAAATAATTGTGAGGCGTGAATTGTTTGATGTGGGTGGTACAACGAAGATGTGTAAGCAAAAGATATGGTTGTGTTTTTATTGCTTCCATAAAGTCTGCATGCTCACATGCTGTGTACACGACCGAAATATCTATTCACAATCATCGTATTCTATAATTTAGTTGTATGGATCGGTTATTATTTTTTCGTCGAATAGGCGCTTCTAGAAATCCATACATGAAAAACAAGAGTTTTTTTATTTCATTTTATTATTTTTTATTCTATTATTTTATTTTAGTTCCTTATTTATTCAGTTGAAGTTTCATTGTTGTTATTCTAATGTTTGTTGAGATAATACTCTTAGCTGAGAGAGTTTTCACTAAATAAGGCTCATAATATAATGGAGGCGATTTGTCGAGTTGATTTTGCTGAGGTTGGTGTCGCCTATTCGAATATTTCCATCCAGTGGGAACTTCTATTCAATTATTTATGTACGCATCTCATTCGTTTATATAATTCAATTTCGATGCACTATCGGAGGGAGTGATCGTTTGCATCATTGTGTAAAATACATATGAAGATCAGCTTTGCCAACATATTATTTCAAGCAAGTGCTTTACCAAGGTGTACACTAATGATGTGAATCGTTCGTGCAACATTTAACAGTCGATATTGTAATGCTTGCAAATTTGCGTTTCCGGCAATCATCGAAGCGCACAATGCGCATTTAACTCACCTTGAATTTGTCGGAGCTTATATCTTTTGTTGACTATGCTTGAGAAATTGGTGAAAATTTTTTCTAGATCTTCATTGAATGAACTATCGTATTGTTTTGTAGTCACAGAGCGCTTGAAAATGTACCCTTGCAAAACTATGGTGTCGAAACGTTGCATACGATCAGTATGTTGCATAAAAGATTTCTTTTATCAGCCATCTCAGCTATTTCTTCATTGATCTGTATGGATCATAAAGTTGGGAGCCGTTTCTGCACATTTCACCGCTAATGAATGTAAAATGTTGTTTTTAATTTTTGAATCATCGTAGTGGTCTTGCTGAAACGATCGAGAACCTTGTTTATTTCTGTTAGCCTGAGCTAAAAAAAAAAAAAAGAGAGATTTGAGGTTATTGTTTGAAAACTTTCATTTACGTTATCGAAAAATTGCAATATTGGTTCAATTGGCCACTCTTTTACTTTACTTAACATTTTTTGCAGGGAATTGCTCTCAGATAGTCTTCTTATTCCGTATTTGCTCTCCATTGCTTTTTTGTCTGTCGAATTTGAAATCTTGGATGAGTTAGTGTAAACAATCATGCACTATGCCTATGCATAGACATAACTTCGGCAGTTAAAAAATAGTAAAGATATTCGAATGTGCATATTTGCCCTAAAACGATGCCACAATCGTTTTGTGCATTGCTATCGCCTAAGTGCCTTTATTGGGAACGGGAATGATTAGTGTTCGATGTGAATGTGATG
Organism: Baylisascaris procyonis; assembly: GCA_037389465.1. Lineage (NCBI taxonomy): Eukaryota > Metazoa > Nematoda > Chromadorea > Rhabditida > Ascarididae > Baylisascaris > Baylisascaris procyonis. The sequence continues at coordinate 5,002,915 of JAZARR010000074.1, read as the reverse complement.
CAAATTAGCGTCGGCGAATTGTGGGAGCCGACAAACAACCTAATCTTCAACCTCTAAAGACGTACCAATACCGGTTGGAATTAGCATTGCGAGATATGCCCTTCGGATTATCGTCACTCATAAGACGGGTCTAAAGTACAGGAAAACATTTCGTTGTTTGTTTTTTTTTTCCTTTTATGCATCATTTCATCGACTAGAAATGATTAGGGAATTTCAATGTTGTCTTTATAGAATACGTGCAAATTTAGCATCATCCTTGCTAATTGCACACTTAAATTACGGTTTTTTATAGTATTTGCAAGTGTTATTTACTCGAGCCACCTTCATGCTTATGATTCATTGTAACAAAAAAAAACAAAAAAAAAACAATACATTTTAAAAAAATTTTTGCGAATTTTTATTTGCAATGCTCATTGTCCAAGGTAACATCTTTTGCCTATTTTTGCATTTATTTGTTTGTCTGTCGAGTAATTAATGGTAAACATTTTTCACAGATAATCTTTTGAGAATGCCAATCTCATAGGTGAAGATTTTGATTTTGATGATTTATGCGAATTCATTATTTACATCTTTATAGCATTCACGTTAACGATTTCATGATTGAAAAACGACAGAAGACGTCCTTAAGTGATTTCTTCACTTATTTGTTTCGGTTATTTGATCGATACATAAGAAAATTTCTAATAGCTTAGTGGGGTAAAAATAGCTGGCGAAAAGTTGCTATTGCTTGGAAAATTGTTTTTTTTTAAACTTGAAATTTAGCAAAAAAAAAATTAAAAATTTTTTTTTGAATCTCTACTTCCATAAATATTACCTAATGAACGTTTCTTTACGTATAATAAAAATTGAAATCCTCAAAATCAATGCTTACTTAGAATAGATTTGTGGAATATCGGATTTGCTTGTGATTATCAATAGTCTTCATTCGCAAAAAAAAAAAAAAAAAAAAGAGCGACAAATAATCTAAATTTTCGTCAATAATACTAAATTTCTGAATGCCTCAGAAAAATAGAATTCTAAACAGATATTCGCTTGCAATAATTTGTCAAATCTTTGTTGTCATTAATATCGACGCGTTCTTATACATCTTTCCTCCAATATTGTATTCATCAAGACGAGATGAAAAGTACGAAAAAGTCGCCCTCATATAATTATTCGCTCGTTTTTTTTTTTCATGTTTCATCGTTAAAAGCAAAGCGAATATGGCGATCTAAGCGAATCATTTATGCAAGCATAAGCACTCATTCGTCATATATACATCCTTTGTTGTATGCAAAATGCATGAAAACATCATTGAAACAACGATTGCAACGTTTCGATATTTGTTAATGCAAAAAAAAAAAACAGCTGTATTTGTTACGATACTAAAGTACAAATTTCGAATTTATATTTTCACTAAATAGATCCGTTAATGTTATCTCATAGAGGATGATTAATTACTTATTTAAATTTAAATTTTTTTTTTCTTTTTATTACTCACCTTATTTTATTTTGCATGGAAATTTTTACGACCGGAAATTTTGCAACCTTTTTTTTTTGTGCACTAACATTTCAATCTATCTTTGAGTGATGCATGTGAACGTTTCAGGCACTAAACATGAAAAACTCTCTAAAAATAGCATAATTATTTGTATGAAATTGTCCATTTAAGAATTGTCAACCCTTCGGTGGAAAATCTCTGATGAAAAGTTTTTAAAAAAAAAAAAAAAAATTATCTAAAATTACTTATATAATCGCTAGGATTTTCGATGGTTTTTTTTTTTGTTGGAATTTTGTTGACTTTAAAATAATTTATTGTATTGTTGAAAAGTGCAAACAATAACAATTGGAAATTTGTTGCAAAAATTTCCGTAACGATGAGATCATATGATGGCAGTGCAATTACAAAATTTGTAACCTCTTTTTTTTTTTTTGTAATGCAAACGTTTCGAATGAAATAATTACAATAAATTACAATAGTTTGAAATTTAAAAAAATTCTTCTCATCGCCTTCACTATTCAAATAAAATAAGAATTTTGAAAATTTATATGAATGATGATCGAAATTATATTTATTTGCATATTCGTTTTTGTGTCATACCGGAAATATTGAAATATACAAAAATTTCATTTCTTTAAACTAATTTTTTTTTTTTAACATTTGCCGCAAACAAATTTACGTTGCTATAATTTTTGCATTCACACACAAAAAAAAAAAAAGCAAACAGCAGCCGCAACACCTGCATCGCACTATAGTCGCTTCTATAGGTCATTTTAACGTTGAAAAATTGGCCAGATCATCAGATCACCGCTATCAAAGAACTCAGTGATCAATGTTAACAAGCTATAATTCATCACGAATTCTTTTAATTGAATTATGAATTACTCTAAAAGGATATGAAATTTGCATATGAAATCTTATGATTCAAATTTCGTGATTTTCTTCAAGAAAATAAATTCTCAAAAAAAAAAATTAAAATAAGTGGAAAAAGACTTTATTCCTCAAATATCACCAATCTGCTTCAATAAGAACTCCAGCCGCACACATTACACCATTTATTAGCAATCGTTCGATTGTTTGATGTGATTAGCTGAGTATCATTTTTGTCAACTTTTTGAATCATTTTCTATGAATATCAATTGCATTTATCGTTATGAATATTGCTTAAAGATAAGCACATGTACTATTGCTGTTAGAACATTTTCATTACAAATTCAATATTATTGTAGTTGTCGGCAACATAAACGATTATGTATCAGTACTTTCCCTATGAACTATGGAATAAGCAGAGGAAAACGGGCGTATATTTTATGTCGCCGCATTCGCTTATTGGACAAGCATATTCAGTATTGAAACCAATTTATCAATGACAATATTATTTCGATGTTTGATCGTTTCTTATCTTTAATAATGTTATCTTTTTCAATCAATAAACGAAACTGCTCTATTTTATTGTTACCAGCTAGCCAATTATTCGATTATTTACAGAGTTTCGATTTTCTCGATTTCCGTTGTTGAGTTAAACGTTGCATATCGACCTTAATTATGTAAAGAAGGCGATCAGCAGTGAGGATTTGTGGGTATATAATGAACGAGGCAACTTAGGCAAATTTGTGGTAATGTTGAGCCTTGACGCTGTGCAACTTAGTTTTTGAGCATTTATTGTTTCTTTAGTGGTCTCTTGATAACCTTCTTGACGGCTTCGAATCCTGTAATCGGATTCTCCCCTTAAAGAAAAAAATTCCAAGTGGGAACAATTTAGTGATTGTAATTTCAGGTTTATTTCGGAGGCTTGAATATCTTTATTCCGTGTTTGATTAAACGTTTTTTTTATTCCGGACTTGCAGGTATTCTTTTGTTGTGAATTAATAAAAAATCATATTAAGTGAGTAACGATTGTAAAATTGAGTGCGCGAATATACGTTTCATTGCTGCAATTTTTTTCTTTCCTCTTATTGGTTTCTTTTTTTTTTGGATGCTCTTTCCTATCAAAATTCGATAAATTCAATTCGTCTAACGCTACAATTATCTGAAAACTTTTATTTAGCGATGACGTCATTCGTACTTTGCAGTGCGGAAGAGAAGAAAATTCGTTTCACAAAAATAATGAAAATATTTTTATATTCAACGATGCTTTATAGAGTTTTGTTCATTCGATAACACTAATGAATCGATTTAATGAAGAAACTATATTTTAATTTTATTTATTATCGATATTGTAGCACTTTGGTTACTATGTGGTGTGCAGTAAATAGGCTCCCGTCAGACTCCTTGGCTCCGTCCTACCGAGCATATTTATTGATGGGAGGGTAGTGAAGTAGGTCTCAACCGTTTTTCTAAACGAAACCACAATGAATCGATTTTTCAGCATTCGACAAGCTGGAGACGAATCTCTAAGCTCTAACTCCCGCAAGACCTTACAATTTCTCGTTCTGTGCGGAAATGGAAACGTTATTACTAGGCAATTATTCATAATTGTTGTTTTGTGGATTTAAATAAAATTGAAAAATGATAAATTATATTGCCTCATAATGTCGCTTCATAAACTAAATATTATGATATTTGCATATATATATATATATATATATATATATATATATATATATATATATATATATATATATATATGTAGCCGAATATTCGTCATAAAGTAATAATAGTAGGTGTATAGAAATCAGATGGATTTCGCAGTCACGTTCATCACTGTTGCGTCAATAAGTAGGCTGAATAAACACTGAAATGAAAATACACATTAAAAAAAAAGGTTTCTCTACGATACGAGCCAAATGATTGCCAATAATTTACGATGCCATTCTCTTCTTTAAAATTTTTAGATCGCATAGATTATTACATTCGTATAGATATTAAAATTGAAGAATATAGGGGAATTCTGCATTATTTTTGAATTGATTTAAAACCAATATAGATATCTCCTATATGAATCAGATTGTTTATGCGTTAGCAATGTTAGCGAATGAAATATTACAAAAGCATAAAAAAATAATTGCGGTGATTAAATAATTAGAGAGCTATTGAAATGCTAAGGGTGATGGTGGGATAATTTAAAACTAAACAATTGTGCTTTGTACCTTAGAATTATAACGATTTTCTCAAGAAAAAAGATTTTTAAAAAAAAGATAAGCATTTGTATGGTTTGAAAATCTGGTTTCGTCTAGCTAGATTCTTATGGTTCAAAATTTGGATTTGTTGAATAAGATTTAAAACTGCTACGTAGCATCGCTTCTTGTAAATAATTATTTGTTTTTCGAAGAGTGCGAGAAGTTGTGTTATAGTGCCATCATCATATTGGCGAATCATTTTTTTTTTAACGCAAATGATTTTTTTTTTTTTTTTTGAGAATATCATTGCAATTGAAAATTATAAAAGATACAGCTTAAATAATTAAAGTTACATTAAAAAGAAAATTTGAGAGAAAGGGAAAGAAAAAGAAGAAAAGATTCACAATTATTGCACATTTCTAGGCTCGAATAAATTTGTGAAATAAATAGAGTAAAGCATAAAAATTTTCGACGAGAATATTGAAAAATTGAGAGTGTAAAGTGGATTAATTTTTGTCTCTGAACTTAATGCAGTAAATGTACTTTGTTGACGTGGAATATTTCCGTTTTTTTTTGTTTTGAATGACAAATGAAATTATTGCAACCAATAAAATTTGATTATTTTAATTGAAAACTCGTGAGAAATAAAGTACTTCCAAACGAATCGCCGCAATGAATCGATGTAAAAAAGTTCTTTTTTTTTTTTAAATAATACTACTCTTTATTTTAATGTATTTTATTGGAGATTCATAATAGTGTATCTGCTTATATAAATCGATAATATTTTTCTAATTTTATTATAAATGAAAGAGTTCAAAATGATTTTCCATTAAGATCATTTCAAATGATCAATGATTTCATTTGGGAAAGTTTCAAATTCTTCATTCCTCACTTCTGCGTTTCTTCAAAAAAAAAAAAAAAAAAAAAAGACTGCATTCGAATGATTTCAAAAATATTGTATATAATTTTTCATCTGCATTCATTTTCAGGATTTTACATGGTAATTTTTATTTATTATTAATTCTTAACGTTATTATTTGTTGATATATTGTCAAATAATTTTTAATTCGTTTATTTGTTAAATATTTTTCGTCGAAATACGACATGAATTCAATCAGAAATTTAATCTAATCATTGCGATAGGCCGTATTTTTCGTAAAGAGTAAGATATTTTATACTGTAAAGAAAATTGAAATAATAGATGAAATATTTGTTTATTTTTTTAAATAATATAGATAATGCAGGTTGATTGTTCATACTGAAATCTTTTGCAAATTTTTATGCCCAATAGTAAAACGTTCATATGCTATACATAACATTCCCTCTTAGGTTATCAGTGCTACAATAAAACGATCAATATTTTCCACAATATCTTATTTATTATTGTTACGGAATAACCAAAAAAAAAAAAAAAAAAATTGGAGATCGAATAAATGAAAACTGCGAGAGAAAATTGAAAGCATCGGCATAGAGCAGCGATGAATTGCGGAACTTTCGTCGTGGGGAACCATTATCGTTGAATGGAATTTTGCACAGCAACGTTAGTTGAATTCAATCTAACCTCCAATCAAACTAATGCATTATTAATTCTCAAGAAACCTAAATCGGAAAGTGATATTTGCAAGAAACATTTTCTCACAAATTTTAAATGCGAAGAGGGGTGTAGGCCATAAATGCGCTCACTATTGAAATATATTAAAAGCTTGATTAAAGAAATTCTCGGAAAAATTTACAAGAAAAGAGTGAAAATAATGCGAAATTAAAGAAAATTTTTTCGAAAGTTCGCTTAAAATGTTTCATTTTTTGATGTCTTCATCGTGAATGATGAAAAATTTCTCTCAGCTTTTAACGTTGGCCATTGCTTTTCAAATGGAAACGCAATTCATAAGTGGAATGGTTTTTAAAACCTGAACAAGTTTTATGTGTTTATTTCTGCGCTTTGGTTAGTCGAATTTCAAAACCCATTAGCCATATTCATTCCATCGTTCTTGCACCACCAGAAATCATTGGCAACAACGTAATTTTGTGGTCTACAATTGTTAGCGTTTTTGACCTTAAATCCTCACGATTGGTGCCATTTGTACTACTAGTTCATTTCGCAGCTATTATATTATCACAAGGTCAGACATATGACTGAGGCCACTAAAAAGTGTTACGTTTAACAAAGAAACGTCTTATTTTGTATATTTTTTTAAATAATAACCATACTTGTTATAGTCCAATTAGATTCTCGAGAATTTTTTCTTACAAGTTTCTTACAACTCCCGAGAAACTCGAGAGATCACCATAGTTTACTTGTAATGCGCTGAGGCCTTCAAGGTATTATTGTTATAAATATGTTATAAATGAATATGTTATATGTTATAAATGAATATGAATATGTTATAAAACTATACGATTCATGATAATCATTAGTGTTTTTCGTTCGTTAAAATGCAAAAGAGAGAATCGACAACGAAATGTATTACATACATTCGTCGAGTATGTAATATGCATTCATATATGCAATATATGATTGCAATTTCATCAAAACCCTTCTTAAAAAAAAAAAAAAAAAGTGTAATTTTAATTGCGTATTGTAAGAGGGTTGTAGGGAAATACGCAGACAGGTTCTTCATATCTGTCAACAATTTATTTATATTTTTATAATGATAGTTTAATAGTCTGATTGTGTTATCACTGTTTGAAATATCACCACGAATTCCACATAGCGAATATTATCAAAAATTATTAAAGAATTTATTATTAATTCAAGTTGCATTAATTATTTTGTGCACATGATTCGTATTATAGTTGTTTGTCGTAACCAAAAAAAAAAAAAAAAAAAAAAAACCCAAAGCTTTTAATATCAACGATAAGAATTGTAATATAAAACATGCCAAGCATATAGATAGTACCCCCTGAGTTGCTAAATATTCTCTTGGTTGATTTTCACTGATTGAATTCAAAATCGATATAATTGATCGTAGTATAATTCACTAGAAATTCTTGTTGATAATTAATGCAATTTCACAATGATTTATAATTGCAGTGAGTTTTTATATTGCACTCGTTGCGTCGATTCTTTTCAATTACTTACTTTTCTTTATTCCTTTACCGATAAGTGCTAGGACATTACTAGTATTACTACTAGTAATATTATCACTTAGTAACTTGCACTAATTGTACAATTTTATTTGCAACGATATGCATATGCATAGACACAACCTCGTTACATGTTTTGCACTATAGCATTGCAATAACGTATATGAAAGCAATTCACTAATGAAGTCATTTAGCCAAATAATTTAATGGTCACTTATCATTATCAAATTATTTGATAACGAGATAAGTACCATTAATGATTAAAAAAAAAACAACAACAACATAAAACATTTGCTTATTTTCATGTCATAAACGATTCGTAAAAATGTCATTCATCGAGAGAAAAGAAGAGGAAGAGAGAAAATAGAGAAGGAGAGAGAAATGATGCGTTGTCCACCTGGTGCCCTCTTCACGTATATACACATACATACGCACAACGGTCGCATCTGTCCGTGTTCATTCAGTGCTGCAATGCATGTGCATTGTCTATCAACTGCAACCATTGATATATCTATCCTTCGTGCAGCAATGTTAGCTCGAGGATTTACGTCCTGAAGAGTTTCTTTTTTTAATAATATTAAATAATCGTGGTCTTTTTTTTAGCCTTTCGTATTGAGTATATTGACGTCTTCTTATCGTTGTCATAGTAACAGCATCAGCACAAATTCAACTGAAAAAAATAGACTCAAGCAGATGTGTTGTATAATCTTAGCTATTGAATTGTGCGTTATAAGGCTGTGGTACCATATTTTAGGATTCTTATATCCATAATGGAGGGATAATTATATGTAAAAAAAATTTATATTATAATGCACTGAGTGATAATAAATGGTAATAAGGGCGTTTTTTTGCAGCGATATTGAAGGGATTATAATAAACGCTCTATGAAGTAATTTTTTATGGACGGATGCCTCTATTCAACGCAATTTGCTTGAATGTTTTCTTTTATAAGATTGTTTGAAAAATTATATGGCTTTAAGTTGTGAAATTTTTCTTGCCAATTCCCTAATTTATTTTCAGTGATCATCAAATATTTTAAACGTTCACTCTGAAAGGTGTATGATACAAGAAAAAACTCCTCAGAATACAAATTAATTTATGCAAAAATTTATTATTTCTGATAGCTTTAATATGTAAATTTCGTTGATTTCATTGTAATATCCCAATTCTATCAAAGTTATGAAAAAAAAATTCATAAAAATTTGAAGAATTTTCCTTTCAACGTGATTCAGATATCTCTTATCAGCCCTCTGTATAGGTCGCATGTTTCTTTGGTTGTTAGCATTGTAATGATAAGCATTTATTGCTGATAAGCTGTTAAGTGGTAATTGATGGGAATATGTTTAGATGCTTTTCCTTCGATGTTCACACTCCGACCAACTTTCAAATAGCACTCACCACTCGAGAGAGAATGCATCTTTCTTTTTTTTTTGAAATAAATTATTGTTGTAATTTACGAATGTTGCGTTAAGGTTGACCACTTTTTTTAATAATGCATTAATATATCTTTGCTTTTTTTGTGTTTGCGATATTATTTTTTATTTAAACAAAGGTAATATTTTTGTAGGGTTGTTAAATTTTACCCATGGGAATGTAAAATGACCTTTTCGCTTGAGGCAGAATCAGGGAAAATGATTTTTTTTTTAAATCATATGTGGCGTTTTTCAAGATGCAATTAACAAATACCCTCAAACGCTATTAGATTCGCAATCATGCGAATAGTAGTTAATGAGGGCACTTCTCAAAGATTATCTTTATATGGATCAGTAACGATTGCCGAAAGCAATTCCATTTTCTAACTGTTGAAACGAAGGGTTCGTCCACACTAAGCCGAAAAGTATATGGTTAATTGAGGCATCTAAAATATTGTTATGTGTCTGTTTCGATGAACTCTGGTTGTGGTGAGGAGGTGATCTAGTCTGAAATATTCCTTTATGACTTATTCAAGCACATAATAGGTTTTTTTTTTTCGATCCTCCACTTCAGTGCTTCACCATAAATGACCAGTTATACGACCTTTCCGATTCCACAAAACGCTCTTATTCCTATTTAGTAATCATCGAATGTGCACAACATCGAAGTTTTTAGCTTATCAAGCTTATCAATGCTAAATCTTATCAATGTTAAATCATATCACTCTTTTTCTAGATAGTTGGGTGAGATTTTTGAATAAATCTTTTCATATATTTGAATGCAGTAATAAGCGGCCCTATGTTCGAAAACGATCGACTAGTTTATTTCCCTTCGAGTGGCTGCATTTGCGTATTTGCGCACTTTTATTGTGCACATTTTTAAAGGTTTTATCGATTGCTTTCAGATGTGCTTCAGAGAAATAATGCATTTGTGCTTTTATCGTTTGCGATTTTTGCTTTTTTTTGCTTCAAATTAATTCTACTTAAAACACTATTTTCACGGGGTGATAACATTAATCTATAAGCGCTTTTATCACTATACCATCGAAAATTTTTAGTGATAAATGAAACATAATCGCCTAATAATTTTCGTTGAAAATCTTTTGGTTATAAAATCCAAAGAAAAAAAATAGTTTTTTTTTTTTCATAAATCTAAAAATTGGTGAATTTTTTAACAAAAACGCCCATTAATGCAAACCTCTTCCACAATAACTTTCAGTGTTACAAATCTTCAAAATTTTTTGTAAGGCGTTCGTATTTCTGGTAATGTTTTATTTGTTTGTGCGATCTAATTATCTCAAATTGCTCCAAGAATATGAGTTTATTCTTACATTTAAATAAATAATATTGGCTACGAAGTCTTTACGATAAATCCTTTCTAATTACATTCCTCTGGAATCACTGTAGTTGGTAGTATCGTCTCCCTCTTCCGTGCTCCTTTCCCTCCATTTTATTCCCCACTATTCCCATATAGTTTCACTGAGGATAATAACGGATATAAGAAATAACTGATGAAATAAATAATGGTGAGATAGTATATAGAAAAGATGACAGATGAATGGTGTGTGCACGTCATTGGCAATCATCACTCAAAACTATGTGTGGGAAAAATTTAGTGTTGATATGATGAAGGAAATCTAGAGCAATGTTGTATAGGGATAATCGAATTTTGCGGTTCTTCGACTGAGATACTCTTATTTCTTTTTGAACCTTTTTTATAATATTTTAGGAGTCACCATCGTCTTGCTTTCGTTCACCTCTCTCCCCTATCCCGATGAATATGCTTTTTGTTGATCTCCTTTCTAGCATAAAATTGCGCTCTGCAAAAACATCGGAGAGTCATAATAATAAGACAGAGTTATGCAAATAGAATTGTGGATGTAGAGCATGATATAAACCGTAGACGCGTTTGGGATTGGCGGTTCGAGAAATACTTGTTAGTATTTGCACCCCATCGGATCTTACTTTTATTCTTGACTTTTTGATCTCTTTCATATGCTTTCATGCCCGTTGGTACTTATTAACGAGTGATCTACGTGGCGATTGATCTGTATCAAATGAGTTTTTGTGAACGCAGTGATCATGGTGATCTTTATTTGGTGCAACAGGCTGTATGTTTACACTGTTTGACCTCGTGTGGATTATGACCTCTCTATGCCTTCGGGGCTATAGCCGAGGCTAAAAATGGGCCGCGGTCTTGCTTGCTATTCAGTGTTGTGCTTTGCTATTTTCTGACCATGTGACATTATTACTCGAAGCGAACAAGTTTGTTCTCCCTCGCTGAGACATCTTTCACGCCAACTTGATCGCAATACTATTTAGAATTTTTTGTTTCGTAGAGATGAGGAACAATATCTGTACTAAAGAAGGAGGTTTCTAGTATGAATTAGATGAGCCATTCACGGATTTAATGCGCTTCTGCAAACCTGTTTTCCGAAGAACTATTATAGTGGAGCCATCTTCGCGAATATATATGTGCTTTCAACTCTGAGGCACTTTAAACTATATGCCATGCTCATCGATGAGCACTGAAGGCAGATGTAGACGTCAAAGATGAAAAAAATTTGCATTTTGCGTCTTCCGGGTTTTTTTTCAAAATTTATATCGGTCATATTTGCACACAAATGGCGATTTAAACAGAATTTTTTAATGAAGATCGGACCAAGTTCCGTAATTTACGAAACTATTGTAATTGGTTAGATGAGTAGAATGCAAAAGGGCATATAATGCCACATGATGTATAACGACATCATGTGAATATTTGAAATTAAAAAAAATTAAACGGATACCATTAATCTTTCAAATATAAAATGGGAAAAAATTTACTATCGATGCTTTCTAGGATAAATAAAAATAGTTCGCCATATTTTGGTGGAATAGGATCACTTTTCTCATAGCTTAAAATAGTCTGAATTCACTCCTTAAATTCATAATTTTTCCACCAAGGATTCGAAGAGGTAGAAGGCTTTGCTTTTTTTGAAACAAAAAAAAATCGACTGCCATATTTAATTGAATTATTCTCGTGGTCAAGGATCGGCTGTCAACCATTTTTCTCCATTTATTAATGTATATTTTCTAGTAGATCGTTAATGAGATGCAATGCATAGATTGAAATCATCGATAGTGAATAAAAGTGATTGTGGAATGCGATCGCAAATCGTCACCTAGATCGTTGTAAATTTCGATCAACGCTTGACATTGACAGGTGAAACGTTTGTGCTTAATTGGTGATACTCTCACCTTATCGTCCACCTTTATTGCTCATTTTTGGTATATATTTTCGTATACTCTGATATATTTTAATCTTTTTAAAGCATTTATTTCATCAGTGGAGTTGTCTTGCTGCTTATATGAATATGATCGATGCGATTCGCACTTCCTAATATTTTACTTCACCATAATTTCGATGAAGTAAACTATGAGATAGAGAAGACTGTAAGGAGGTTGACTAAAGAAATAGACCAAAGATTTAGTGACACGGTGGTTGTTGAGAGGATGCTGAACTGAAATTGGGCATCACCAATAATTATATATATATATATATATATATATATATATATATATATATGAGAATTGCTTGCCTGCTTGAAGTGTTTGTAAAGATTGCTCTAAAAAAATCGGAAAGTGTTGCTGAGTAAATATTAAAAGAATGAAGTCAACAAATACCACAAATATATGAAATAGCCGTTTTATGATTTCCGGTTGTGTTTTATACCACAAATAGTATAATAGTATAATACCACAAATATTTTGTTCTTTTTTGGTATTTTTTCATTGAGAATGACCGTATGCAAATTTGAATTTTCCTTAATTTTCTTCGCATTGCTGCTTAAGTTTTTTTCAAAACTTAGCATCATATTTTACTTTCACTCTCGTTTATTCATATCGATAAAAGGCGTATTAAAAAAAATTAAATTAGAAATAACTAAATGAGCTGATGTATTCTTTGTTGTTGCTGATCGCTTCTGGATCGACTAGCGCAAATGTCCAAGACGAAGAAATTGCGCTATCGGATTTGCCAAGAAATTTTGATACCGATAGCGTCAATGGCTTAGGTAGTGCTCTCAGCATAGGTTCAGGGCGCTTGTTCGGTTCTTCTCGGATCTGGACATGTCTGTCAATGTTGTGTCTGTAATAAGCAGACGTTTCTAATGTTGTGTCGGCAGTTATTATCTGAACATCTCAGCAGACACGCACCAATTAACGTACGTGTTTTTATCGCTGTTGTCCACTATTACGTGGGTCGACGTCGACGTGACGTGCGTCAAGTTGACGTCGGGTAGTTGGCGGGAAATGCAAATGCACACAATACGAGGATTGTTTGTGCTAATGAGGAACATCCCTGTTGAGCACTCTTCACTTGAGTTCGGCAGACTGTTGAAGCGTACTGCATTTATGAGCAGCGAAAACACCGAATCCATGAGATGTAACTCAACTGAAGTACCATCTGTGATAGGCCTTCAACCCTACCGGAGGTTCTCCTTTCTTGCCGGCTCATACCAACATAGTACGTATTAGCTACTTCTATTGTTGTTTTCAATGGATTTTTTCGTCGCTCTAAACCGCAACATGCTTCGGTCAATTTAGTGAGCCGTAGGAGCGCAATTTGTTGCATTAAAACTTCTTCACCATATTTTAGAAATGTAATATTGCATATGTCTGGAATGGTGCTATTTTAGATGTGTAACGTCGCATATTGTTGGCTAATTGCAATTTTAGAAGTGCAATTTTGCATATATTTAATTAATTACAATTTTAGAAGTGCAAATTTGCGTATGCTTGATTTATTGCGTATTTTCATCATCGTCGAGTACGGTTGCATTATTGAACGATATCGGAAGGATGTCAACCGCATATCCATCGCCGACCGGTTTTGCCGGTGAGGGAGAGCATTTTCGTGATGGATCATTGCTCAAGAGGAAACAAGAACAATGGGCCAGAGAAAAAGGTTAGCGCGCTAATCACTTTTGTTTCCTCTCATTTGGGGAACACTTTATAATTTTTGTTTATTTGCTGAAAGCATTTGCATAGTTCTTATTGCAATTGCATCACTTTTTCAAACGATATACAACGTCAATCGCATTTGCATCATATTTATGCATTTTGCATCCAGTACACAATTATTTATTTATTTATTTATTTATTTATTTATTTATTTATTTATTTATTTAGTTATTTATTTATTTATTTAGTTATTTTTTGCATCTTCATGAGTACCATACGAATATATCGCATTTCTTATGCAGAAATAAGTAGTGCAATATGCTGTATAATCCATTTAATGTATATATTGGCGAAATGTAGTAATGCTTGACAGGTTTACTTAATGAGTGAATGTGATTCTAATGGATATGCGAGCACGAAATTAACTCTCTTTTCTTTGATGTTAATTTAGAAGATAAGTGTGCATATTTCTTTGCTGGAATTATTATTATTTTTTTTGTCATTTTGGGTGCCATTAATGAAATCAGAAATTTGAGATGCGATTTGAGTGAATGTAATTCATCCAAAGTGAAAAAAAAAAGTTAGCTCTGCTTAGCACGTAGATGCTCACGATAATAGTAATCGTTGAGACGACAATCTCGTCGAACCTGTGATCGGAAATGCTTATTGGAGGTGAACTGTGACCTCGTTGGCTTTCGATACCTTTAGCATCCTGATCCGGTTCCTGTATTCCTGTTTCTGCTCGAATCTTCCAGTTCTTGTTTCCCCTCGAATCTATGGTCTAATATGTTCGAAAATGTTTGCAACTATTAACTTCGTTCTTTCGTTGTGAGCTGTGAGTATATATAAATAATGAAATCGTAACTCACCACATTGTTTGTTTTATTTCGTAATGAACTTTTATTTCTGCACAAAGAGGCGTATTTACTTTCAAGTGGAATACTATGATACCGGTTGAGCTTTTCTCTGATTCATCCTTCATCTAATATTGTTTTCTCTATTCTCTTTTATTATTTATCCCTTTATCACCTTTTGAAGGGCACATAGATTTTTTTAGTGATATTTCCAAAATTACGAGCCTCATTTCTTATGAATAATTCATTACGAGGTCAAAAGATTTGAGTTAATGAATGCCTCAGTGTTTGTATCTTCAGTATTTATCGTCATTTTTGCTTCTTATATTGGAAATTATTCCATGATAGCTATAAGCAGATTCTCTATATCTAGTTAAATTGAATGCAAATTTAGGTGATCTTCAGAACAATAAAACCATATTATTGTTGCAGTAATTTGATTATTTATTTTTTCAATGAAATATTTGAAAATAAGAGGGAACAATGTTGAATTATGAGAATAAAATATTTCAACAATTTTTATAGGAATTTATTTCTTAAATTAAGGAAATTTTTATCACATTTATTTAGATCACATCAAGTATAGCGATGTGTTATTTTGTTATTTTATCATCAACAACTAATGTACTTTCTTAAAAAAAAAATAAAAATAAAAGAAATGATAAACGTATGGAAACTAGTTTTGAGCGGAGAACAACACTAAAGATGTCCTTGAGATCGTTAAGTGATTTTGCTTTATTCATTTCACCGAACTAATTTTATATTTCAAAGGGATGCCGTATGTGGTAGATGAATTATTTCTAGCTCAACATTTGCACTTTATGTAGTTTGAGGGTGTAATTTAATTTAATTTCAAATAATCTATCGATTTTATTTTATTATAATTGAAAGATAAATATGAGAGATTACAATAAATGGATATTTGAAAGATTAGAGATAAGAAGGAGAATTTAGAAGTGGATATAACTAAGAGTAGAAAATTTGAAACATATAAATGCAATTTAATTGCTTGCTGGGAATGTTATGTTTACTCGCAATTTCTTATTGGATAATATCCATCCTGAAATATCCGTTAAATTAAGTAGAATTTTGTGCAAATAAACTCTTATAAGAACTCTTCAAAAGAAATCTATCGAACAAATGAGTAAAAAGTCGTACCTATAAGAATAGGTTGGCACTCGCATAGGTGGTTTAAATGAATAAATAAAGATAAATTTTCGATTATTATGAACTTTTACAATCAAATAGATTATAAGTTGAATCCTCTCT
This sequence comes from Baylisascaris procyonis, assembly GCA_037389465.1. NCBI lineage: Eukaryota > Metazoa > Nematoda > Chromadorea > Rhabditida > Ascarididae > Baylisascaris > Baylisascaris procyonis. The sequence continues at coordinate 4,986,813 of JAZARR010000074.1, read as the reverse complement.
TATCCTTTATTGTGTATTACACTCATCTTTTTCCCTATTCATCTGCGATTACTATAGACTCATTATGCTTTACAGATCAAGCTCATAGTTCCTACTGAAATTAGTTCAGGTCTATGTTGATTGATTGCGATAGATAACTGAATCTCTCAAGCGATGCATCAATCAAACGTCTTTTTAAATGCAACGGTGTTGATTGAAAAAGAGAATGGGTGCTAAATGTTTCCCCTTTCCTTATAATCAAATAAAAACTATAAAAAAATGATCCTCGCAAATTGTATTTGTTTATTTCTGTTCATATATTTGCTAAGATTTTCACTTGAAAATAAAAATTCTCGCCTATATATCTCTTCCTCTCCTTCCATTTTTCCTCACGTCAGGCTTCTAGGGGTATCCCTCTCTCATATGATTCTGTTTCATCTGACTGAAGGAAGTTAGGAAATCGTTTTTATTTTAGATAGCGAGCGGAATTTTTTATTGTGAGAAGGTAATACCGTCTTTCGTTGATTGCATAAAGGAGAATGACATTTCGAAGAGCGACTTATGTGAGAGTGCGTACATTAGGCATTTGTTCGTTGTTATCCCAGTTTTTGAATAACGGCTCAAATGAGTTCAATTTTATTGAATATCCTCACATTTGAATTGATTGAATTGCTATTGCTTCGATGAATGCTTCCTTTGAAAACATCGAACAATGAGTTTTGCTAGTAAAAATGCTGCAAAATTTGCACCGATGAATGCATTTGTTTACTGCAACCACATTGAATCGTTCAATTTCAGACATATTTATATACGAAAATTTATTAGCAAGAGAATGCAAACTGAATTTATTATTGAATACTATTCAGACAATGAAATATAGATGGAATGCTTTCATATCAGTTCTATGGGAAGGGGAGATTTAGAGAGGAGAGGAATATGGGCATATCCTTTATATAACCAAGCAAATGTTGTCGGTTGCGATACGATTGTTAGCATATGCATAACTAGTGAATTGGGATTTTAATGATAGCTTGCAACTCATCTCGTGGATAGCATTTTAAAAGAGTTAAAATTGAAGAAGATATACTATGAGAAGAGGAGCATTTAAGCAAGACCACACACCTGAAGGGTACTGATAGTGACTCGTTTATTCACGTCGAGGTGATCATTGGATATAGAGATGCAAATAGATTCTTCTTAGTGAAATATTTTGAGAATTGAAACTTGTAATTTGTACTGTTTTGTTCATAACGAGTTTACAAAAATTTCCCACTTTCGAATCAAAGTAGATAAATCGTTGCATATTGCTGATGTTAATCATTCAAGTAATTGGTACAGAGGAAGGTAGGGAATGTTTTGAAATCAAGCAAGATAAGTGAGCATTAAACTTCGCAGCACTAACATTCGAATATATTTCAGCATGCTCAGATTCATGGTTTCCATTCGGAACTCCAGGTGGTGGTGCACCAAATAGGAAATATGAAACGATCGATCCACAAACATCCGACATTAAAGTGGTGAGTCGATTTTAAGGAGGACTTTCTTATTGAATTGCATATATTGCTATTTTTGTGTTTTTCATTCGTTTTCTTTTAAATTTCTGATGTGGAGTTTATTCATTTTTACACATTGAGTGCATATTCCGTGCTGTTGTATCGCGCCAAACACATCGGGCGCCAGGGCGCCAGCATATCGCCAAGTTGTTTTCTGGATATGGAGAGTGGGGAACAAAAACAGTGATAAATGTTTATTAATTTCGTATGAGCTACTTGATGATATTTGCGTTCGATGGTTTTTTATTATCAGGGGCAGTGAATTGCCATTGTTGCTTTTTTATTCCTTACAATATTAGTCAAATATTATTCAGAGGAAACATTTCACCGTATTTAATGTAAATTGAAAGGACAAATTGGTTGAATTTTGCTAATAAAGCTAGTTTAATCGTTATTGCTCAGATTTTAGCGATATTCGTCTCCATGTCCACTTTTCCTCTCTTTCTTCACAAGTTCCCATATACAATGGAGAGATGATAGTGATGATATAAGGATATTTCAAAGATTTTCTACTCTGAATGACGTATCTTTAGTATGCCATTAACTTCATAGATGAGCAGTACCATTGAGGGGTAACCAATAATCTAAAAATCAATTAAATTCATATATTTGCGTTCATTTATAATTTCGGGGAATGGGATGAATGATTCATTGAGAAATGGATAATATTCATAGTGTCCTCTATTAAGGAGAAAAGACCTCCATCCCGGCATTCAAATGGGGATAGTGGTCGTTGGAGTGGATCCGAGAATAACCCATCCAAAGAGGTTTGACATGTCTATTTTTATTTGAATGCAACGGCTATGAGATATTAATGACGTAATGCTTCTATCAAATATTTTCATTATTTTACTATAATGAAGGAGGCTATCTACTTGAATTCAAGTAGTATAGTTGTTGGGAATATGAAGAAACGATTATCGATGTTCACATAAATTCCTCACATTCTATTGTTTGATTTTCAGATTATTCGCATGCATTATTCACTTAAAAATTAACAATAATAACTTAACAAATGCCCTAACGTAATTTTTGTATACATTAACTTGTTTTTAGTGAATTTATAATTTTCTTTGAAGGTTTTTAATCTTTAATTGAACTTCCGAACGTAACATCGGGTCTTAATATCGTCATCTTTCACCTTTCATTGGTCTTCCATTTCTTATGACTAAAACAAGAAAAAGTTTTTGAATGAATTGCATCTACGTTTCATATGTATCCATTAGTGCTATTCTATGAGTATATGACGCGTATCTTCGACGTAATTTGCCGGGTATTTAACGTTTAAGTGGATGGGAACGCTCACGGAATACGGGCATTAAAACCGAATCGCGATAATTTAAAAGTTTTTCTTTTTATAGATTTAAAGAGTAATGAGAATCAATAGGAAATTCTTCTATTATTATAACATTGCGTTATTTATTATTGCCCATCATCTTTGCGCAATTCGTTTTTGCCGTGAAAGCTGAACGATTCGTTTTATGATTATTGAATTCATTTTTTTTTTTTCAAATTTCAATTATTCTAACGATTGTCTTTCTTTAATGAATTGTTTGAATTGTTCTCAGTAGAGATATTTTTTTTGGTACTACGTGAGAATATGATCTATAGGTGATAACTAATGCTGTTCCTGTAGATATAAGCTCTAAATTGTTGCCTGTCCTAGTTAATGAAAAGTTTTCGTTCATCACGAGCCATTGATGAATCATAGAAACTTTATTCGAACTCTAGTTGTTTTCATCTCAGAGATAAGTCATTTTAGTGAATTAAGATCGTTGCCTGAAATCAAATAACCTAGAAATATAGGTAATATTTGAAGAAGAGCTCCGTATATTTTCTATTTCATTGTTGAATCAGAGAACTCGATGCTAGAATAAGAGGAATTTAAGAACGCATATCATCGCAATTTCTCTAGTATGCTTCCTCAATTTAATCACGATGATTTAATGACTGTCACAATTTTTTTGTGAGTAAACAAATTGTTTACTTTGGTGTTTAGGATTGCCATTTACATAGTGCATGAGAAACGAGTTGTATTGTTGTATGTTCACATTCTCATAGAGACATTTACTGTGAGATTTATTTGCACGTTGAACATATGGGATTATATACTAGTTTTTATTGTTTACTTGTTGCGTTATTTTCACACGTTCTCTTTGCTTAGGAGTTATTGAAATGTTGACGACATCTCTCTACGAATGCATTCTCGTTTTTTTTTTCAGCTCGTTCAGATAGAAGGGCTGCATTAACTTCATTGCAAGTTCTAGGTGATAGGGAAATAGTCAACTCAGTTCTTTTTTTTATAAAAAAGAACTTTTTTTTTATATACCTTACATATATTTTTGCGCAACAAGAAGAATGGAAAATTAGAAGTGAAGGAACTTTCATCTTATTTTTTTTTTTTTTAGCTAACGAAGTTTCATGCGATCTGTTTAGAATGGTTTTCTCGAAAAAGTTGGGGAGGGGGGAGAGAGGGGGAGGTATGAGGGACAACTTAGTAATAGATCGATTAAGAGCTGAATTTATATATTATTGCGTTTTGCTACTATCGTTAAGAAATATCTGCAGTAATTGCTTAAGCCGTTATTTTTACGTCTTTATACTTCCTATCCAATTCGTTTGAATTAAATCATTAAATCATTATTTGGTTTAAATTTTTTGGAGAGCTGATAATGAAACGTCGATAATTTAGAACTTTATAATCCTTTCATGAAAGTAATAGTAAGCGACGAAATCTTAATAATTGAAAAGTTATGTTCAATTCTCATAAATAATGTCTAGTTTCGCTTTATCTATGAGGATCTAAGCAATAATCGCCTTTCTTTTTGACACTTCTTTCGGAGTGAGGTCTCTTTATCTGTTTTTGCGGAAATAGCAAATATTAGAGTTGAAATGCTGTGACCATAGCATGGAAAAAGTTTTCCTAACATATGAATTTGGTGTGGAATTCACCATAGTTTATATATATATATATATATATATATATATATATATATATATATATATATATATATATATATATATATATATATATATATATATATATATATATATATATATATACGTGCTAGTATAATTGCTTGATAGAATTGCGATCGCTCCGTTCTCTTCGATGGCCTTGACTCGACCGACCCTCAAAGAATTGTGGAGTCCGTTCTAAACCTATCATTACCATTCTGCTCGTTGCATTATTCATCACTGATATACAATTTAAATGATATTTTTGAACGATTACAAAACTTTGAATCAAAAACATAGCTTGCAATGGTGATTTGTTTTTTATTTGATTTTCCAAGTATTTTTATCATTTTCGAGAGATTTCGAACGATCTTAAAACGATGTTTTTTTTTTTCTTTCGAACGCTATTCCCAATACAATTTCTCTACAATCAATCCTCTTGAATGTTTTTTAGCTATTTAATCTTCGACCACAAAATGAAATATTTATCGATATTATTTGATGACAAAAAATGTTCAATATTTGAAGTGATTTTCCTCCATTCATATAGCCCATTTATAAGGTTTATTGCTAATACTGATCGCATGTCGGTGAGGTTGTTTCAAGAATTCGACGATTCACTTACTTTTCCCATTGTTCTATTTTATATACTTGCAATCAGAAAGGTTACTATTATAGCGATTTCATAGAAAATAGTAGTAATTCCATTTCTTCAATGATTTATCCAGCCGACCGCTGTGATACTTGGTAGCATCTGAATCAGATTCTTCAACGATTCATCGACCAGTATCTCTAATCAGACCTTTTCATAGTTGCAATGATCTAACGATGTAATGAACTAGAATCGAAAAGTGGATTATAATAACTGAAAGATTATTGAACACATTTTCCTAGCGGATATTCTCTAAAGTAGTCATTATTACTCAACTCCCGTAGGTGGTCTTTATTCTTTTTTAATGAACTTATAGCCCCATGTTCAATTCAATGTATCATTGCTCATTCATAGAATTTTAATTATATATTTGTAGTCACTCTTATAAATTATTACCTTGCCTATAGGGTAGAGATAAGGTAATTATTGGCCCATAGGGTAATTTGCATATACAATTTATCCCGAATAGTTTTATTTATAACAGTTTAGGCTTAAAGCGATTTTTTAATAATTTTAAATAGCTTAACCTTAATACTATTAGCCTTATTCACATTGCTGTAGCATTTCATAGGAAATACGATTGAAACTTTATTTATAATATGTTCCATAAGGGCCATTATCGATGTGAACGGATCATCTTTGTTTTTCTTTAGAACGCATATCACAGAGTGAATAACAGTAAAATTGCTAGTCATAAACACCTTGAAGGGTTAGAAAGGTAATATGAGAGGAATGTTCGTTGATAGAAATTATAAAAGAATGCATTTTTTTGCCGTAGGGTAATTTGCATATACAATATATATGAGAGGAATAACCGTTGATCGTTAGGAATGCAAATTATAAAGTGTGTGTGTGCATAATGTGTTGTGGTATTTGGGTCATATAATCGTCGACATGTTCTGCATTCGTAAATTGCGGTATTGTTTCATATACATATATATCATAGCGTTATTGTTACACTTATTTCATTCAAATAGAACTGTGAAGGGACATCACATATTTTATTGGAATATCAACGAGTGGTTGATAGTAAAGATATATTTTCATTGATTTTATTTAGCAGTTAAAAGTTGGAATTAAAATTACATTTCCTGTTTGCAGAAAATTCATTGAATCGCTTTTTTTTGTACCTAACGATCAAAGAAAATTATATATATATATATATATATATATATATATATATATATATATATACTTATAGTTTATCGTGAGTGATAAATTGGGGATGAATTAAAAAAAAATTTTTTTTAAAAGTATTATTGGAGTTTTTAGAGTCTATGATCACTCACACTTCATCTACGTATGTAAAAATCACGAAATAACTGTATTTATTAGTGAGCGGCATGTGTTTTGAAGTGTCGGTGAAGATCAAAGAGAATGACGCTAGCAGAGTGACCAAACAACATGTGCGATTATTAAACCAGCTTGTTGCTTTTCATGTCATTCAATGAAACGGGAAAATTGTTTTTCCTCTCTCATTATATTAAAATGAGAGTATTTCCGTGTTTTTGACCATCTGTTGAATACTAAACATCACTAATGAATTCCAAACAAAATGAATTTAATGCTTTATAATCAAATTTCGAAGTGATTGATCACTTTCAGCACTTTGTATAAAATATCATCACTATAATTCCTTTCATAAAATTGATTTTATTTTCAAAAATATTTAATTATAAAAAAAGTTATTTAATTATATAGAAATTGCAAATTATAGAACTATGCACTATTCGGCTAATGAATAAAGACAATCGTATATCGTGAAAACATTTCACACTATTCTCCCACATTCGTTTTGTGTCATTTTCTCAGTGGAAAAATTTATATTTAATGAGAAACTTTTTATTTCAACTTTAGTCTCCTGGTTATTTGCTATTGCCTCATAAGTTTTATGATTTTAAATACTTGTTAGTGACATATATTATAACCGATTTTCCACAGTTACCGCTCATTGAAGTTGATTTTTTATTTTATTTATTTATTTATTTTTTGGTGTATTATTTTCCAAATATTTTCCACAAAATCTACAAGAGAAATTAATGAATTCGTTTATGTAGAGCTTTTACTATTTCCTTTATTATATGGCCCTTCTATTTTTTTGTTGCTTTCATGATCGTTCTATATGCCATCTCCTTCGTTGTTCCCTTGCCATTTTAATGTCCTAGATTACTAAGGGATATTCATCGTTGGGGTTATATTATTTCACGTAGTCTTAATCGTAAATTAATAAGTCATTGATTAGAAACAATAATGAGAGGCTTAATAACTAGCGAAATTATATTGCAGGAGCCTGAGGTCAGTGCGAAAAGCATCCCAGAACGTGCCCCTTGTCCGTGCTCTGTTGCTTCTACAAGTACAGCACATCCGACAGCTATCTTACTTGCACAACATCCTCAGGTTGGTACTTATTTTTTGTTATCATTGACATTCTAATTCTAATATTTCTTTGAAACCAGTAAGCTAATATTTTTTTGAAACCAGTAAGTTCACAATTTAATAGTAAAATATTTTTTCTATATTTTTTCGTTCATTCATCATCACCTTCATAATCGTTATTTCTTTTAGTGGTTATCTGATTTGTTATCATCGCAACCAACGTGGGCGTTCTTTATCAGTGAAATAAGCAGTTTATAGTTTGTCTTAAAAGATCATTAAAATTTCTTTGCAACAAATTTTTAGTCCGAAAGAAAGAATCACGATTCGCTCGTTATGCTAAATTAAGTAAAATTTAAAAGATGACTGTAAAATTCATTTGAAACCTAAAAAAATGTAAAAAAAAACAGTTAAATTCATTTAAAATATACTGTAAAAATGTTTAAAAAATCAGTTATTTTTGTTTCATTTGCAGATGATTGTCGATGGTGGGCAACAATGTTTACCACCAGTAGGAACTCATGGAACATCGTTCATCGGCCAGGTGTCCACCCCATCCGGCACCGGTACTGTTCCTGTACAATTCATTTACGCACAAAGTGCTTATGGGCAAGCTGTACCTGTGCCTGTCGAAGTAGTTCAGGTGAATACTTCATGCCTTTTCTAATAAGAACTTTGAAAGATAAGTACAGTGGAAATATTAAAACATTTGAAAAAAATAAATTCATTCATCTTCCGTTATCTTATTTTCTTTGATTTTGGAAAACTTTTACAAACAATTTTTCTAACTGTAATCCATAGGGAGCGTTCTTCTTAACGACCTGATGCCATATATATTGGCCATTAAATATCGTAACTGCTACTGCGAGAGTTGACCATTGAAATGCATGGATCTTCAATCATGTGATTCTTTTTTTTTCTTGAACATTCGTTTATCTTATCAGTTGATATTATTGAAATTCATTGCTTTTAATGATAGATCTTTCATACAAACAGATTTTTGCGGGCATAAATTCCCGCTAAATAATCGATTTTATATTCAATTTGTTCAGTTTATTGCGAAAATTTAAATATAATATGTGCATAAAGATTGAATTAACTATTATTTGATATCTTTTATAGTCAAATAACGTTATATGCATTATGTTTTCTATTTCCAACGTAACCGATAGCAAAAAGAATATATTCAAATTCATATCGTTATATGTGCATTCTTTGTTTTTTCAGTCTCCATCGGGTATTCCGTATGCCTATCCTGTACGTGTTATTTCTCCGGTCGCTGTGAATTTGCCTCCAACAGTAAGTATTTATCTTAAATTAGACTAAATTAAAATGGGCATGAGATTCCTTGAATTTTTTGTTGATATTGCGAGAGAGGGAGAGAATATTGCGAGTATTTAAGGTTGATGCAAAGAGAGGCTTTCATGCTCTTCTAAGATTTTTCATCAAAGCATATTATGAAGGCCTATTTGTGGAGGTATATGTCTGTGTCTGTCTGTCTGTCCGAAAGTATCTAGCGACCCACAAATAAGCAGTGGTGGAATTTGATAGAATACTTTGCATTGCATGATCATCACTTATTTTAAATTTCGTAATTGTTGACCTTGTTTTGTGGGAGGTACACTAAAAGACTTTGCAGAATTTTTCAGGCCAGAGTAACTTCTTTTACCATCAATATCCGAACAAACTTTTCATAAACGATTTTTACAACCAGTCATTTTCGTTACTAGCCTGAACTATTCGAGGTTTTGTTGGTTGTGTTTTTACATATATTTGAGCGGTCATGTAGTATTTATTGTTCATTTAAATTCATAATCATGTACCATATTAGTTTCTCGCATGATTTTCACATTGTAGGTGCCCTTCATTTTTTGAGCGATTTGAGGTAGCCGTTATAGGATATAAAATATTCACTAATCTTCCTAGTAAACTTTCGTAAACAGGATGTAAAGTACAGCTATAACGTCTTTCGTACTAATGGCAGTAAATTTAATGCATATCAGCAATTTGAGTGTGATCTTTTGCTGTTATATATGGGATGGGCAGTTTCAAGCTTTTATCAAATATAGTGCTGCAGAAGATGAATTTGCACGTGATGTTGTAGCGATATTCCCGTTACAAGAGCGATTTCGAATCGATGAAGGGATGCAATTTGTTACGTTGTTTGGAGTGATGTTAATCTTATTGAATGTTATTGGCTATTGCAGTTACTCGACATTTTATACTATAGCATCGCGATTGACCTATATATATATATATAGGTCAAAAAAAAAAAAAATATATATATATATATATATATATATATATATATATATATATATATATATATATATATATATATATATATATATATATATATATATATATGCCTCGTATCATTTGGCGTATGTGCAATACTGATATAAAAAATACTTTCAGACAAATGGAGATGGTGTACGCCACGAGCTGCCTGTTCTGCCGTCGTCTTATACTGAACATTGGGCTAATCAACTCTCCTATTGGGGCAGTTCAACTCTTCGCCAAGAAGAAAGCGCAAAAGCGTCGCAAACAACGCAAACAAATATCGGTTCGAAGTTTCGCTTATTTGTTGATATTTTCTGATGCTTTCTTGCTTTTATCTGCCTGATTCAATTGTTTAGATTAGAGGGGGTAATGGTTGTGTCAGCAGCAAAAAAAAAAGACAATGAATCGCAAGGAAAGCGCAAATAGGAAAGGAGGAAGGTGAAGGCGATTGTGTGGTTGAAAACTGCTTTCAAAGTAGCTTTTCCGTTTGAAGTGTAATGCTTTAGATATCCTTACATATAGTGCAGTTGATATCGACATTATTTATGCATGTTGTTAAAAGTTTTGATGTTTTGATGTTTCCTATCCGGGGCCACTGATGCTTTAAAAGGACGGAATGGTACTCGAGAGTTTTAAATTCCGTTGATTTCTGAAAATATTCGGATGTTATACTTGAAGTTGTTACCTTGTTCGTTCTCTTATACCTCTCTCTCATCCTTCATCCTCAATTTGAGAAGTTATTGAATGCTTCGCAAGGACAATATTGGGAAAATATGATTTGATTAATTTGTTATGCGCAGTTATTTAAAAATATAGAAACTGCTGTGACGATAATTGTGGGAATTGACGACAATTCTGGGAAAGTATGACAACAATTTTGGGAATTTCAGCAACACAAATGGAATGAGGCATGATAAAAATGGGTGATTATTGCGTTCTTTCAAGCAGAATTCCATGCTTTCGCACTATTTGGATTACGAGGGAATAGGCATTGCTTATATCTTTGAACAATTTTTTGTCTTAATACGACTTTTGGAATTCATTTCTTGCAAGAAAAAATTCTAAGTGATGAAAAATTTACTTCTAAGGATGCAACGCAGTCAAAGAGATTTTTTAAGATTCGGCAACATGCATTACTCTACCACCGATTGGAGGGGGAATACAACCGATTGGGATGCCGAGATCACTCGCACTTCCTGTGTTGGCGTCACCTCATTCAGGCGATCGACAATATTCACCAGCTCAACAGTCAGGTGACTTTTTTTTCTGCTTTTTGAGAAAAGAAGTAAACTTTTTTAAATGCGACTGTACGATGGATAGATGTTTAGCGCCTTCACTGGCGTTAGGCATATTTTGCTTTCTTGATCTGTCACTTCATATTGCGCAGTCTCTGGTTAGTTTCCCATCTAATCTTGTTTCAGGTGTCACCATCACGGGGGGTCATGGAGCTTTAGAGAGCACGAGCTCTCACATAGGGCTAGCCTTCTTAACGGTCGTTCCTGCTCCAGTTAACTCCTAGAGTAGCCGCTCTGTTTCATAGTAATTAGTCAAACCTAAGGCCTTTTGCTGACGAAGTGCAGGTCAATGTCAGATTATTTTCACTTATCAGTTATGCTCTCATAATTGTTTTTGCTGCGCATTTTATCTCATATACTCTGCTTTTCCCCTTTATTATGATTTTAATATGAATTCCCTAATTTACTTTATTTAAAGTGGTCGATTCATGTTTAAAGCATAGCTGAGGGACAGCTCAAAAGACGATGACTTAAAGATAATTGCTAACTATAGTAGTTAATTGATATAGTAGTTATCAACACTCGTTCTGGAATCGTTATTGTTGCAGGAACGGACGATGGAATGCGTAAATCGATGAGTGAATCGCTGACGTCGTTGAATTCCTCCAGTCGGCGTAGTGCTGATGGTGATGCTCGAGGTCGTGCTAAGCAGGCTGAGGTGAGTCTAATTGCTTTCATCTGCATTCTATGACGGAGGATGCATGGTTTTATAGCATGAGGCTAGTGAGCACAATCTCGTCGGCTTTGATATTGGATGAACATCTCATTCAATCACTGCAAAAATCAATACTATTTGTTTATTTACAATAGATGGTGAGAGCTGTGCAATACACATTTATGGTGAATGATGAAAGCCAATGCCTATATGGGCATTGTTCGCTTATTCATAGTTGGAGTGCTGTTCTTTTTAATAGCGTATATCAGGTTAAATGAAACTATTTAGCTGCTTGATTTTGAGTGAATCGGAAAAGTTGATTTATTGGTGTCTGAATCGATGATCGCAATCCATTGCCAATATTAAGAAAGGGTGAAGCTACATAATGAAGTGATTCAACGCCATAGCTACGATTGGGATCGTCAACAGAGTTTTCTAGCGGATCGTTTTGAGGATAGGTCAACTGCAGCATAGATGATATCGTATGGATGTCGTTTCAGCAGATTTACAACGAGCAAGTTGCTGAACGTAGAAGAATGGAGGCACAAAGGCTTGAAGAAGAGAAAATAGAGGCGATAATAAAGGAGAAAGAACGAAGAAGAATGGAGGAAATGGAGCTTGAAAGAGAATTCGAAGAAGAGAGAAAGAAAGCAAGAGCCGAAGAGGTTAGCATTCAGAAACGTTTTCTGAAATTGCTCTTTACGGAATATCTCCTAGGGATTGTTGTTTATTATAAATCTCTAGTTTCCTGAAGCTGAACATGGTAGAATGAAAATAATTTTCAAGCAGTAGTCCATTCTTCCTGATAGTATTTTCATAGTGAAAGAGGGCAAATAATTTCTATAAATTTACATATGACGGCTGCTATACTTTTTGTTCTTCACGGCCTGTCGAGAGTATGAAAGATGCATTGGATTCGTGTCAGATTAAGGTACTGCATCTTTTTATATGAACTTTTTGTGAGACCATTGCAGAACCCTCGGGGTTTGGAGGTTTCCTTATTCATCGTTTGTAATGAAAAGCGCTGAGGTATGTAATCTCATCGACGTAGAGGATAGATTTACTGCAACGTTTTGCTCATTTCTTCGAACAGCTTTTATGCATATGATGATTTTTACTGCTCATAAGTAAATTTGAGGAGTTTTTATATATTATAATCTACTGGAGATTGATGGTAGCCATTCAGGATCTACTTTAACAAATTCGATGTTGCTAATTTTGCTCATTCGCTCATAATTGACTCCCATTCCGCTCCCGCGCCCCCCGGTTCAAGGTCTACTTGGGTTGCGGAATGACTTTGTGCCGTTGCTTTTTTATTGATACATCACATAGATGAAAGAAGTCCGAGTTGCACACTTCAATGATTCTTTGCGCACTTAAAAAATAAAAATTCATTAAATTGCCTAATTTGTCATCGTTTAGATGCCCTTAATGCTCTCAGCATTTGCTCTTTATTTGAGTGCTTCGTTTAGTGACCTATATTCACCTATGTCTTTCTAATCACTTCAGGAACGTTCACGAACAGAAGCAGCACTACTCGCATCAATTGAGAAAGCGAAGCGTGAAGCTGAATTGCTTAAAAAAGCAAAACTTTATAAGCATGTGCTAGAAAATTGCGAGAAGAATGTTGATCTCGAACATACCATCCTCGGAGACGATGACAGAGAGAATTCAAGAATTCTTAAGGAGGTAAGTTGTCATATTTAATCTTACATTCCCGAGGGTAACACTATGATTTGCCAAATAGGGGAAGCCTAAATAAGGGGGGGAAGGGGAAGACACCAATTTCGGATGAGAATTTTGGAAATCACTCGATGCGCAAAAAATACAAACAATTAGAGAATGCAAAAAAAAACAAAAAGCAAAAGTGATCCTAAATGATATGTGCTTTTTTTCGAAACGAGTTAGTACTCTGTACTCGATACTGCGAAAAAACTGTTATAAGTAGATTAATCATAAACTGCTTATAACATTTCAATAATAATTTCAACGTTATTGATAGTCTTGCGATTTATTGACGATTCATTTGATATTTTCTAGCTTGCATCATGTTTCTTCTGCTATATCTTGCTGCAACGATCAAATTGGATTTCTTTAGGGTCCATTATATTTATTCAAGAGGATAGCTAGTAAAGTCACTGTTATCGGTGATGAGACTATCATTTAGGGGAAGATGGGAGGGATTTCTAAGACTAAAGTTTTATTTAAATGTTCCTTCAATAAATGATCCTCTTTAAAGTATACCCATCCCGGAAATGGAAATGTGAAATGTGCTTCTCCATTATAAGGTGGCCGAGATTTGCGATGGAGAGTAACCGAGATGGGGAAGAAGGATAGGAGAGGAAAGAATTTTATGTATGGTATATATTGAGATATGGTATATGACCATTTAGGAAATCGGTACTGTTAAATGGATGATTGTATGTTGCATTTTAGGTTGAAAGTCTTGAACGACAGAAGAAATACGATCTGCAAAGAATGGGTAGTGGCTCACAACCATCATCTGCGAAAAGAGCGCTCAACGAAAAAGGATTTGACATCAGTCGTTTAAGAGTTAATATTTAGCTAAAAGTTTTATAGTAAGGAAAGCATGAATGTACTGCAATCTGCTTGATGAGTTTATATTAATGTTAATTTAAATGATTGCATATTGATTACTGATGACGAGTTGAAATTGCGTTAATTTTTAGCATTATCACTTTTATAGTTTTGTGATTATTTCTGATTGATTTCATCAGAAATTTTCATATAATTTTATTCGTTGTTATTCTTTGGGAATGCTAATTTGTTGTGTTTATTGAATGGGAATTTTTTTTAAATGTTGAATAAGAACTGAACTTGTGATGGTTCAGTAATTCGGTTAAAGAGTGAAAAGAAACCACGTTAGCCAATGCCTCTTAAATATCTAAACTTTTGGATGTGTGTTGAAAATGTGCTGAACTTTTTTTATCGTAGCTACCAAACCTCAGATCGAGATTATGCGGTAACAAGTTTCTGAATTGGTGAATTGTCCATCCTTGAGGTCAGCTATCCCATTTTGCAGTCCGACTCACGGAACGGTTCTTTCGATGACGAACGTCCTATCAGAGGCACAGTGAACTCTTCCAGTAAGCTATCTTTCCATATATTTACACACATATCTTATGTAGTAGTACGTTTGTAGATTGATAAATGGTCAACTTTTGAGGTTATATATATATATATATATATATATATATATGACCGTAGTCTTTGCACATTGTATATGACTGCTGCATTAAATTACCAGGAATCGTTTTTCAGATGTTTCACAATTTTTATTTAAGATACGGAGCCATTTTCTCGGGATCGTCGAGGACGTCAGTCAGTGAGAGTACCATCCACACCAAAGACAAGTTTACCACGAAGAGCGGATAGCGCTGAAAGAGCACAGAGCAATGACGAGTAGGTGCTTTCCAGTTGTTTTTGTTTTGTTAAGGATTGTTACATTCAACGGCAATGATCATTTTGAGAGCGATCTTGGTCGCTTTTTTTGAAGAGTCATTGTAATATCAATGCTGTATTTGCAATTTTAGAATCTTTTCAATACAATTTGAGTTTCATTTCTTGCATTACAGTAATTACGCAAAATTGAAACTGTAGTATATCTGTTAAGAAGCCTTGCACTTCTAGTCTTTGGGGCAACGAGAACCATAATGACGCCGTTTTTGAAAGTCTCTTATTTACTGTGAAATGCATTAAATGTGCTTGGAACAAGTAACCGTGATTGGTGGACTTTTTAACAGCATTCTCTCTCAGAAGACCTAATATGAAATGAAGCAACAATCGGTTATAATAATTGAGACCGAAAATGAAAATATCATCGCTTATATATGAAAATAATTAAATGTTAAAATATGAGAACAAGAATCAGAAAGCGTTATGGCTTTACTCATGTATTTGTTGAAATTTCACAGTCACTGGAAAAAACTACAAAGCTCTCTTGTGAAATTTGGTTTGCTGGTTGTTTTTTTTTTGAAATTCTTGTATCGGGGATTTTGTTTGTCATATATTGAACTACATTCTGCATTTTTGTAACTAACTTCGATATTTGAAGTGAGTAGACAAACGTGAAAAAAGCATTAAAAATAAACTCGTTACCTTCTGGGTATTTCATCCGAGAAGTTTGCAGCGCCGGTAGCGCACCAGCGGTTCTACAACGACGTCGAATGATTTCGCAGTGTGCAATTCCTGTACGTCCTCAACGCAGAATCCCACCGCCGACATCGCGATCCCGTCGAACATCAACCAACGATTCATCGACGTCTAGTACAACTCAGCTGGCCTCTGGAGATGGCAGCGGAATGACGAACGAGGAGACGCCAAGCTCAAAACAATCCCTATCGGAGCCAGGACCTACTAAAATGGTTTTGCGTGAAACTAAGTCGGTTTCTGCTGCTGATCACGAGATGCACTTTCCATCATCACCTTTGAACAGTTAGTTTCTCTTGGTTAACTACAGGAAATTAAGATTTTGTATTAATTCGCCCGTGCGCAGTTCTCAACGAGAAGACGTGTTCCTTCTGGGTTTGAGAGTATGTAGGTCTTGAACATATTTCACCATTTATCTTATCGCTTGAAATTGTGGATTAACGGAACGGGCAGGTTGAGTGTACCAGATGTAGCGGAAGTCTGTCGTGCGCATTATCCAATTGGTGACCCTTTCAGTAAGTGTTCCCGGCCAAAGCCCTTCATTTTAATGTTAAGTGGTTGCTAGTTTTGCCGGATGAGGATTTTGTTGGGAGAGAGGAGGTGTTTCATTGAGATTTCAGCAAGATCGATTACAGGTTTTATTTTTACTATGAAATATGTGTAGGTGAGGGATTAATCCGATGATAATGAACGTTTTAGCAGTATCATCGGCATCGAAATTGAATCAAGGAGGTGCAATTCATTCCGTTGCAACATCTCCCACCGTTCATCTAAAACAACGCAATCGTTCGTTTGATATGGCGACAACGATGGATGCAACACCGAGGTTCCATGTAAGTCACCGTTATGATTGCATATCGTTGATGTGTAAAGATCAATGATGCTGAGATGAAATTCGGTTTTGTTGGCATAAATGGATTGTATTTATGAAGAAGATAGATATAGCACGTTTTATATAAATCATTCATAGTTATAAAGTAAAAGAATACTAAGGTGATTTAAAAGTTTTATCATTACTGGGTAACGTCCACATCAACGGATCTTCAATACACCATTTTTGTCACATCCAAAGTCATACATTTTAGTTTTTTTTCCCTAACAGTATCTACAAATTTTCCACAAAAGATTTTCTGCCTGATAGAATCAGCTACCACTATGAAATAAATGCGGATTTGTTGACACAAACTTTAAATATATGCGAAAAGTCATTTTGCTTTATATTTTATATATCGAGTTTTGCAACTTTATCTTTAGTGTTTCCGAGTTGAAATTAATAGCCGGACAGGCGCAAACGTGTGTATGCGCGTAGATACGAACTGTTATAATGCGCTTATCAGATGCGCATATGTAAATACACCTAAAAGAGTCGTGGAAAGTTGGCATAACATAGTATAGCACGATGTGGTTTTATGCTTATTGACAGCTATCAATCCTTATTTCGGTATTGTTTGCTAATCTATTGTTCTTAGATTCTTTGAATAATTCTGTTCTCCGATTTTCAGTATAATTTCATGTTAATTTATGGTGTAAGACAATGAATAATTCAGTCACATTTACGATGCCAACTAACTGAATCTATCAGTTGTACTTCCCTAAAGTGTTGTTTAATTCGACCGTTTTTTTAAGGAGAAGATACGAGTCAGAGGGAAGCTGAAAGTGAACAATGGAGACGAGCCATTTGAAGCTGAGGTTATTTTAATTTATTTTGTTTCGCAAAATTTAGCATAAATGGCTTTCATCTTTTCAGATCAGATCTTTTCTGCATAGTCAAATTTATTCAAATATTAAGGCATATCCTTTGTCGTTTCGATATTGCATGTCATTGTTTGTTTTTTTTTGTGTTTCTTTTAGTATATTTTTTGATGGTTGATGCGGATTTTAACTTGTTACGCATCTCTTATAGACTCTCTGTGCACAAGAATTTCACTTGTTGAAAGGATTTTTGCATAGTTCGTTGGCAGTATTCGTTTTTAATAAGAACTGTATAATGCGATGATTTCAAACCACTAATCTCACTTATGTTGCTTATTATAGTTTAACGCTCATCATTTGCACAGAATTTCCTGTGTCATTTAAAGTACAAAGCGAATTGTTTCTAGAATAGGTGTTTCTCGATACCTAATGGGATTTGTTACGTTGAATCTAAGGAATTGTTGCAATCCTTGGCTGATTCTCATTGAAAATATTTGCGTAGCACAATTTTGTGTGTATAAAGATGTAATTATTTAAAATTATTTAAAACTATGAATGCACAATAAATTAAAAACATGAGATTATTTAAAAACTCTAAATGAGATTAACCCTAATGAGTTGATTCACTATTGCTATTAAAGTCTACAAAGATGAATGTTATCATTTAGCGTCACATGCATGCGTGTAATATTTATAGTGAACAAATTCTTTTCATTTATTAACGATGTGTTTATATGTGCCGAATTATAGTTTTGCACTATTCGTTGATTTCTTTAGCGTATCTTTATCGTTTTCTTGTCGTCATCAATGATTATCGAATACGAAATGAGGAAATTTACAACTTAATGAAGCTCATTGATTATGGTGTTATATTGTGGAAAATATATTATTTTTAATAGCTTTATGACCGTTGAAATACTAATAGTAATAGTATAGAAAGTTAAAGCAAAAAGCATAAGTTTGACTATGCGTCAATGTGACTCACTTTACAATAGTAGATTTTTATTCACATAATTCGGGATGTGGAAGTGAACCGTCGTTTAGTAAGTGTAAGCTATCCATTATTCGGTTGAGTTGGTTTGATTTTCACAAGTCGGAGGACGATTATTTCTCGATTTTTTTTCTTTTCTACAGGACCTTTAGGGAAGAGAGATAGGGATAACTCTAATATTTATTTGTCCGAATGCAAGGGAGATTTTCCAGAAGTATAAGATCGTTCATCGATCGTATATACGTGAGTAGATGATGCTATCACCCCTAGGGAAGAGAGAGGTGAATGAGGGAAAATTGTTGAAAAAAGTTAGATATGTGAGAAACGAAAAAAAAAACAAATTTTTAAGGTCCATATTTCGAACATAAATTGCGCGGAACTGGGCGAATGTTTTTTAGCCAAATGACCGCAATCGCGTTGATCGGGTTGATAAGGCGTTGAGTACGGAATGTGAATGAGTAAGCAATATACGATGAATTGATGACTGTTTTTTCTTTTTCTTTTTTTTTTAGTTTAGATGTTAGAAATGACTCAGATAGGCATTTGTCTCTACCACTGCCATTCGGCTCGTGAATGCGCTCTGTTATCTGGCCTTCGTTTAGAGATCTTCTTTTTAATGTTGTTGCGCTTTTCTATTCGTTTCATTCCTCCTCCACTCCTCTCCTTCTTCCAAACCATTTCTTTAATACCTACGATCTTCCGTCCACATGATTCTACGACATCCAGTTTACTACGTGGTAGTGAAATGTTGAGATCCATGCATATATGCAATTTGAAAATGCATCTGATGGAATGCGGAGAATATAATTTGTTCAGTCGTTTAGACCTTTTTTGTAGGCATTCTTATGAAAGTATATCCCTCACTTCGAGTGTTTTAACTTTATGTTGCCCCGCTTAGTAATAGATAGATGAATGGGTGGGGCAGGATTGCTCTGTTATCTTCGTTGCTTTGTTGCTTCATATGCTTCGCCGCATTACCAATAATAACGACATTTGCGTCTTATCGTATTATCGCTATTGCTCTCATCAACTTTGCACTTCAATTCTATCTTTTCGTAGATCTTTTTACTGAAACAAAATTTCTCTCTCTCTGTGAATGGGATGAAAGGTGGAAAATTTCCGGTTAGTGAAGAAAAGCTCATAATAAAAACGTTATGTGCAGAAAATTTCCTCTTAATGCCGCAGATGAAAGCTTGTCTTTTTTTTTTACTTGCTAGTGTTGGTGAATATAATTGCATAGTGCATTTATTACTCGAGAAAAGATTTGGAGAAGAATAAGGGATGGAGAAGAAATTACGTTGATTCGTAGAGAGATTAACTCAATGATGATGTAGGCGATTCATTGCATTCTTTTGTAGACGATCGTACCATATAATCTTTGGTCGATTCTTTTAAGATAAATCTTAACTCTTCATTCGTAATGACTGTTTCAGGATTTATGTGCATAAAAAGGTATACGTTACTTAGTCCTAGAGAGGTTTTAATAGTTCTAATTTCTTGGAATTCTTATTTATTAAGAGTTAAAAAGTCGAGTGAGGGGGATGGAAACGAATAGTTAAAACGAAAATTTTTTCCAGCATCCGGCAACATGATTTTATTTGTTGAACATATATAGAGCACTTTTTTAGTGATATGGTTATTGGTTTTTCTAAACGCGCAAACACCCTCGTTGTGCCATTTGTTTGTGCATCTTGCCTAATATGCGTTATTGGACTACTTTTACGGTTTTTTTTTCTGCTGTTTAACATCCATGCACTTGTTATTATTGCCGTAATGGCGTCCATTTGATGAAACCATTCCAACGATTCTATTCTTATTTCGTCGTCTACAAACATTGCACGTTGTATGTTTGCCAATAATTTGGCATCGAGGTCCATTAACGACAACTCAACTTTTTATATTAAATTATTTCTGGCAAGTGGAAGCGCAGTAATGAGGGCACAGGTAGATTTAGGTGATCGAGAGGGGGAGTGGTAGAGGATGGACAGCAAATGCATAAATAGCGTCTTTTACGCAACATAAAATATAGGTTTTGAGTGTCCTTATCAAGTGAAGTATTCGGTGTCACATATTTTTATATGAAGTGGAGAGGGGTTAAGATATATGGAATAAATGTGTGTAGTCGTGATTCTTACTGAACGTATTATTTCGAAAGATCGAAACTGCTGCATAAGTTGCCACCAACGATGGGTTTAATTTGCAGCTACGAGTTTTAGCATTTCGGTGAAACATGTGTCGTAATTTCTTTATGGGTGTGGACCAAAGATCCATCTCAGTGAAGGGGATGAGCGCAATGGAGAGAATGCATTTGTGAAAGAGGATCGTAAAATTTTTGTAAATATTTGTTCAGGCATAAAATGTGGAGAATTGCAAGTGAATATTGCTGTTTGCGCGATTATCGCACTTTTTTTTCAGTAAAACGTAAATTCTTTTCATAGAAATTTTTCAGAATCTATTGCAGTATTTTTCTAAAAGCTAAAAATGGATCTTTCTTTTGTATTATTAATGGTTCATATAGCCGAAAACTGTTTTTATTGGTCGAATACAATTCTACGAATGTTTGTATAGTGTATTATTAAGGCAGAATGGGTAAACTATGCGTAAATGTAACTAAATCTCTTTGTTTAATGATTTGTGGCATCGAAAAAAGGAATGGTTTGAAGCGTAAGCTATGTGCTATATCAGTCAAGCTGTTTTCTATATCTTTATGGTTTAAGTTTCTATAAAACTATTAATATGCACATCTTTATGATGAAATTAAGTTGCTAAATTTGACTATATAATACTGTCAGCGTTGAGCGACAATGAATTAATTCTTTTACGATTTTATTGTTTTTACGATTGAAATCCAACAATTCCGACAAGAGCAATTTTTGTCACTGTTATTTGAGTCAGAAAAACTGAACGAATAATATATAATGGAAATTGATTTTTTCGTACTTGATTGTTGTAGATGGACAGATTTCTGGAAGGTATAGGTGAGAAGTGTAGCGTTTGCAAAGAAATGCTTCATAGCAATGGATGAACTCAGATGACGCTAAATTTAAGGAAGTTTTTCCTTCTGGGCATCATATCCCGTCCTAGGCGAAAGCGGCATAGCAGTAAGAGCATAAGCATCTTCAAATGAAATTGCGATGGTGTTCATCATGAGTTATTACATAAGATTAACGAACGTTATGTTCAGCTAAACAATACATATTAATTTATGATCACTTCTTTTCGATGTAATCTAATCATTTGATGTGGTGATTAAGTTGCAACACAGTAAACACAATATTATCACATGTGGCGGGTTGATTGATATACCTGATGCCTTTTGCTGTTCAAATAGTCGATTATTTCGTTCTAACTCGCTTGCTGATACTCAAATACAATTTCCCTAAATTCGATCGGTACGTAAATTTGTAGTACTTTTGCTTGCAGGAACAAAAATTTCGCATATATATAAATATATAAATAAATATATATATGTATATATATATATATATATATATATATATATATATATATATATATATATATATATATATATATATATATATATATATATATATATATATATATATATATATATATATATGAAGTGCAATGCAGATGGTTTTCTTGGGCTGCATGAGAACGCAATAAGATTTGTTGCTGATAACAGCAGATCGATGCTGCGTTAGAGATATTTGTATTGAATAGAGCGTTACGCCGATAGAACGCTTTTTTATTAAGCTTTCTTACTGTATAGGTCGTAGTGTTCGGTTTTCTAACGCAACTTTTTTGTTTGTATTTTCGGGATGGGGTGGAGTCTGGAGCCATATTTCTTCTTTCCTGCTTGCTATTTTATGTTAGATCTTGTTTCAATGCTTTTCTTGTCGTTTCATTCACCAAGTGCAACCAGCAATCTCCAACTTTCTTTCTCTGTTATTAGAAATGCAACAAGCGGTCATTATGTTTATTAGCAATAATAAAGTTCTCTTCGTCTACAGAGCTATTTACGATCGCATATATTTGTTGGGAATTTTGTGACATAATTCTTTACGATTGTCGTCGATTGCTTGATATTTTTACGAATTACGACTTCTTTCTAAGGCGGAATATTCTTATAATATATTTATTGTTCCATTGCTGATTTA
The DNA here is from genome assembly GCA_037389465.1 of Baylisascaris procyonis. Lineage (NCBI taxonomy): Eukaryota > Metazoa > Nematoda > Chromadorea > Rhabditida > Ascarididae > Baylisascaris > Baylisascaris procyonis. The sequence continues at coordinate 4,964,091 of JAZARR010000074.1, read as the reverse complement.
TTTTTCGTGCTTGTGAATTTTTGCTTTAGAGTTTTCCTTTTTGACCGATTGCCAGATATGAATAACTTTGGCTTATTTTCATCTTGTTGCTTAATTTTCGAACTTAATTTTTCGAAATATTTTGCAAATCATTGTTGACGCCTGATCAGTAGAACTCGTATTCTTTCGAGAATGTCCAGAAAATCGATATTCAATCTATGCTCATTTTATGTTTCACCGATTTTTGAAAGAATATTTTCTTCATATTGCTTAAATTTACATCTGTGATTCATACCAATCCCCATATTAACTATTCAAAAAAAAAAAAAAGCAACGTTCATCTTTCGAACAAATTTAAGAATGGGGCAACGAGTGTCCACTTGGTCTGGCCAATAGGAGGGTGATACTCTCCGACATTGCACGCATTTTATGGGACCATAAACGAGGTTATTTTCTGCAGCTTTTATGGGTTTATTATAAATGGGAATATTGGAAATTGACATATCGAATGAGCAAAGCGATTGCCCAGCTGATATAACTCTTTTTTTTTTTTACATTTGCTCGATGCCGATTGTTCTTTTCGTTTGTTATTCGCTTTGTCGGATTGTGGCTATATAGATTTATTTCTGTGATGACCATTCATTCATTTAAAAGCTACATCTTTACCGTTGCATCATCTTTAATATTTCATTCAGAAATTATAGAATTTATATCTTTGTGAAATTGTGAATTTCTCGAAGATTGAATAGGATTTCGGTTTATAGAGAATGCCACCTAGAGGTATTAATATACAATTTTGAGAACTTTTGTTGTAATTCCAATGTGAATCTGCATTTAATGATTTCAACGATTGTTGCCGTATCGTTCACTAAAATTGTGAACTTTTTTTTACAGTGAGTGGAATACGCATCGTTGTAATATGGCTTCAATAAACGATAAGCACACAATCAAGTGCAATTAGTTGCATTTTAAAGCTTTTAGTGCTTTATTGTACGAAGGTCATTTGGTTTCTGTTTCGTAATTCGGTGTTCCACACTCGCATTAGTCTATATTTGAAAGCACTCAAATGCCTACTCACAATGTGTCATACAAACAAATAGACAGTTTTTCGGGTTGTAATACTGTATGTATTGTACTTTGCTAGTAAGCTCATACATTGCGATGAATGGTACGTGCCTATCGAGCGTCCTTTTCATATCTAATTTATTCATGTATGCACATCGTTGATCAGCTTTCAAACGTTGCCGCCTTTTCCGTAGTGATACCACTTTAGGTGCAGCCGTTACTCGCGTATTGTGTATCGTTGATTTATTCCATATTTGTTACATTCATGTTCCTTACTGAGAACCTTTTAAGTGAAAATTGGTTTTTTTTACTATCTGGAGAAGTATTTGAAGGGGAAAGCGTTGTTTTTGTGGAAAGTATTCGGACAGAAAACAGCGATACCGTTTGTTTCTTCCTTGAATCAATAATCGACAATAAAAGAGGATGGTTCATTTCGGAAATCGTTTGCTTAGAGGCAGATAGCTGCCGTTTATTTTGCTAGAGGTTTATTCAGTTAATACCATTAACTCTAAATGGGATTTACGAGAAAGTGGAGCCGCTAACCTCCTTAACAGTTTCACTGAGACAAGCAATACTTCACAATTCAATCGAATTTGATTGATTTTCAGCACATCGATATCGTCTTATTTTGTTGAATTCGAATATTCGCTCTTTCGTTGAGCATTGAATCGCACGTGTTTAGCACATTTGCTCTTTTTATTGACTGCAATGATTTCTTAAATTCTATCGAACATATCCGTTCAAAATCTGCAATCTTTGATTGTTTTCTTAGCACATCTGTTTCGTGTTTCAATTGACATACAAACGTTTGCTCTCTCTTTTCGAGTGGAATGAATTACGAAAGTTTTTGTGAAGTAATCTCGCCAACATTAAACTTTTCATTTTCTTACCTAATTATTCTCTTGTTTTTTCTAAGGTGTTGCTTGAAAATAGAGCAATGAAATTTTCAAAAGGTTTTTTTAGCATTTATTTTTCTTTCGCTAACAGGAAATGCTTAATCAATGCAAAAAAAATTTGTCAATAATCATGACTTCCGGTTCTTGATGGACTTCATTAGATTTTTTTTTTTAAAGTTTGCAAGAAAGATTCCTCTTCTTTCTATGTAAAACGTAATATTAAATCTGAACTAACAATAGTTCTTCTTGTAGAAACTCCGCTAAATTTGTGTTCAGTTTAATTGCGCATTCAAAAAAAAAGAAACGTTGAATTTTCTTTTCAACGAATATTTTAGTGGAATTTTATTTTCCTTTTTGTGAAGAGTATTTCTCGTACGTTGTTAAGTAAATAGAGAGGTTTTCGGCTGACTAATACAAGCTGAACAACATTCCATGCAATGTTGTTTTAATGCATGTCGTCGTAGTTTTTTTTATATATGTTGATGTAACATCTTCATATCAATGTTTGAATATTTTTGATGATTCTATCGCGATCTTTCAGCTCGGTGCTTCTTTTAACTTTAGATGTTCTTCCATTAGCGTTGTGCTAGTTGGTTGTCGGTGTAGCATTCATTCTATGGTGATCGAATTCGGTTCTCGATTTCTTTTTATATTTTGCCATTGAATTAAGGGCATCTTTCTCTTCTAATTTCAGGTCTCTATAGGTTGTGCTTATTTTCTGATGCAAGAAAAATAAAGGTCATCTTGTTTAGAAATAATTAATTTGCATCGAATTTCTTTTATTTTTTAAGTTTTAATTATTATTTTTCTCTCTCTCTCCCTCTCTTATTTAGTGTGAAATTTTTCTTCGAAATCTACTCAACGTTTCTTTGAATTCTCAATTAAAACGCTGCTTGCAAAAGAATGCTTTTAATGTGAAATTCGCATAAATCAAGAAAGTGCAATTGCATATTTGGTTTTCATTGCGCTATAAAATGCATTCGATTTTCTCACGATTTTATGTTATTGTTGTGAGTGCGAGCTTATTCTCTTTTAGTAAACATTCAATATTCTCATCGTTCTTTACTGTATATTCCAATGATGATGCAATAATGCAATAGCATAGATGCAATGTATCTTGTTGTTGCAATGGTAATGTCCAATCGTTGCAAATTGTCATATTACGCAGTACTCTCTATTCATCTGCTTCATTTTTCTATTAGGCACTTTGTAAATTCGTTGCATTTCTTTACAGAACCGTGCAAAATCAGTAGCCACCTTTACAACTCAAGAATTCTTTCATATCAAACGTCATCTTGCTTCCTTCTAAATTTAAAATGTTTATTACAGATCGTTCACTTGCATTATTTTTGCTTTAACTGAGAAAACCTCATGAAAAAGAAAAAATTTTTCTCAGAAACTGAAAAAAAAACTGACATTTTTGTGAGAAAACTTCACTGATATATAAACGGGAGGTTTTCTGAATAAATGCTCATTGCTTCGAAAAAAAAAAACGTCGGAAAAGTGAAGGACCTATTTCGAAGAGTGGAAAAGAATTTGATGCCATTGTTTATGTTGTGAGAAGCAGGATGGTTAGACTTCTTTGATTTGTCTTTTATATCATATACTTATATCTTTTGCGATGAACTGTTTTCATGGCTCGTTGAATCAGACTATATCTATTTTTCGTTTTTATGTTGTTGATTTTTTTTTTGTTTTCTTAATCATTCCGCATTACAATGCCATATTTTTTCCACAGTTTATTTTTAAATAGTCATATTTCGTATTATTTTCCTCTCAACTGTTAAAACTTCGGTAATTTCGATGCATGAAGGGGAAGTGATCCACATTTGCGACGCGAAGGTTGCATCGGCATGTTGGTAGCAATGAGAATTTGAATTCAAGCAGATGGTGGCATTATGCTGATCGGTGGGAATGTTATCTCTTCAAAGAGTACGACTTGCTGTTTCTTATTAAAAATATTTGCGATAGCACTTTTTCTTGTTAAATGCATTATAGTGCTGCAAGTTTTGCTTTCAGAATCCTTTATTCCGTCCAGTAACAACTCGGTGCAGACGCTCTCGTGTAGCAATGGGCAATACAGATATCGCTCGTGAAAGTTCAAGTTCTAGCTCGGGCAGTCCACCACCGTTATCCACCGAAGATGACAGGTTCCTCAATTTTATCGTATTTGCTTGAATTTGAAGTAGTTTTGAGAGAAGAAACTGTGTTATCGTATATTGTTAATCGATTTGATGTTGCATACGTTTTTTTGAGCGTATACGGAATGGAAAGACTGCAATTTCCGCATGCGTCATTGTTTACGGTGGACGGCGAAATTATCGCGTATGCATACAAACAATTGAAATATACTTGCAAAAGAATTCAAATCGGGGTGACTACTCGGCGCATTTGCATAGATCTCTTCATGGATGCGGGGACAAGTGCATCGAGAGAAAAGTCGAGACTGATCTGCATGTGATGCATGTTTCAATTGCATGACGGCAATGTCTGTATGTCCGTCGATCCGGTAGCTTCAAATGGCAAATCATTTCTACGTAAATTTTTTCGATTGTGCTTGAAGATTCCATAAAACTTGAAAATCACTCTACTCCACAATCGCTTGAATGCGCATAAAATCCGAGTTCTTTTCTCATTATTTATTTCGCCGATCAACTTTGTGAAAAAAAAAATTTTTTTTTGCGATTTCTTTCGTTGTTTTTTCTTCTCGATATGTGGGCGGACAATTGTCACGACGGATGGAAATAGAATGGTGCGGACTATATCATCTAGCATTGATTTTATTTAGGGGTTTTTTCGAAGCAATTCTCCAGAATGGAATTAACCATTTGTGAGCAATTTTGCGCTGCAAAAGGCATATAAATCATTGACTTGAGGACATTTAGCGAGTTTTAAAGTGCCCTTTTGCTAGGGAATCGTAAATTTAGCGCTGCTTCAGTTTGCATCGAGCAAAATCGCTCGTTGTGAAACTCTTGTTGTTCATTTCCTGTCATTTATAGAAAGTAATATTTGAAAGTCATACAACGAAATATTCTCTAGCTATTTTACAGTTTATTGATTTATTATGTAGGTAGTGAATAGAAATTGGCCTATATATTTCAAGAAATTTTTCTGGCGTTTTCGCCAGGGTTTTGCCTTGTGTAAATTTTATTTCATTTTGATTTCTAGAATGTTTTTTTTTCGTAGTGATTTTATTAGTTATTTTTGCCTCATAAGATGTTGTCGTTTAGAAGTATTTCAACAATGGTATACATATCATATTGCATTGTTAATGTTGATCTTTGCCCCATTAAAATTCACGTTGAAAGATAAAATGCGAATATTAGCAATATCATCTTCACAACCAATGAAGACTATTCGATAAACGGTTTTTCTAAATTTTCTTTCGTATATTTCAAATATAATAATTTCCACTGTTATAATTTATTACATCGTAAGTTAATGTTTTATTTGTAGCCTCTCCCCACCGCCACTTAATGCGACTCATGTTTCATCGACTGAGAAGGATGCCTCGAAATCGGCGATACCTAAAGCGGTGACTCGTTCATCTGCTGTTAAGGTGTCTCTTTTGTTACTCTGCTGTTCTTTGTATGCAATTTGAATATTTTTGAAAGAAATTCATGGGAGATAAGAATATAGTTAGATAACAAGAAGAGAGAGATGAGCACGGAATTTGAACGAATCTGCCGTAGAAGAATAAGATTATAGTAAAATTGGTGATAGAAGAATTTGATTGCTAGTCATCATTTTCAATTTTTTGTTAAGTTTTTTTTTTTTAAATTATTTCATTTGTAATGATTGAAATGAGAAAACAACAAGGAGTACACTATATATAAACTGATTTATATATGTCTTACTTGAATGGCCATTGCTATGAATATTTTCGTTGTGAAATTCATTCTTTAGTGACGCCTATTTGAATGATCTCCACTAAACGTTATCAAATGCTTTTCTCTTTTTTTTTCCTCAGTTTACATGCCGTTATGTCTAGTGCAGATTTTCAGTTTTTTTTTTTTGCATTATCATTTCTACAATCACTATTACGAAATTTCTCAACTATTTATGACATCGTATGATTGCATTTTTGCGAATATATCGAATATTCTTTTCATTTGCAATAACGTTCGACCTCATAAGATGAAAAGGAAATCAATGAAAATGATGAAAAAAACCTAATAAGATAAATCAAAATCGTTACGGTTTATCATAAATAATCCAATATAGGCTGATTTCAGTTCAATAATAAATTAAAATACCATGAATGGTGGACGCAGTTGAGATTAACTAAAATCACATTAAAACGCCATAACTGTCTGAAATCTTCGTCTTTGTATGTATTTGTACGGAAATACTATTGCTTTAAATTTTTCAAAAGTTTTCAAACGTTGATACAAATCTGCGTATAATAAATGCTAAAATATTTGATTATTACTGTGTGTTTAGAAGAAAGCTTAGCTGCGCTGCCATTTGCGCTTATGCGTGTATAAGACTATCGGCTCGATGCTTAATGAATATGATGGTGTCATCAGTATTTTGCACTCAAAAGGGTTCTTTTAAATGATTATTTGCACCGAGGCGTTGGCATAGATTAAACATGTTTCTTAATGTGTTCTGTGATCATTTCTGTTTGCAATCACAACACTAAAACGATAGGTTGCTGAGCAATTTTGATTATTTCATATTGTTCTTTCAGATACCAATGAATAATAATTCGAGCAGTATGGAAAATGTTGCAAAATCACCTTTTAAACAAACGTTAGCCGAATGGGGAAACACGAATCGCCATCGTGAGGAATTACTCTCACCCGAAATTAGAAGAAAAAGTGAATTTCCTAATTCAACACGGTTTGTATTTAATTCTTATGGCTAGGGGAGTTTTGATTAATTTTTTATCATCTCGGAGTGATCTTCCAAGAAGGATAATTTAAAACAATTGAAAGCATGACTAAGGTGTTTTCGGGATTATTTCGATGATCATAAATGAACTGCACTGAAATTTTCTTATTTAGTTCATTGCTGTTATGAAGGCATCGATCATCACTTTGTTATGTCTTATTTTCATTCAATTTCCTGTGCTTTATGTTAGTATTTTTTTAGGCTGTCGAGATTTATTGCTTATAAACTCATTGAAAATTGTATTATTATTTGGTCTTCTTCGGCGTTAAATGCTTCTTGATAATTTGGAAACTCAACGTGAGAATTTCTCAAATCTTCCAAGGTTCAGCAGTTGGAAACTGTAAATTATCGGATAAGAAGGAATGATATATCTGATTTTTACAGTAACTGTATATCAAATCATGACCATATGATCTTTTTTCTTTTTGGGAGTGAGGGACTAAGGAGTGGGAAGGGAGGAGAAAGCGTTCTTTCAAATAACTGATTTTTTTGTGGTTGAGAAATGGATGAGTGTTTATTCGATGGGTTATTCATTAGAATGCATATGGTGACGAGGAAATGCCATTTTTAGACTGCGAAATTCGATGGCGAATCTGAATTCGGAGGAGAGTGGTGATGAACGAGCGTCTCCAGTATCGCCATTCATCCAACGTTTCAATGCTAAGGTGTGCAAGCATCTTTGAAACTCCATATTGTTTAGTAGAAAGAGTTAGTGAGTTATCTAAACGTCGTGATATCGAAGTAGGCCTCATTCAAAAGAAGCTATTACTTCCCTTTTTGGAAGCAGCATCGTCATCGCCATCCGCTTGCCAGAAACCTTTCAAGATTAAGTATCAATTTTCTAAAAACACCTCTACTGTTACCTGCTGTTTTTTATGCTTTTGATTGAGCGACATTATTTTGATGTAGACAATGATAGCAAAGTAAAGATATTCCAGCAGGTACATTCTTTTTGAGCGAAATTTCAGGTAGATGCAGCGAAAGAGATAGGTTGAACGATTCGGAAGCCGTTTTTAGACCTTGTACGGCTTGCGATCTTCGTTCAATTCTTCATAACATTTTCTCACGATTGTGTGATTGTTGCTTTTTTCTGTGATGTGTTGTTCTTCCTTTTCGATAGTTTAAATGGGCCGATGATTAAGTTTTATCTGTTCGTTTAAAGGACGGATGCTTCGCTGGCCGGCTTCCGTCAGCCCCACTCCCCCCCCCCCCCACCACTCCTCCATTCTCACTTCCTGCACCCCCACTAAAGAATTCGCATGAGCCTCGAAATTATGGCAGTTCTGTTGGTTTTGGATGGTTTTAGGGGTGTAGTCAGGGCAAAAGTGGTGCGTGTAACTATGTTTTGGTAATAGTTCGATACTTTGGGTGCAGTACTATAAAATGCCTATACCATTTTCAGACGTCGCAATATCGGTCGTTCAATCTAAAGAAGACAAGCGAACGTAATCAGGAGGTGCTTGATCAATTAGCACAATTGCGTGCACAACTCAAAAAGAAGCAGCAGCAAATGGAGCGTTCATTTGCAACCTCTAATGGATCGTTGCTAGTTCGTAGCCGTACAAGTAGCACCGTGGGAGCTGTCAATGGCAAATCTGGCGAAGCGGTTGCAGCTGTTTGATGAGGTTGATTCATGTCATACTGCGATATACCCCTCTCTGCCTTCTTATGCCTTTGCTGTTAATGCGGTGTTTCCTATAGAAAAATAAGGGAATGGTAATATACACATTAATCGTTACAGATAAACATAATAAGCACTTAGCATTTATGACAGTGAACGTAGAAGGAGTGATAATAAGGTGTTTCGGCGTTTACTGTAGGGTCACGATGTGGGCACGAAATGAAGTCACAGCTGAAAGGTTTAGATATTTCTAATTAACTTGAAAAGATGTTTGGAGTGTTACTGTTGAGAAGAGCTAATTGATTTACTTTGCTTATACATATATAGTAACATAGTTTGCAATGTATTTCTGTAGCTAAGATTTGTATCTGTCTCTAGCATTCGTTTCTTGAATTCGCTATTTTTTTAATCACTATTTAGTTATTGATATGATGTCGTCTTCCATCATATTCTATGCTCTCCGCCTTGTGTTATTCATTGCTTATAAATTTTTGTTTTTCATTGAGAAATATTCGCCTTGAGTAGATGCCAGTAATTTGAAGCGTATATCATCGCTTCAGTAAACTATTCACTCGGCCGTTTTAACAGCTCTAATGAATATGCTTCAGCTTGTGTTTATTATTGAACAAGCGGTTAATGCAGCAGCATGATATGCTGGCTGCCATTCATTTTTTTTTAATTTCTTTTTTTTTGGCGGTTTTCTTTGAAGATATGATAATGCATTATCGAATATACATTGTTTTGACTTACTCGTTCATTTTCTATTCCATTTGAAGGTGCGCATTACTTCTATTTTCGATGAATAGTGCACATCTGCTAAATTGATACCTATTACCCGCCCTAGTAGTTGGAATAACGTTGTGACCATATTTGTGAGCTTATTCGTTTGGTAATCAAATTCACTTAATCAGCACTCTTAACGTCAGTGTTTGCCACTTCGGGAAAATAGCCTTTCATCATAAAAATGCCCAATATTTTCTGAGGTATTTATATTCGGATTAGCAAATTGCTCACATTTCAAGTATAAATTTTACTTAAGAAAAAAATTGAAATTAATTTATGACGTTTTTATATATGTCTATGAGGTGTTTTTTTTTTTTGCATTGACCTATTGTACTGTTGGAATGAAAATGATTGATTTGCAAAAGAAAGGTTTAATTTCATAACTGTTATTGGAATACTTCCTAATTTGAGTCGGTTTGTTTCGCAACGAAACAATTATGTTTCTTATCGCCGATGATATTTGCACCTCATTTATTTCCGTGAGTGTGGTTAAATAATCGAAGCGATTTACGGTGATTAAGTCGGAGAGGTAATTAAAAGCGGTATGATAAAATAATAAAAACTTGTCTCACATTTATGAATGCATTCAAAATCGAAGCGGCAAAGGTGGCTTTTGCAATCGATCTTTTTCTTTTATTCTTTCAGTAAGGTGTTTCGCTTAATTTTTCATCGAATTTGATGGAAAGGGCTTCCTGAGATTTGTTTAACGAATAGGATTCGATGTAAATCTGCTTTTGCATTTTTGTGGATCGTTGTTTGGGAAGTATAGCATAGCTGAAAAGGTTATGCATTAGCACACTGAGGCAAACTCTTTCTTGAATACTCGTATGTCTTTAAAGTTGAAATGATGCATCGCTTGAGCAACGACTGTTTAATTCTTATTTTGTAAGTGTTGTTGATTAATAATTCAGATTCATTTGAGTATTAAGAAAACACATTGGTTATAAGCTTGATGGCTGTCGTACTGAATTGTGCGTTTCACCTTTTGTACAGAAAATATACGTTCGAAAAGAAGGCTCGTTCAGTTTTTCGCATTCATTTTCAGCAGTCGTGCTTAATCTGCTTACGGCTTCATCAAGAATGCTCATCCTGGATCGTTTGAACGGATACACGTTGCGCGATGCATCATCGTTCTTACGCTATTTTTTTGTGCATTTATATTTGTATTGTAATTTTAATTATGTGCCGTTCGTTCATTCTTGATTTCCAAATTTCTTTCTGATGATTTATTTCTTATTCAGTTTGAATCATTTTTACTCGATTTATTTGCCCATCAATTTGTAGTGATTTTTTTCAACGATGTTTGATTGCTGTTTTTTTCACGGTTGACATTCATTCCTCATCCCTTATACGTCGATAAAATTACGCTGTAGCAGAATGTTTTAATGGCGTTGAGAGATGTTATTGCCTAATTTGCTAATATTATTGACAACAAATGAAGTTATTAGGAAGATGCTGATAAATTCTTGCAATATATGCGCAGTCGTTTTGATTAATTTAAAACGCGGACAAGTTTTTCCTCGCCGCTGTCGGTTATCTCAGTCGAGCGCTTCACCTCGGTACTTTTGTTTACAGCAGTGTTCTATGTAAGGATCTGCTCCCGTTGGCTCGTCTCGTCGTCGAGGTCTCCTTGAAGATCTGCAATCTCTATCGAGAAGCGCTTGAGTAGACTGCCAAACGACGCAGGTTGGTATTTTTCGTGTATTTCGGCAATAGTTAAAAGTGAATAAGCTGCATTCGTTGATTTTAAGTGTTTCCGGTCGTCATCGCCGAACGATTGCATCTAACTTTCACTATAGTTCCGGAAGCAATTAATGCGATATTCGCATGCCGGAAATGTCCATTATTTTTAGCTTTTTCATCATCCTGGAATGTATTCTAGCAGCACACTCGATTCCATCTTTATGGATGTGCTGCGATTAGTTCTGCTTTCAACGTAGAGTATGGCGCTTTGGTGTGAAAGTATAGGCCACCCAGCTTTGCATATCGTTGAGCTGTAGCATAGTTAGCATAGCTTTTATACGTTGATGAAGCACTGGCTCAATACACCGCTATACTTGCCATTTTTTTCAAACTTACAAAACTTTGCAGTATATTATCTATTCTATTGTTTAATGTTTGTGTGAAATAATTCGAAGCATTGGCTGAGTCGATTGCCACAATATGTGACTTCGTAATTGCGATCATTCGGCCGTTCATCACTTGCTTGCATTTATTGCTAACGGATAACAGGATAAGCGCAATAATGGATTGAATCTTTGATTGCTTAATTGCTGTATCGCTCATGAGTCATTTTTTGTGCGGCTCGATTGATATATTATGAAAATCCACCTATCTAAAAATGTAGGCAAATTTTTAGGCTCCTTTTTGAGAACGGCAACCCTTCAATTCTCAATAACCTTTATTTTTATACTGAGTGAAAACGACGATTGACGGCAATCCCGCTGGTCCAGTGAATGTTTGTATGCGTTCCTTCAAATTATCTTATTGATTCGCTTATCTAAATGAGGCCTTAATGCATATGACCTTGATGCAAACGAAACTTTGATTGTAATGAATTTTCTCGGAATGCTTCGAATTTTTTTATACAGACTGATTTAGAAAAAAAATAAATAAATTTCACTTAGAAAATTTGGATTCCTCTCTGAATTTTATCGCCCTCATTAGCATCTCCTTTAAATTCTTTAAAACTCTTATTATTGCTACAAGCACAATTTTGCTTATCTGTTCCGATCAGTTATTTTGGTGCCCTTCCGGCAGCTGCGTTAGTTTTCTTCCATCCTCTGTACTAGCGTGCATTTCCTTCTCGGTTTTGAAATAAGTTAAATCAACAAAACCACACATTAGCACTTTCAGAACCATTGACGATGTACATATATGAATGGATTATCGGTGTATGGACGATGTTGATGATATATTGCATTGGATTCTACTACACACTCGTTGAATTTTTCAACGATCATTTCTCAATGAACAATCGCAGTTACGTTGAGGTATGACGTTTTAAAAAAACTATCGGATGAAATCTATCATGTTCGAAAGTATGCTTATATAACTTAGAAAACGCAGGCGGTTTGTGCACACAGATTTACCAGATTCCTTTCGTTAAGAGCTAATGAATAGATCGAAGGCTATTCAATATGGGGGCTACGAATTCGTTGTATTGCCCTCCGGATAAGAAACCGTATTTTTGTGATTGTCATAAACATCAATTTTCAACAAAAGTACTCCTTGTTCTTTGTTGTTCCGATATCCTAGGCCGCTTTCTCATTGTGCTATAAGAAATGCATTGTGAAGTCAATAACCTTTAATAATCGCTGCACGTTGACAGTATTTCCTGCAATTTTATAAGACTGCAAAAATTTCACAAAAGGTAAACTCACGGTCGGGGTTATATCGAAACGAATCTTTAGCTAAAATTGGCGAAGTTTTTAATGTTTTCCAGAAACTACGATTAGGGAATTGTTATATTAATTTTATAATCTCTTTAAGTCAACATTTTTGTAATGAAGCAGGTAGCACCGAATCCAAGCCTTTATCAACGATGACTGCGATATATCTCACCAATTCGAGCAGTTCTTTATCGATCATGACAAAGAAATGTCGTCAAAGATGTGTGCATCGATGTGATCAGATTTTGTTCAGAGTTTGCTGCTCAGAAGTATCATTGTTAAAAAAATGTGTAATACGCTTTTTTTGCAGCATCTTCGAACGAAAATAGATTCAAGTGAATTCCGACGTTGCAGCGTTGCACGACAACATCCAATCGCTGTCGTCACTGGTGCAAGCGGCACTATCGGATATGAAGTATTAATTCAAATGGCTTAAATTTGTGGTAAAATATTTTAGCGAATTGTAGATTATTGGCTTTTTCATGCTCATTCTATGTAGAAACCCTCATTCAAAAGTCTTTCCTTCTGTGATATTTGGAGAGCAATCTGAAAGATTATCAACAGGATGCAATATAAAAACTTTTCTGACATCGTTTGCTACTGTAAAGCTTCATTTTTTTCACTACTAAAATGAGGTTTAAGTAATATCAGTAAGCGGTTTATTCAGATAGTACAACAGCTACTGAATCTTGGCTACAAAGTTGAAGCAATTGCTCGCGAGGTAGGATGTTCAACTACTCTGAAAGATGTTCGACTCTCTATTCATCTCATCGATATGGCTCATCTTATAAAGGTATTCTTCTTTCAAAATTTAAAATTCCGAATCAACGAGCTAAATTGATTATCAGTATCGATTCGCTTCCACATGTCGATTTGTTTCTCTTTTGTTGCGTTGATGAGCATCTTCCAAGATACTGATTATCGTCTAGTTGTTTAACAGTGAATTAGTTCATCATATCATGGCAGATATTCTTTGCAAAGAAATATTTCGAATTTTAATTTTATGATCATTGGGTTACGGCGACTTTCGTTTAACGAATGAATGAATCTTTATTCTTTGTTCATTGAAGAACAGAAAAGACTGCAATAAAGCAGAGGAATACAACAACAACACAGATGCAAATAATCCGAAAAACATCGTCCGAGAACGTATCATAAAGGAGCACTTCAAAACATATCACAACAGATTCACCATCAGTCACAAAACTTGCATGGCAAGAGGTTATCCATTCGAAACTTTATCGAGTCAAAACTTTATCGACGACTACAGTAGAGCAAAACATGGGGCAACTGACTCATTTGAATTGTCATCTGATCCCGCCTAAAGAAAATGCTGTTTGGGTGAAATTATTTGAAAAACCTGGCGCATTCAAAGATGGCGAACGATGGACACAAGCCTATCGTGTCATCTGTTTGTGCATTCAAAAATAACATTCATCTACTCAACTTTATGCAAAATTCAACAGCGTACCAGCTTTTATTGTCTCTAAAGGTGAGAAGAGTCGCTGAAGAGATCGTGGGTCGTGCGCCGGATGGTATTGATTTGCTGATTTGTAATGCGGGTATCATGTTTCATCGTTATGAGGTTTGCTTGTTTTCACTTTCTCAGTGACATATATGAAGAAGCCTCCAGCTCCCCTTCCTCTCTTTTAGAGAATATATTGGGAAGGTGCCTGTGCGGAAATTACTATCTTCATTACTCATGGTCTTGAGCCTTATGCAGTGAGGGATTAAAGTTGGTACGGGCAGTTGAGGATGCGATAGTTAAGAGGAAAGAAGACGACCGTATATGTACAGCAAGTTATGTTTGAATGAATTTTAGATTTCTCGATTTTTGAATATTGTTGCAGTTTGCAAAAGGATATTTTTCTTCAAGTGCTGTTACTGACTTCACTCATTGAATCCCAAATTAAAGCGCTATAATCCTTTCAAGGTAATTAGGTAACGACGGCTTTTTAGGTGGATGAGGCAGTGACGCTTACATATACATACCTTCACTTACAAATATCTAGCTGGGAATATTTTGGTGTTGTGAACTTAGCCTGGCAATGAATGTGTGTGTGGGGGGGAGGGGGCTGCAAAATCTTAGCCGTTCATCAAATGCTGCTTATCTTACGATTAAGATTTCGAATGCATAAGTGCATTGAATATCTTATTTATCAAAAACTTTTCCCCAAGAGTTGGCTGTTTCTCTTTCGTGGGCCTTACAAATGTGTTGAAGGGTATGTTGCCACTCAGCAAATATTTCCGAGGAAAAAGACCTTGAACGGGGTTTCTTGGAATGAGGCATGCTCATAAGCAGGTAACGATACTGTTCGAGAATTGCCCAACGTGGGCTGAATAGCAGGTCATATCAAGTAAAGCTACAGGTGAACGCAGCGGGTCATGAGCAACATATGGCCGTAAATTTATTATCACATGCGCTGCTCATTGACGTCTTTCTATCATCTATGCAAAACACAACACATCCGATTCGAATTGTCTGCGTATCGTCGTCAGCTGCTCATGCGGCGCATATCGATGATACAGCTATCCAGAACGGTATCATTCATCTTATAAACTGTTCATTCGGGTTGACACTATTCTGAAATCTCTTTGGTCGATTAAAGCTCTTTAAACACTTCATATCTGCACATTATACCAGATGAGCAATTAAAAATCGGCCTTAGAAATAACCGTTACTAATACGACCGATAGGCGAATACGAAGACCTAACCGTAGTAGGTCGCAATTAAGTTACTCACCATGTAGCTTATGAAAGTTCTTTTAGCTTTTTTAATGAAAAGATTCATTTTTTTGCATATTTTAGGAAGAAACAATTTTTGAATGCATACAATTAGACAGAATATGCCAATGAATGAAATCTACGGTGGAACTAGATCATCTACGAAATGTTTTCTGTGATAAAACATTAGCGGACTTGTTTATGAGATATTTTTTCGTTGGCGCATTCATCAGTCTCTATCACTTCTTGATTTTTGAGGTAAATAATTTCAACTCATAGTGATCATCACCAATAGATTCCCTCGTTTTATAATATTTTATGCAATCTCTTTTCAGGCAATATTTTTGCTCGCTATATCAATGGTTACCATGCCTACGCGTTATCGAAACTCTCATTGGCGTTATACGCGGAACAATTGAATAGGTTAGTTTTGGATGATGACAGATATCTTTAAAACAAAGAAATTTTCCCTAAGAATTCGTATACAAGAAATTTTTCTTTGCATTTGTGAATATGCGAGCAGTAAGTTAATTTTCTTCGTATTTTTATTGAATTATCCATAGCCATCATTGATGGTGTATTTTGTCCGCTTCATGTATCAAAAAATGTTTACTAATTAGTGAGACATCTGGCAAATGCGTTTATAATGTTCACATGATAGTGTGATGTCATGATATTCTTAAATTCCCATACACTCGCCTTTGTTATCTTTGAAGCAATTGAGTTGAGTATTCAACTAGTTTTGCGTACTTTCGCAGATTTGCGTTTTCATAGCGCATTATGATAATGCCTATCTTTATTGCACTCTCTAACGTTAAGCCCTCCTTAATGCTACCTGCATAAACTAGAATAGATAGGAGCTAAAAATTTCGCTGATAATATGCATTTCGAAGGGATCTTGTAATTGATAAGCGAAGCTATATTAAGACAATCAAATCAGCAATAATTTCATATTTCTGTTGCATACTAAGTGCTGTTTTATTAAGGCATCTTGAAGAGTTGTCGAATCATGAAATCGAGAGGTGCAGAGTAAAGGTTTGCTCTGTACATCCTGGATGTGTTCCGAGTGATCTCTATCGAAATGTTTTCTATCCCTTTAGAATCCTTATCAACTATCTTCTATCTCCGTTTATGAGGTTAGCAGATTCGAATTATATTTTATGCTTAACTCAATGAATAATCCCAGCAATACGAAATGGTGATCACACTAACTAGAATTTGAAAATTATTCCTAATGTTTTCTAATTATTTTTACAAAGCATTAAAGTGGTTGCTGGAATGTACGAATAGTAAGGAATACGAATAACGTATATCATTCAATTTTTTTTTAGCACGCTTCTGCAGTTGTTGAAATTTGGATTCTATATCATCGAATTCAGAAACACTGCAAAGCTTGTAGAAAATCCTTTTTATTGTCTTGTTTTGTTCAAAATCCTTGAATAATAGTTCACCATGATGGACAGATCCGAATTGTTCCCATTGCTTTTCCTGTCGTCTTTCATTTACAAAAGAGGCGATGGGAAATAGCTTTATGAGCGTTCATAGTAGTGTGTGCAAGTATTGTAGGAAAGGTGCTCTAGCAGCTGCCGAAATATTAGCAACCGTGATGAGTGATGATCTCAAAGGAGGCTCTTATTACGAACGTATGGAATCGGTTGCTCTAAGACCCGATATATCAGATAATGTGCGACGAAAACTTTTCAATCGAATACAACAAATTGTTCATTGGTCGAATTTTTGAATATTATCATTATCACATCAAAATTGAACTTTATTTTTCTCCATCTTGTAGTAATATTATAAAGCAAGAAAATACTATAAGATTACTTCCTTACAATATTGTTTTAAATTGTAAGAACAATATTTTAAAACAATATATTTTGAGGCATTTTATTGCTGTTTTTTTTCTATATTCTTTGGTAACATTCTTAGCATATCGTAATTACCAATTAGGCAATACTCTTTCTGCCTAGTACAATTATATCGCCATTCTAGCATTGTTCATTTAAAATGGACAGACATGTATGAGCGTCTAAGAAGAGACGCGAATAATCCAAACGAAAGCAAATGGTTTACACGCAGGAAATTATCAAATATCAATGAATCAGAGATTCTTTCACAGCAGTTGTCTTCTGAGCGTATCGAAATCATATACTAACCAAGGCGCACCTCGTTTCACACTTTCACGACACTATAACATCACAAGATTTTATGAAAATAATCAATTCCATAAAACGTTCAGTGAAATCCTAATTTGTTCCAAATTTTGGGAGACGAAATAACTATCACCCGTAGATTGTCCCTCTCTCTTCCCATTATAAAATTAAAAGAAAAAATTGCGTGGTTTAACTATTATTCTAATGTTCTTTGTTCTTTTGTGCGTTTGTTCTGTAATGTTCCTTGTTCTAACTATTGTTCTTTTTCTATCTATTGCCTTAATATACGTTTTAAAGTTGTTAGCACATACTTATAAAATGAACCATTATCAAACATTGATTGAAAATATATATAATTTATTGTTATTGAAATAATTTCATATAAAGGATGAGACCATCGAACTGCAGTTGAAATTAGACCGTCATAGGCGCAACTTTTCAGAAAACCTGTTTCTACGAATGGATAATAATCCTCTGCTCAAGAAAGAAAAAGGTCAACTTTCAAATTTTTATGTAAATGAATTCAGCTCATTTTACATACTCGATTATGGAAAGAGCATTGCTATCATTTGAAATTAGAATTCGAATTCCATATTGAGTATCGAAACATACTACTAATAAAGTAACAAATAAAAGTACTTTAATAATGATGTTACTAACCTGGTTGCCAGCAAATCCAATGAAAGTGTCTGCTGGTGGCGATGCCTCCATATCTGTTGCACCATCACCAATCATAACTAAGTTTTCATAGCCCTTCCTAAAAAATGAAGTTTATAATACCAAGTGTAAGTACAGTTTTTTTTGGATTGAGAGCTGCATATGAAATATAGAGAAAATTTTTTAGATTTCTTATCTCTGAGAGGAATCAATAGGCCAATACCGTAATCGAAAATAGTGAAATTCGTGATAAAAAAAAACTTATTTGCATTATTCATTCTCAGAAAGAACCTATTGTCCCTCAGAAACTAGATAGGGGTCTATGCCGTACCGACAGCAGACGGTTTTATGCAAATTCATTTTTCGGTTTTCAACAAAACAGCTTGGTATTTATTTATGCTTGAGTTCGATATTCACGTCACACTATATGCAGGATCCACGGCAGCGAAAGGAAATCTGTATAAAAAGAAGAGCTGAATCTTATTTGTCTTCCAATGAATGATCCATCAAATTTGTCGAGTTGTGTGTATATTATTTACCTGCGTTTAAGAAGGCCGCATACACCCGGTTTGCCAACCATTTTAGAACCCGAATCGCTCGTCAGCTCACTTTTATCGAAACCCGCATAATTGCCATGTTCGTCAAAAAGAATTTCATTAGCGAAAACGTTCTCGCTTGGAATATTCAACAAACGTGCTGCTGGCAGTATTAGTCGTCGGAATCCTCCAGAAACCTATAGATGGCTCATTATGAGCTTTACTGAACGTTATAGCAATTCGCATTCACCATTTTCTTTGCCCTCTAAATGCGCTGACAATGGATTTCCGATTGCAGATATAGATATTTCCGCTCCCGGCGAGGAAGATCTCTTCCAATAAGTCAAAAAAAAAAAAAAAATCAGAACTCTTTGAATCAACCACAGGAACCTTTACCAAGTAGTTGAACAATACATCGCATCAGTAAAAATAACCTTTTGATCATTGAAAATACATCAAAATATGCAATGCATGAAAGTTTTTCATTGAAAATTGAAATGATATTTTCCAATGATCAACGAAATTAATTTCATTTACCCTTTAAACAACGAATTTCGATGACGAAGCATAATGCATTCTGCAGTAATCGAGTGCTTCATTCTATGCGTTTCCTATTCACTGATTAATCCACCAAATAGATGGAATACCATAACAGATTGCTGGAAAAAACACTAGTAGAATACTGATAGAACACTTCAAAGTACTTACTAAATAGATGTCAATTTGACGCCTATGTAATTCGGCAACTAATTCGCGTATACCAGGTGTAAGCAGAGGTGGATGGGTCATTGCAAATGTTTCGAGTTGCTCGAACGTAGGTCGCATAATACCAAGTCTTTGTGTGAGTGCCTCGCGGAATGTCAATGAACCATTCATTGCTCGTTGTGTACATTTTGCGATTTCCTCTCCCACACCAATAAAATCCGCCAATTGATCTATCGCTTCGTCCTGAATTATAGCAACAACGATATTACATAGTAAATCAAAATTGAGAAGAAATTTCATGCCAAGTAGATGACTATAGGAATAAATATATTTGTGTTTGAGCATATATTATATACGTATATATTATGCGTTTTTATTCCGCATTGTATTCGTTATTTCGTTGACGAAATACACATCTTGACGCCATATCTTTATATGTGAATGCTAATCTGCTCAAGTAATTGTAATATATAACTCTGAAGTTTTTTTATTCTCTAAACACAAATCTTATTCATTAAAGAAAACTTCGAAGCAAAAATCCGCTGGAATCATCTATTTACCAACCTGGCAAATCGTTGAATCAACATCAAAGCAAACAGCATCTGCATTCCTCCATATTCTCTTTGCCGCAATTTCTCGTTCAATATCATTTCCAGTTATTGAAGTGAACGTAGATCGCACACCTGAGGATGGTTTTTGTGCTATTTTCAACACTTCTGGGCCCATAATTCTTGTTTTTGAAATGAATCGTATTGGCAAAGCTGAAAATAATTTGGTGATAAAAATGTGACCTTGGAACCGGTAACATCATCGAATTGTCCCAAGTATTTATCGCTTAAAACGGTAATGAGGCGCACAATGATATATATAATGACTTTATATATATATATATATATATATATATATATATATAAAGTCATTATATATATCATTGTGCGCCTCATTACCGTTTTAAGCGATAAATACTTGGGACAATTCGATATATATATATATATATATATATATATATATATATATATGTTTGTTTCTTTCTGAAAGCTCATAAAAGCGTAACGCATTGAGACGAAAATTCGGTCTATTTTTAGTTGTTTCGCGGTCCGACAGAAAAGAATGTTCTTTTTTCATGATTTACAGCCACTCAAAAAAAGCGCCTTTGAAGGAGCTGAATGGAAATCAAAGTGAAGAGCAGAAAGTTTTCTGCTTCTACGACTCTTATTTGCATCACGCATTTCTGTCTGGAGCTGTAAAACATTTATCTGACAGTTCTTTTTTCGTATCAAATTTCTCTTGCGGAATCAACTTGGAGTCTACTTAAATACATTTAAAATAGCGCAAGTGATGCCTCATCCAAAGAGATTTAATCGAGATACTCAACGCTGCTCCAAAAAGTATTCGCATCTCATTTGAAGTAAATCACAAACTGAATGCCCCAGTGAAGAATATGGTAAAAAGGTTCTCATCGGTATATTTTTAATAGACGGTTGACCATAGTGGAAGCAAGAAACGATGTTGAGAATAGATGGCTGTACAAGAATTTACTTTACCTTTTATCCAAATAGTGCAACGAACAGGACGTGCCAAAAAAGTTGGCGTAAGAAATCGTCTTTGAAAACACCTGTTCAGGATTGAGGTCCCTATGAAAACAGATGCCTTCTCCTGAAACCTTTTCTTGAATCAATCATCCATTTATTGCTTTATGCTTAAAACGAGCGTAATTACCGCTTAATCCAAAAGAACTGCCATCGAACCTTAATCAACTAATTAGAAAACTATATATATATATATATATATATATATATATATATATATATATATATATATATATATATATATATATATATATATATATATATATATATCAACATTCTGTACAAATATTTGTTCAACGCTCAAATACATTTTCTTCGTGTACGAATCCTATATTTTTCATATTCTTGAGCATATTAGAAAAGAACATAAGAAAAAACTTAGAAAAACAAAGAAGAAAATTCTTTAAATGAATGCACGAAAATAAAGAAAACGAAACCAGCAGTAATTCGTAGAGTGGGACGTATATATTCCACTGTGCCTAATGATAACAAATCGATGAGATTAGATATCGCCTTATCAATGTGTAAATAGTAGACCAATATCGAAGTTGGGCGATATTGATCACAACCCTTCATCTTTGCTTTGTTCTCAGCAGAATTGAGCGGTGTACGATGGATCACGTGATATATTATCCCCCTTTTGAGCCTTCTTGCATTACCGCTATATCATATAACAACGCATCAACAATCTACCGATCAATCAATATCTGCTGCGAACGTTTGATCAAACATGTAACAAATTAGCAATGAGAAAATTCGTTAGTGCATCTCAAAGAAGATGGCTTATAACAATGCTCCAATTAATATTGAACGTGATCGATAACCTATCATGGATCTTTAATTATTACATTTATGTTAACCTTCATCATATAAAATATGACAATTCTAAGGTAACCTGTAATAAATTTTCATTGATCGTCATGAAAGTTGTCTTTGAAAGCATTTTTAACGAGGAATCATTAACGCTTTCCTGTAGTCATTCTGTCTATTCCGTAGAACGAAAAAACATCATCATTCTTTATAGGTATTGCTTATGAATACGAAAATTACAACAATTACAAGAAATGATTCATCATGGGCATTTTAGTGAGATACATTCACTCTTTTCATTTTAGAACATAAAAAAACTGACCACTGATGTGAGTAACACTTCTTGAGAAATGACGAAAAATTAAATACCAAAAACGACATCAATCGATAACATTTAATAGAGAAAAATTAGCATATTATTTGCATTTTTATAATTTCTTGGCTATAAAATGAAATAAATATTTTATGCATAAAACGTTTATATCTTTCGAACTATTCCAGTGAATAATAATTATTCATCTAGGTAAAGAAAACGAATTGAAATTCAATTTAAGTTATGCTTATCTAAAATCCACTAGCAGTTATATATTTCAAATATGAATTTGAAAAAAAAACATCTCAAAATCATAAATGACTAAAAAGTAGTTGCATTCCACTTTAGTGCATTGCCCGCTCTTCACGACACATGAGGTGAGGAATGTTTTACAAAATTCTTCCCTCTGATATATTCCTCCTTTTCTGAAACAATTATCTCCTACATTTTAACAACTTTCACTCGTTAGATATTGGATCTATTCATGAGGACCCATAAAATATTCCATTTTCCACCCGCAGATAGACGCAGTCAGTTAAGTTTTCATGAACACTGATGCTTCAATAAAATAAAAATATGTGCTAAAAAAGCGACGATACGTTTGACCACCGCCTCGATCAGATCGACCGAGTGCAAAAATATTCAAAACGAATGATAACGCGCCTCTAATATGTCTTGCTAAAAAATCTTTCATATGATGAGCATCAGCGAATAGCTGCAAACAACGTATAATAAGGATTTGTCGGTAAAAAGTTGTACCGTAGTAACATGACCATATATGAGTGGGCCCGATAAGAAAAATTTAGACGGTAGAGAATAAAGGCGAAAAATTTAGACGATAGAGAATAAAGGCCCGTCTCAACCACCATACGAACACCGATTTCTTATCTATCAAAGCAAGTATGGCAGAGTAAAAAGCAACATCTTCTAAATAATCTAATAAAACCTACTAAGCATAGAAAAACGAAAACGACAATAGAGTGATTGGTGATAACTGTCCAAGTTCAGCTTATGCTCAAATCCGTACAAAAGCATGTTTGAAAAATTCAAACATCTATCTCACAGATGAATTAGAATCATTGAGCGAAATGGCAGCACCTCCAGGATGGCCAATGAAAACACTTGCCGGATGTTGCCATCCTTCATTACTAAGATGGCCGTCTATTTGCAAGAAACGGAGAGCAACAAAAATTGAAGAGAAGCCATCAGGTGAAATGCTCCTCAGCCAATGCCATAGCAAAGATGCCGTGAGCTATGTTAGATATGGAAAACAGATTGTTATGCATGATGACCTTATGACCTGTATTTATACCCTTATACAAGCTGATAGCCAAGCGATTTCTTAGTAAATAAAAATATAAATACTAAAGTTTTAATGGAATTATAAAGGTTGGAAAAACATTTTAGCTGCAGATGTGAACATCTCAAACATTTTCCATTGTTAGAATAAAGCGATAATGCGCAAAAACTAGAAAACAGGAATATTTAACAACACAGCATCAAATTCGTACGTCGAAATGCCGTGCACAATGCCCGTTTTTGTAAACAAATGACAGCCGAAAAACCTCCACGAAACGTATGTCCGCCGATCGCTCCGTTTTTCAACTTAAATAATAATGTTTCGCGCGGATTGTCCTCATGGTCTTCAAATACCTCTTATAAGTCACTCATAAGCGATAAACCAATTGTGCTAAGATTTCTGTATGCGGCGTGAGCGCGTTTCGCCGTTTATAACGCGCTCAGTTCCACGCATATCGTTCTTCTATTTTTCCGCTTACAAGTACACGATATGATCACCCATACGATATTGGAACGAAAATTCAATGCCTTTTAGGACACCGTCGCTTGATTTCTTTTACGCTGGCATAAGAATCGCATATCTGTATCGACAAAAATACTACTGTCAATCATATTACTACGAATTACTATGAATCATACAAATTACTGCTTAAAATGTAAACTTATAAATTATGAGCAAAATAGATGAAGTTAAGAACATATTTCGACAAGGTTCCCACTTAACTAAGGAATCTCTCGATGAAAATTTACGCGTAATGGAATGTGAGTATAAACGATTTGTGGTCAAGTAAACAACTCGGTTCACAGCGTACGCATTTGTGTGGTCGCTTTGAACGTTCTTTTATGAACTACTGCAAACAAAATGATTCGAATATTTAGGAAGTGAGAGTAGAAAACAAAAAACAAAGGTAATTTAAAATTTGAAGAGATTTGTGAAACTTTTTTTGTGTGTACTTCAAAATTTTGAGAGTAAATTTTTCGTTTCATTTCTATTCACTTCATTGCTACTTATGTAACCATCTTTAACAAATTTCTCGCATTGTGTAAAGTTCGAACATGTTAAGATCATTCAAGTATTGAGAACTAAATAGACTGGAAATATGAGGAAAGAACGAATGAATAAGATGAACAAACAACGTAGCGAATGAAAGAAATAAATAGAAAATATTTTCAAACTCTTTCAACTAGAATAAGCAATGAAAATAAATCGTTAAGCTTAATAAATGATTGCTTGAAGAATTTTTCACTGATAAATGACTAGCGCGAGAAAAAATTTTAAAGACGACTCTTGAAATATAAGCAGGAATCGCAAAGGTGGTCCTGAGTACGACTGCGATAGTCAGAAAATTTCATGATGGGCACGTGAAAGGCACATGACTGAGCACAACCTAAAACATTTCGCTATGTCAAGTTAAATCTCAACACTTTTGAATTCAATTTGAAGCGTGGCATAAAAAAAAAAACAGGAAATTACAGCAAGTTTTGAGAGCATTTTCATAATTTCACGTAAAACTATGAGGAAAATCAAAAGAATTCATAGAAATTTACATAACAAGTTATTTTTCAATCATTTCGATAGGTAAAATGAATTAAACTCGTTCATATTGTTGATAAATCCGCAACCGTTTACGGTAGATTTTCAATGCAAAAAAAAAAAAAAAAAGCAAAAGAATAGCAAATAGATCTTAAGCAAAAAGCAGTTCGATGATATGAATCGCAATCATCGTAGATGCAACAATAGCAAAACGATGGCTAGAAGGGTGTGGTAGTTACGGGGATACGGTCATCAATACGTCATTATTCTACTAAGAATAACTATTAATAAAAAAAAAGAGGATTAACCCCATCACCTCTTCACTGCTTTCTTTCCACTTCAGTACAAAAACCTGACTTCTGAAAGGACTTATTTCATGAAACGATCAACGAAACGATAGACGAATCTAAGGTTGAGAGTGGTGATCAGGTGCTTGGAAATCGGAGTAAGAGAGAAAATATTGACAAATAATGCCCATAGAGGAGGTATTAAACGTGCCAGATATGAGATGGATATAACGCAGATTCACCGCAGTCCAACGTGAAGTGGATCCGCGGCGTCCTGTCGAGACAGCGGCGTCCAACTCACCGTCTAGAGGGCGTTGATTGCACGAGGGGGTGTATTTGCAATGCACAACAGATCGATACATCGCGCTATGTGTGCATCGCTTGCTAGCGTTGCTTTATTGCGGCAGCTTGTTGCAGTTGACCCCTCAATAAGAACATAAAAGTTATGTGGCAGTAAGCTATCATATTTAGTATCACTAATAAGAGGAACAAAAAAATGTTTACTCGCAAGGAACGAATAGTAACTTAAAAAGAAAAATAATACAAAGTAATCATGGAAGACCGTAACAGTATATAAAACATAAAAATCTGAATAAAAAGGAGAATATGCACATTGTGATCTTTATTCCCTTTATGAAGTAATATAAAAAAAACGTATTGCAAAAATGCACCAAAACTTGCAAGAATATTGATGCTTATAGCTTTATAGAAGCTTATAGAAGAATTGTTACTATGAAATAGCTTAAACTTATCACTTGTGAAAAATTCTTTACAAAATTTTGGTGACAAACAAGAATTTCATATGAACTATTTGGAAAAATTTCACTACAAATTTTACTACAAAGTTTTCATTAATTATTTTTAGTAGCATGGAAAATTTAAGTTGGAAATTGCATATTGTAAAAGTTCCAGAGGAAAGAAAATATTATAAAAACTTTGTAAATGATATTATTTGCGTAAAAGGTGCGACAATTATGCCGTCCAACTTTCTGTGACGCTATCATTTAATTCATTTTTGTCTACTATTTTTGCAGTGTTCATCTTTAAAAATATCGAAAAGTAGAAAGCAAATTGATGAGCTATACAAATGACAATCAAAGTGAACAACGGTGAAAGGGTGAAGAAAAGATTGTTTGGAGCGCTGATAATTTAGCAATTAATCGAAAAAAGGATTTGAGATGATAACTGAACGGTTTTGCACTTTCTATTATTTTCCATAAAATAAGAGATACAGCATCGTTGGCTGGGCTGCTTTAAGCAAATATTCAAAAGCCTAATGCGGACCTTGTTTCAAGTTTGCTGAAAACAGAGAAAAATTTATTATTTCGTGATGAAAAAAGTATTTACAGTGCTATAAATGATCATCAAAATCTGATCAAAATCTGATTTAAAATCTGATCAACGCTAGAGAGTTTGAGCCTTCACCCACCTATACTATCTACCACACGTCAACTGGATTTCGGCATTAGAAAAGTGGATCAACTCTATTTCCTCAGATATCAGATTCGATGCAGCGCTTTTATTCGTCCCAATCAGCCCAAAACGTCTAACCGGTTTCAATTCTCTCGTAAACTCTCTCAACTGAAGGCTGTTTTTAATTCATTCCACTCAAGAGCTGCTCACATCTAGAATAAATCGCCGCCGCATCTTATCGACGCAAAAATATCTCCATCTTCATAATTCGCCTCTATTCGGTGCGTTTCCAAGAAACTATGAATTTACTTTCTTAATAACCTGTTTCATCCGTTGTATATATATATATATATATATATATATATATATATATATATATATATATATATATATATATATATATATATATATATATATATATATATAATTCAATAGTTATAGTTATATACAATAGTTGTAACTCAAGCAATTTCAAGCGTTTCACCTTGTTCAACACAAAACCACATTAAGCAAAAGTATGCACTAAGAAATGCAAACTTTATACTTTCAATTCGATGTTGAAGTTGTTGTTATGTATGCCAAAGATAAACATATGTGCATGGGCGTCCTCAGAGATGATCTTCGCTCTGAGGAGTTCTCTGATGTTGATGACGTCGGAGCGTAAAATCGATGCGAAATGGCACGAAGGAACGAGAGACAAACGTAACGCGATTGCGTATGTCAGAAGGAATTGTGTACGAAGGGAATGTAGTATCAGCTGGGAGTGATCTCGTCTGAGGACCGCAAAACTAGGGATTCCCTGGTGTTTGATCTTTACGCTTTTCCAGCTATATATATATATATATATATATATATATATATATATATATATATATATATATATATATATATATATATAAGCACATCTTTTCTCTTTTACTTTTAGAGGCCATAATGCCAGTGTCATTTTGTTACTATTGTTGTTGCTTCTTTGAGGAACAATGAATTATTCTTCACGTCCGCTCGACATCTATATCCATAATGAGCGTTTTAAAGAGTACCCGTTGAAGTAAATGAAGAAACGTGCCAAAGAAGTTCGCGCAACGTTAATTTTTACATGCCGCTCATACCAGCAATCAGTTTCACTCATTCGCAATAAAAAAACAAAACGTCTACAACAATATCTTCGTAGATTATCTGTACCACCACTTGGATGAATTTTCCATAAAGGAGCAAATTTGGTCTGGAAAAGCCAACTATGGTGGCATCGTACGTGTGCATATGTGTGTGCAAGTCTGTCTATTTGCCCAGCAACTGCAACTCGGCAATAAGTGAAGATAGAATTATCTACATTTCTTGATATAATCTACACAGTCTGATGATCTTTTCTGCGATCGACTCCGAAAGAACCCATAAGTGTTTAAAAGCAGAAAGTACATGCGCACACACATACGGCCATATGTATACACATTCACAGATGACATGCACACGCATATGAACAAATGCGTACTAACACACACGTAGGCACACATATATACACACTCATCCGCACTCATCTCATTCGATCTGTTTCAATAGTGGCGATGAAATCTTGCTATAACTTAGTCCCTTAACGTTTGGAAGCGTAACTGCTAGGAAGAGCCCATTAGAGGCAACAGAATTGCTTTCTCGTATTCTCTCCACAGCGAGGATAGAACTGTTTCCCCGTACCTTGGCTACAGTCGTGGGCATATTACGTGTGTCTTGTCGACTTGACTTGCACGCAAGTACTCTCGCGCACATACACGCATATGCGCATGTCTCCTATTTATTGTTTCTCTCATTGTGTGCGTTGCATGATGATGTCCAGGAGTTGTTTTCTATGATCCTGTGCTAAAAACCCACGGTCGATTCAAAAGATTCGCATGTTTCACCAGGACCTCTAAACAATCTAAGCACTTACTTTGTTCGCTGATTCAGAAAATGAGTTATTAATGCAAGAATTTTGCTCATATACGATTTTTTTGTTGATTGCAAGTTATAAAGCCCAAAGAATGCAGTGGGTTACCTGCCTGTGAAACGTGGCTATTTAGGTTCGGGACATGGGGCATAAGATATGTTTTGTTCACTTATTCCTTGGCAAGCATTTTATGATATTTGACTGTTGAATGCGCTTACTGATTTATGTTCTGTGACGGAAGTAAAGGACTTCTGCGAATGGAGTTTTGTTCACCGCATCGTTTCCTAATCAGAAAGTAGTAAATACTTTAATAAATTCACCGAGTATTAAAGTGTCTGTTAGGACGGAATGGTGACCGCCTTCATACCTAGATGGACAAAATTCTAGTCAAGTTCTTGTTGTCGGTTAATTGGACAGCCTGTCGTTGGCTAATTCGGCGATGTCACCAAAGTAAATTTCCTATTCTTATGTCCATGGATGGAACGATAAGTATAGTGCACAACAGGTCGACATAATCATCATAGATAAGTCAGTGAAGTCGGTGGCGAGTTTCATTCATTGATGCAAATTCTTATCATCTAAGCATGATTTACTCGTTCAACTTTGCAATCACATCAGATTCGCAGAAATAATATTCAACAGTGACTGCCGTCACATGTTTCTTGCTCACTAAAACATTTTTAGAGTTGAATCAAAAACATCTTCTGCTTGAGCATGTTTTAGCTGTGTCAAGAGTTTGCATGATTTTGGAAGGCCGTTGGGATTACGGTAGTGGCGGAAATGTCAGAGGCAGTCTCAATGCAAATGAAAACTCTTTTTATTAAAAAATTTAGCCGTCAGAAAACGCTGTCTTGCTCTCTCGAATGTGTGAATGATCTCAAGTAGATATTTTCCTTGCATGCCTCGGAGGACAGGGGCAGTAAGAGGCATCTTCTCCAGGTGGACCAACTGTGCCTGCTGGGCCAGAATATCCAGGAGTACCGTCGGGTCCAGTCTCTCCGCTCGGACCTGGTGGACCTTGTGCTCCAGGAAGTCCTTGGCTTCCATCGCTTCCGTCCAATCCTGGATAACCCTGCGGTCCTGGAGTGCCTCTTATACCAGGCGGGCCCGGCTGACCCCTTCCGCCAAGACTTCCATCTCTTCCTGCACTTCCTTTCTCACCAGCATTTCCAGTCGGTCCCAGTGACCCTACAAAACACATAACGTACTGGGAAACAGTATTCCATATTCATTTTTCGGTATGCGTGCCAGAGAACTGCCATCACAAGCCGTTCTTTAAAAGAATCGGTTGCACTAATACTCAAAAAGAACAACAAAAGAATTTTCGGTACGGTTTCTTCCAGTTAAACAGTCGACCGTAAAAACCGCCAAAAAATTAATTTGTGTGCTATAATTGACCGACAGTGAAGGAAAATTCATTTATCAGGCCTAAGGTACCTTCAGCTGGCAGTGGTTAATATCTAATTTTCAACACGATCAGTTCAAACAAGAATATTTTTAAGGGATGAGCGAGACTTTTAATGCAAAAATATTCTCCAAAATTTTCGTCCCATAACTTTCGTTTTCATCAATTGAAACCGTTTTCTGGACAACTAGACAAAGAATCATGCAAACAATCAAATATACACCTATGGGCATCATCACGCCTACTGTGACCGAAAAGTGAATGAGCATTTTGCGATCTCTTCATTAACTTCTGCAGTATGCCCTCTAATGCATACATTCACTATTGTCTTCATTCCTCTAAAAAAAGAGTACGCACATTTAGAGAAATATTTAAGGCAGGAGTTTTTGTAAGAGTATTATTTTTATCGGATAATAATATCATTATTTGCTGTTTAAAGGGTATAGGATTGCGCGGTTTTCGTCTAAATCGGCTACTGAAGTTTACGACTTCACCATATCCAAAAAAGCGTTCCTGAAATCTGGAGCCTACATTGGTCTGATTTTTCAAATCATCAATTGCTGAAAAAAAAAATTTCAAACGCCATAGCCAACAACTAACTTACCAGGTGGGCCAGGCTGGCCAGGCCGTCCTGCATACCCAGGCAATCCATTAGTACCACGATCTCCAGATGGTCCGTTCGGTCCGACAGGTCCAGATTGCCCGGGGGGACCTTAAAAAATTTGTGGTCAAGAAATCACTGGTGAATGAGATCCATTTTTCCTCCAAATATAAAAGCGAAATTCTGGTCCATTTTCGAAGAGCTTATCAAATATTGCAGCGAAAGGCTTGAAGGTACCTTGGTTTGGACCAATGAAATTAAAGCCTGAAGAGCATTTAGCATAACGCAAGGGATAAAGGTATTCCTACCTAACAAAGAACCTTCAGAAATGCGAATAAGTGAGAGCATTAAATTTTGTTCGCTCTCAGAAATTTCTTCATCAACTATCTTAGCGTTAATAAACAAACGATTTGCAACTACACTTAGACATCAAAGGTGGAACCTGCTGTATTCAGGTGGGAATTAATATTTTGTCATCTGAAGACGACCGTGTTATTCAACAAAGACTGCATCATCCTCAAACCTGGATAACCGGGTGATCCGTTCGGACAAACGCGACAGTTCAACTTGTAGTCGACGGTGACAGGCGGATAATTGCCAGGTAGGCCAGGCGCACCTGGAGGTCCAGGTAGGCCGGTGTCACCATTTTCACCTGGGATACCAGGCGACCCTGGTGGACCTGGCGGGCACGTGTTTTGTGAATTACAATCTGCAATTCAGAAGATTTTGCAAATATTTTATGTCGAATTCTACTGGATGCTCCCATCTTCTTCACTTCTACAGCATTAAAAATTTTAAAATATTCCCTACTCTGCACCTAATCCAGTGGTGTACATAGCAATAGGGAGATATTCAGAGATATAGATATCACTGCAAATACGAATGCTTTCGACTAGATAAGCAAAATCACAGAATCATAGCACTTACGTTTTTAAATAGTGTTCACTGCATAACAGCGACGTAACAATCAAATAATCTCGGCAAGTTTTCTATTAAGAGGCGCACAATGAGGTAAATTTGAACCAAACTTTAAATAACTTTAATTTTACAAATGTGGTCTTAATTTCAAAGGTAATGGTGGCCATCCGGTTGTGTATCTCTTCATTTTAATAACGCCAAGCCTATTCATTATGGTAAAAAAGAACTGCTTACTGCATTCGCCAAAGCCATATGTCTGACGCTTCTTTCTGAAAAAGTTGAGTGGCGATCCCACCATATCATTCCTTCTTCTCACTTCACTATAAACATTGTCTTGCAATGTTTTGAATTCCTCCATATCCTTGAATAATGTGTTCGTTAAGTTACTTAGGCCATCATACTATACCAATAGCAAGAGAATGATATTCAAACTATGAAAGATGAATATGCTTTACATAAGTGCTATAGCAATTCAGCAAACTTTATTGAGATTGTTTAATGCTGCTGGCAGATGATGATCTCTCGTTGAATCCAACGTTCAAAAATTAACGAAGAATTTACAAACGTTTCGGATAGAGAACGTAATAAATGGAGGGCGAAGATGTGAAAAGACAAATGCTTTCGAGGTAATTAAGTAGCTTATTGATCGCCATTTTTGAAACACGATGCATGGAATAGGTTCATGGTAAACTCTATGCTTTGAACAATGAGTGACTTCAAAACGTGACATCAACACTCATTTGTTAAAAGCCGGAAATGAAAGGTGCATTTAAGCTTCATGCAACAGTCCCCGCTTAATTTAAGAAATTTTGGTCAATATTCTTTTCAATCGCTATTACATCTTGAAGGAAACAGTCTTCAGCCGATTTTACAGGAAGAATAAAACGTCCAAAACATCCTCACAACTGTTCCCTGGGTTTTTCAAGAAGTCCTCGTTGTATTTTCGTCTAAAGTTTCGAATTTTATCGCTGCCACCAAAGCTCTTTTTTTTCGCACTTATGTTGCATCAAGGATGCCGAAAGCAGTGTTGGAAATTTGAGGAATTTGTCCACCCCCTATGTGTGATCAGTCGACCGTCATTAGAAGAGAAGAGTCGGATGGGTACCAACCATTCCAATATCATCACGAATTGCAGCTATTTTGCTATAGAGTGATGGAAGGAAAATGACGCAAGCAGTTAACGAAAGTAGACTAAGCCCGATGGCCAGTTGAGCTGCCGATCTGACATCCATCACCTGAAAGAAGGCTTATTAGGTAATCATACAGCGAAATCAACGCACAGATTCATTCAAACAAAATCAAACAACATTTTCGGTTGGCAGTGATTTTCTTAAATCCAAGCAAACAATGTGCTCTTTAATGCAAGAAGTTCGTAATACTGAATGTAGAGTTATGCCGTTTATTTAAAAAGAGATTCAGCAGCGGAGATCATGAAGATTCTGACGTAGTCATCGAAGAAAGCCACAGCCAAAATAGTAACTCCGGAAAAGGCGTTTTCCTATCACACCTGGAAAGTTACATACTACCACCATATGGAATAAAAAGTTTGAAAGAAAGTTAAAAAAAAAAAACTCCGAAAAACCAGCTAGCGATGGGATTTCCAAGGAAGTGATGCAATAATCATTCATAGACTTAAGCTCGGTAGTTTTATGGTATTTTTATACGCTGAACTGTCTTTTGAAAAGAAAACTGTGGCCGATTTTGATCAAACCAATAGCATGACCACCTTGCAAGTCATCGTGATATGCTTTTTTTTCTCAAATATCTCGAGCATGATTCTTTTAGCACAAAATCTTTTTAAATTTTTATGATCCTCCGTGGAAAAGAGCACAGAAGGAAGCTTGCATAATCGAAAAGCTTAAACAATATTCGAGACGTTAAACAGCAAGTGATCATAAAAGCGATATCTGCAATATGGTGAAGTGGCAGTGGGAAATTCTTATATAGGGCCGTAAATAAGATGCAAATCCGCTTTACGAATCTCTCCAGATTGGGCATATTTATGCGCTTAACTGGTTTACGATGTGTTACTGACCGCTCAGAGGCGGCGCTCCAATAGCTCTCTTCTCTAACATTTGGTTGCTATTCCCCTTTACAGAATGACGGCGAAATAATAAAATGTGCCTGAAAATAGCAGGAAATGCTGAAAATCAACTTTTATCGTGAAATATTTTTATATAATTTTATCACTCTCATTACTGCATATTTATTTACATTTCATTCTTTTACATCACCACTAAATATCGAAACTTCGTTGTCGTATGTTCACTTCATATGGAATATAAAAATGTCGAAAAACGACAAAACAAATCAATTAAAGTTCAACTTCTTGTTCCCAAGGAGATTGCTAAAACAAATGAAGCTGATTTTGAGTTGATAAAATAATCGGAAGAGAACTATGAAAAAGAAAAAAATTAACAAAGCAGCACCTTATAATGCGGCTTTATTCCACTGCAATCAAGACACAACAAATTTTCCAAAAACGACACACACATATGCTGTTTGTAAGTTACAATATGGCAGTTGCTGTAGTATTGGTACAAGAGCTCTTTAAGCTTCATTTATTATGTAATTGAAGTTCTTCACCCAATATTTTAGTGCTTTACAATGTCTCTTTAGAAGTAACACTTCTCGTGTGTAAGCGACGACTGTTTTAGGTTTATACAAACATTTACAGTATTTCACATCCAACGATTCCTTTGCGATTTTGAAATTTTTTTTTTTTTTGTTTCTTGCAATGCATTATTCTTAGGTTTAACTTCAAGTAATCTGCCATTTATAATAAAAACCGAATAACGCTGTTCCACCTAGAGATAGACTACTTAAATGATGAAAAAACGATTGTTGAAGAATGCGAATGGTCATTAAAGTTATCAAAAGATATGTGGAATCCAGATGAAGATTAGCCAAAAATTTGGAGCGTTTGCTTGGATAAGTTGTTCAACAGCAGAGTGGCCGAATATTAAACGGTCAAATATTTCCAGGCAAGACATTAGTCATCGCTATGATCAACTGAAATGACGATTATAGAACCAGATGAGAGCATCATCTATGGACTGCATATAAATAATATGTGCCTCTGAAAGGATCAAATTTTGTATGAGCATTTAGAACATAATCGGCGACGTTGTAGCGCGATGCATCCGTGATCAAGAACCAGTCATCGCAATATGCATGCACCTCGATACGGGAAACAAGTTGCTGCATTCTATGTACGGTACCTTGATGATAGAAAACCTTCGACAGCATTCAAGATGCATAAAATTAGGAAATCATTTTAGTGTACATATCTAAAGTGAACGCCTTTCATGCGAATGTTCATTTTTAAGGATATTAGTATTTACTGTTTGTTGCAGTTTGATGATAGAAAGTAAAACTTTGGCAGCCATTCCATAAAGGAATTGCTGTCAGAGTATATTCTCTCTGGGCATATTGCTTAGTAACAAATTTAGTCTGCAAGTCAACGTACCTCTAATTTAACAACTTTAATAATGGCATGAAGGATGCTTGAGGAAAGATGCAAAACAAATTTTTTTCGAGGGTGAGCCTAGCTGAATATGAATAAACCAGTTGGCCAGTAATCAAATCAGCTACTGACTGTATAAACGCTAGCCTTAAAGCCTTAAATGCGCAAGAAGGTAGATTAGCATATGTAGAACACGGACATTTTCTACACTATATTCGGCTTCATGGATAAGGACAATTTTATTGTTTCTTATAGAGAGGATGATGTAACTCAGATGCCCAAGTCCCAAATCCTCCTTCAAATCTCAATGCCCAGTTCAAACATGAGGCGTGCTCAGAAAAAAAAAAAAACTGGTGGAAAAAGATGTCATAGAAGTTGGCGGGATATATGCTTCCACGGTTCACTCACCGTATCTACAAATTTCATAAATTTTAATGAAATAATAAAATGTGTGCAATAATGCAGCAATTTTTCGATTGACCTGGTCGCTCCGAGTAGCCCAACCAGCACAAAAAGGAGATTTGATCGTGTTAAGAAATTTGTGGAGTTCTTTAGCATATTTAAGTTTGTATAAATTATTCGAAGCTGACGTTCAACTTGGGTGTTAGTGCATTTCGTTATCTCGTAATACCTACTTCGGGCAATTGCCGAGTGGAAACTATCGGACTGACGGGCGCTTGCATGCATAGGTACAAAAATGATGCTGACATAATGTGCTTTTCAAATGCGGATTTATAAAACCATATATAACCTTCTAATATGTAAGCGTTTGTAGGCTCAGAAATGACCTCGACTTCTTCCGCGCTAAGCACAGATCGCCGATCTGAAAAATCAAACTCTCGTTATAGTAATTTCTCATGCCCTAGAGGCGAAAACCTATACGGCATGAGAGAAAACGACGTTTTATTGTACTTTGTAATTGTGATTTGTGATAAGTGACGTCATTATCACGAAAGTAATTTGTAATGCTAGAAAATGTAGAGCAAAGGTTCATTTGTTTCTCTACAGCAAAAACGATGGACTTTCTACAAACTATCGGAAATAACCATAAAGAGGATTGGATGAATTAATAATCACGGGCTGGGCGTGATCTTACACTTCATCTTACCTTCATGTTATCAATAAACATCGAAAAATGATAGCTTAATTTCTCAATAACTATTCCGACTAAAATTTGTGAAATATATTCGACGATTGCATCTGAATTTGGCGCAATGAGCGAAACAATGGGAAGTTGCCCATTTGCTCAATGAAATTTGCAAAGTTAACATGCACGCAATCATTTTTTTATATGGGAATGATGAATTGTTGAGTGTTGCGTAGAGTGCGCAATAATCGTATGCAGTATGGTCAACGATTATAATAATGAGGACTGTTCACTATTGAAATATTAGAGTGCAATAAAGAAGTAAATGAATGCAATAAATGAAGACTATTCAATGTCTCATCGAATCGATCAAATAGTAAGAATTCAGCGAATAGCCACTGAAGAGCAAAGATGAATTACAAATTTCAGTATTAATATATTCTTTCATATTCTGTTCTCTGGCAAACGTGAAAAATGTGCAACAAATTTATAGATAAGATTAAAAATGAGTAAAGCAGTTTGATACTGCTCTGCAAGTAGATGTTTGATCAGTGGAATTGCTGGCAAAGAGCCGAATCGACCCCCCGAACGTTGACGTTGCTATCTATTGGCACCGACACGACAAACAGTCAAGGACGATGTTGCCCAAACCCTCAGAAATGAGTACACGCTCAATCGTCGCCGAATTCTTTACGTTCACAACGCCGTCCATTTGCAACTTCCCAACACGTTGATTAATAATCTCATCTTCGCAAAATTCTTGATATTTTGTCTCACGCCACTATTGCCCAGTTATATCTAAGTTGTTTGCAATTCTCTTGGTTTCTGACCGTTGTTTTGCGTTTCTCGAAGAAATATTTCCATTGTCTTACAGATGATCAAGATGAAGCCTCTATAAAAATGCCGAAGAAACGACAAAAGTGTGCCGTATTTTTTCACATTGGAAAATGCAGTTTATCGCTTTGCATTTTTCATTGCATTCTTACTGTTAGAAATTTATATGATTACATCTTCACCACACTTAACGTAATTTGTGTCAGCATGAATATAAAGGAAACTATTCAGACAAAATCATAAAATTTCAAGAGAATTTTACGCTGTTATTTTTCTGAGTTCTAGCAAGGAAGGCCAAAGTTTTGATCTTCTTTATATTTTGCAAAAGTTCCACTCTTTGAGCTCCTGTTCCTTTTAAAGTCCGCTAAGTAAATTAAGTTTGACTTCCTCTTTCAAAAATTTGATCCACTGACTAAATCAAATAAGTATTGACGTTGACTGACATTTGCCTGGCGATCGGCATAGAGTCGAAAGAATAATTGTGCATTGGCACAGTGTGCTTTGATGTTTATTGTCTTTTCCCTGATTTAGACAAAATTATGAACACAAGTTCCACGCTGCTACCACAGGTAAATTCGCAAAAGATTGTTTTCATAGATCTTCGTTGGTTGTCTCTCTAATTCTATATTGTGCAATTATGGTGATGATCATATTACAGACGCTTCTATTATGAGAAATATTTGCTTTTTATTCGCCTATTTAAGTGCTATATATCGAATTAAAGACAGCGTTATTTCAATAATTCACATAAATGATGTTATTAGCTCGCTGAAAATTAGGTTGAAAATGCTTTGCTAACGCGAAACTCTCTTCGAATGAATGGAAATTTATTTGTAGAATGCGGTAGACAATAATTTCTTTAAAAAAAAAAAAGAGTAAGATTTTAGAATATTTGTGAAAAGTTGGGGATTCTAAGAAAAAATTGTTTCAATTTTTAACAATTTTAGAACTGGTAGAGATGAAATGATGTAAAAAGTTGAAATATTCGTTTGTTTGATCTTCCTTCTTGAAAAGCACATTTTGCGCGCTTGGGCGTGTGTTCATGTGAGTGGATTTGTATGTGTGCGGGAGTGTAATGTAGGCGATTACAAGCTGTTTTACCCCTTCGTAAACGTTATCTAACTAATTATCAAATATAGGGGTGTCATTTTTTCATTAAAATGATGTAAATAGTACAATAGTTTTTTGGTTATGACCATGTGATGCTTCGAGTAGAGATGAAATAATAATTTATGCTTACGCTTTGAATCTTTGAGCCATAGTCATAGCATAACAAGCTCAAATATGGGTGTTTAAACGTTTTTTTATTGATTTAGTAAGCTATTACCTTTACCCAGGTTGTCCATGTCATATGCCTTCTCATACTTAAGCATTTTTTGCGAAATCTTTTTGTGTGTTTGTTGCATTTTCTGCTTCTCTTTTTTTGCGTCAGATGAAGGCGTGAAACTGTGAAGAAAATCTTGAATATGAAAAACACACACACCCGCACAAACACACACTTGCACACACATACACCAGCACGCACCGACACTTCCACGCAAACACCTCCCACGAATATACGTGCACACACACTTGCACGCATGCATAGACATACACACAGACGCACACATGATATATATATATATATATATATATATATATATATATATATATACATCTTCATTACTTCAGAACGTGGTGAGTTTTACAAGGCACTGACTGCATGAACAGATTTTCATGGTGGAACTCTATTAAATATAGGAGGACTTCGCAGAATTTGCCACACAATGACATGAGGCATTTCCTCACGCCAGCGCCAGACTCTAGAGTGATCAAGACTGCTGTCACTAACTTTGAAGAAAGGAGTACTGTTGAGGATGCATCTCGCAGTTCGAGACCCATTGAGCTCCATGGCGCTCAGACGGAATTGCGTTGATCAGTGTTTCTTGTAATATTGTATTATTACTGCCTTCAAATAAAATTTTTTAAAATTTTCCAGAAGGATTCAAAACTCGTAGAGTTACATCTCCATCAACAACACACTGTTTCTTCTGGGTCACCCTGTATATTGACCATGTGCTTCTCCATATTGACCTGAACTGTGATTGACGAAATTTAAAGAAAAAGGCAACAGAGGACAATTAAGGAAGAGACCAATGTGCTGATAAACACGTGACGCCAAAACTGCAAACTCTCTAGGTAAAAAACATTTATAAAAATCTGTAGCTGGCTGATCTAATTGATACAGAAGTCTACTGACAGAATATTTTAGCCTCCTACATTCTTTCCGTTATTGATATATAATAGGCGCGCACTAGTTTATATAAATTTTTGTCTTTTTTTGCGTGTGTCACATCCCGATGGCTGAAAGGAGTCATTTGTTACTGCAACTTGCGTCATTGACCTTTGGCATCCATTGTTTGTTTTTTCTTGCGAATTCATCTGATGTTCGCTGCTGATGGTTAGTGTAATTGATGCGATCGGCAAGCCTGTCATTTCGTAGTTTCTGAGTTTAATATAAGCAGAGGAGCATGCCAGAAAGACTGCTGCAGCACGTGGTTTTTTGCGTTCCGCTCAGTTGACCAACCAGTTTCTTAAGTTACCAACAAATGACACAATGTGCGCAATGATGACGTCATGTTTTCAGTGATGCGACCGTCAATGAAAATTTTGATGTTGATGTTTTATACGCTTTTGGAGATTCTTCTTACAACAGCGCGTGAAAGAAATATGCGAAAAAGCACTTTATGACAGCATAGCGTACTGATGTGTGTGCTGATACTGGTGTGCAGGCGAGTATGTATGTCTGTGTCTGTCTGTGCAATAATTTCCACTGAGGAGTCATGAAATTTGGCAGGTATGATAAGCGCCAGGTGTTAATATATCCTTTGGCGGTTAATGAGTACCCATTGAATTTGAAAGTAGTTATCAGCATTTAGAGCACAAAAAATTTCATCATTTCATCCGTTCGGTTCTCCAATTTAAGCTGATCGGAAGCGAAAAAAAAAAGAATTGTTTTTGGAAGATTTCTGCGGGCGTTTTTGCTTCATTAAAATATAAAGTTATCATTTCAAATATTTATTATTTGCTTAGAACTTGTGAAGCTTATTGGTCAGATGAGATGAGGGCGAAAGTGCAGATCGTTTCCTTTTCTCTAATAAGCTTGTTTACTTGTTTGTAATTCACTAGGCGTAAATTGGAATTTCAACCAGTATCGGGTTCTTGTAAATTTTCGACAGATATAAATGCCTGCGATGCTTATAGCTTCTCTCGAAGTTAATGCATCATCTGAAAAATTCGTACAAGAGAAGTTCATCACATGATAAACTATACACGCGAATCACGTTTTACATCTCTAGACCTTAAAAACTTTAAAACGTGTTGCTGAGTCGAAACTGCCGAAAGATTAGATAAAACATGCATAGGCATTATTACTATTATGAGCTTAACAAATGGAATTTATCGAGAGTATAGGAAAGCAGCGAATATGCACCGAAATGCACAAGATTTTTATGTCCTTTTTGTGCTCGTAACTGCGTATTGGATATTTCGATGAGCATGCGAGCGATTTTTGCCGAAGTTTTGGAGACTCCTCAAGTTTGAGGCCGAAATTTCGAACATATTCTTTCCCACCAAAAAAAAAAAGTTTCATGCGTAAATATGTTAGAAGTTCATTCAACGGAAATCGATATCTGAGCAGTTGCAGTGAGCGTCGCAGATGAGGAGCATTGTTGTGACGTTGATGTGATAGGGGACATGATCGGATACATGAAAGTTCTGTGAACGTGCGGTTTGTCGCAGTGTTATCTGTCAGAGGTCATCGTTTGAGTTCCTCTCCGAAGTTCTTCCTATGACAATGCAGATCCATATCACCACCAAGATCATATGCAGCAACAATGGCGAGTCGCATTGTTTGCATTCCATGAAACGACTATTGCTCTTCACCATGCTTCCGCAATCGGTTCATTGTGTTCTATTGTTATGCGCTCCCTACGGTGTTTCAAATCGTTTCCATTATCGCTAAATATGTGCGTTGAAGTGTGCTGCCAAGTATCGTCTGCAAGAGGGAAGTGGAAAGAAGGGAGGTGAGGGTATGACAAGTTTACGACCTGAAACAGTGTAGGAAGTCATTGATCTAATTCTTTGTGATATGTTAAATGTTT
Organism: Baylisascaris procyonis; assembly: GCA_037389465.1. Classification (NCBI taxonomy): domain Eukaryota; kingdom Metazoa; phylum Nematoda; class Chromadorea; order Rhabditida; family Ascarididae; genus Baylisascaris; species Baylisascaris procyonis. Next base: position 4,923,064 of record JAZARR010000074.1, on the reverse strand, counting down.
GATGCAGTTACTCCACTCTCGTTATGTTGCGCTAACGAATGTTTTGTAAATTCAGTCGATTTGGTTCACACTTGCGCCGCTCTGAGTTCAAGCTTTTCCTTCTGATGTTTAAGCTTAAGCATAGGCTTCCAGTTAATTTATTCAGGAGCTTGAAGTGTGCAAGATGCATATAATCCCTCAACGATACATAGTTACTCAAATATTACATCATTTGCGCATTCCGCATATACGCTATTGCGCTAATATTTCGATGGGCAGAGGGTAAACAGACGTATATATTACTTGATTTTCTTTAGCAGAAGGCAAGACAAGGCAGAGCTGCAGGCACATAAACAGATGACAGCACATGAAGTTCCTACAGTCTACCTTTGCAAGATTTTACAAAAACTGCGTAAAATATTGGGATGAAAAATCCTTTGAGGTGGAGCTTTATAAACGATTTCAAAAATACGCTGTAGTGTCAATCGTTTCATTTGTTGTAACTTTTTAATTTTATGCAAAAAAAACAAGGTATTCTCGTAGGAAGTTCCTAAAGGACATTTGAAGGACGCCGTCGCGTGCAATGTCCCTGAAACGTCGTTCAGAAACGCCATATTTGTCTGTACATATGTACTTGTTTGCTTGCATAGCATTTTATCGCTACAATGGGGGGGGGGGGGTTTTTTGCTTTGTTTAATAGGTTGATCTACACAACTGCCTATTTTAATTGTGAGATATGCGGGCAGGCAACAAGTTTACTGTTTTTTGAATGCTCAATTTTTTTTGCAATATCCTATTCAAATCGATCGAATTTTAAATTTTGAAATAGAAAAGTGTAATTTATGTACGTAATATATAAAACGATAAACAAACACTTAACGATAGATTGTTCCCTACAAGCTGCAGAGTGCGCGAAACACATAGAACATCGATCGAAATTGAACAAAACGTGTTTCCACATCGTCCGTTCATGATATGTGGAGTCTCTGAAGTGTCTCACACACCCATCCGTTGACGCATTCGCTGAACCCTCCTAATACCCGTCCAGTGATCGACAGTATATCAACTTCTTTCTATACGTATCGATATCTATTTCTCGGTCATACTGACTACGGCAAGAGGGATTTCTTGGCTCAACTGATTATTCTCAGTCAGTTGCATTGGGAAGACATATCTGGGAAGGTTGCGAGAAGAGAACCCTTTTCTATCGTCCAAATTGCTGCCCTTCCTTTGGAGTAGCACTGCTTACTATTATCGGATTTTCATTTATTATCAGCCTATTCGGTACTATTTTTTGTCTGCCATCACTTCATCAAGAGCTCAGATTTTCAAGCTGATTGCTGACACTATGGATAGCGTTACTCATCACTTAACGCGTGCGTTTTATGACATCGTCTTTGTATTTTTCCTTGTATTCCTATTGAAACGGTGTTGAGAATCACTGGAATTACAAACAAATAGGTGTTGAGAATCGCTGGAATTGCAAACAACCAACAAAATTGCATACGGTGGTCTCATCAAGTGAAGGTTGTTTGCAATTTGGTTGGTAGTCACAGATTTTTCCATCTCTCGCGTATGAGTAATACGTGTGTGTATAAGTAGACTTTTGATGTACGATAAGTGAATAAATTTTACGGTAGTTGCTAATGCAGTACGATCTTTAGCCGCAGAGGTAAGCTTCGTTACTACGAATCCGTCATTTATGGATTATTGTACTCGACTTTCAACAGTCTTTGGATCACTGCATTTGTGATGTTCACTAGGGTTCTTCAGCAATATTTCTTCAATAGCGACCTATTGTTTCATGTGATATGAGCTAAATTATTCTCACGGCTAAGATAGCTACTTGCACGATTCACTTTTCGAATAGTTTAAAGGTTTATCATATCTATCCATTAAGCAAAGCACAAAATCAGGCCTCTTTTTTGTCTTTCTGCGCTTATTTCCCCTTGCGGCCACGAGCGGGCCTAGTTCTGTGTTGATTAGCCGTTAGATTAGAACGAACAGAAATAATCGCCGTTCTTTGCCTCAAAGAGCCGATACCATTAGCGTGGATTATTATTGTTCAAAATATATGTGGTCAAGACTTAAAAAGTGTTTTCGCAGGAGCAAATTTTCCACGAAATACTCGCTTTTCCAGAGAACCGATCGCTGTGGAATGAAAACTCGATGTGTGCATGAAAGAAACGCTTTTTTTTCACATCTTTAGCTGCCTATGATTTTCATGTTCTGCAATTATTGAAGTTAATGGATGAAAATGAATTATGAAATGGAAAACAATCATTGATGACTATAGAATTTAATATCTCTGTACTCTTGGTTCCTGAGCTATAAATTCCGAATAGGCAGACATGTATATGTAGAAAAGATGAAACACTGTTGAAAAAGCATTTCCAAAATTCATCTGAAAGATATTTTAGTGTTTAAAAGAGTAGTTAGTTAAACGTCCCGAGAGAGATTTGTTTAAGTGATATTCCATCAATGCCTTCAATTTTTTAAAGCGCAATTAGCGGAAGCGCCTATACTCATTTGCTTGACCGTAAACGCAACAAGAACAAATTTCACTATGTTTTGCTTGTGTATTTACTGACCACTGGTCACTCTCCTCAACGAATATTCAAGCTCTATGTGTGTGTGTAAATTCTGCATTATTTCTTGTTTGCTACTTGCAGCTGCGAAGATGGATTTACTGAGGACATTAGAAGATCCGGCGTTACGTCTCGTTCAGAAGGGTGCAAGCCAACTGGTATTACTTTAAATTTTTAGCAGTTATTAACGTATTTTATCGATTGCGCTTTTTCCACTTTCAAATCGTTTCTTGACCATTCAGAGTTCGGAAACCGATGAAGACGCTCTGATCGAAGAGGGATGTTCACAACGTCGTCGATATAAAGCATATACTGTCATGCAGAAATCCGGTTTCCAACATACCGAGTAAGTTGTTTACTCATCTTTAAAGAACTTCGCTCGGAGTCGGTCGAAAATCGTTGCAAATCGTTAGCTATAGTTGTTAGCTATGATGGTTTCATTAGAAAACATATTCGAAGTGCAGGCATCAATGTGCAAATTGAAATTTTTCCCTTAGAATGCTTAATTTGTATACTGATTTCAAAGAGCTTTTTGAATGATGTTTTTACTTTAAAGGATGCGGAAAAGAAACTCATCAACGGCCTATGAAGAAGTGCTTTTTATTGGGGTGCAAGCAAACGAAAAGATTTTTTTCAGAAGAGACGATAGATTTTCTCATTTTATAGTTGTTTAGAATGCACTTTCAAAAATTGCTTTTAGATGGTGATTTTTTAAATTCCGTGATAGAAATACAGTAGGAATTGAATGAGCAAATTTTCGAGTTCAATCGATATTCGATATCGCTGAAATAGCGCTTCGCCTCGATGTACTTTTTTTCAATGAAATCTTCTACTTTGGTGTTAATTCGAAACTTCTCTCTCGAAAAAAGGAAAAAGATTTATCCTTTTCACCGATTTTTCAAGTTCGACTATTTGATAGACGAAACAAATGAGTTTTCTTTTTTCGGCGATGAATTCGCTGAAACGATAATGGCACTACTAGATCTTTACTCAATTTCCACCAAGCGTACGGTTTTTTAAAAAATAAAATCATATGTACCAACGCGTAGCCCCATTTTCCGCCGGATTTTATCAACGTGAACGGAGGTAGAAGGCGCAATATCCTTTGAAGCAATTCCCCTTTATTGCACAAATTTTTCACGACATCACTGAATTTTTACGAGTGAAAATGATGCACTCATCTCATGGTAATAAAAGAATTCTTTACTGTTCCAGGGAAACCTCAACGCACTAAATTTTCGTTCTGCTTGAAAAGAAAATCTTATGAATCTTGTGCTATAAAATATTCAAAAACAATTTTTTCTTCACTAACGTTTGCTGAGATTTGCTCTACATTCTTCAAAAAATCTTCTAATTCCCACTTTTATCGTTTTATTTCTAACTTGCTAATCAAAATCGAAATGCCTTATGCAAATAGCTTCACTCAAGACCTATTTGAAATTGCAGATATGTCTCGATAATGGTTAATCTATGCCGCGCTGAAATTGCGATATCACTTGGTTTCTTCTTTCATGGAATCACATGTCCTGCATATGCGAACGAAACGGAATATCAAAGTGCATGTCACATGAATGTCGTTGCTGCCGTTGTGGGTACATTTACTGGTGCTGTTGGACTTGGCGTTGTTCATAGGTTCGTCAAACTTCTAGAATTCTTGTTACTGACTGTTCCTTTTCTCTGTTTTTCTCTACATTTGTACTAACAGTCCTATTGCGACGCATTAATCATTCAATGTAAATATTATATATATATATATATATATATATATATATATATATATATATATATATATATATATAGATATATGTTGCTAATCACAAAAGCTGCTTATTCTACGGTTAGCATTACTCTGAGGATTGCTCGATGCAAACTTATGTTAATGCATCCACGCAATGGTATATTTGTTGTTTTAATTCACTTATGTATTTATAAGTTTAAATAATAAATGAGTTTCCACTCATAGCATTAAACTAAAATAAACTTTTCTGGAAAAGTGTCGCATTCAGCGTGCAAATTTTACTACAGTCCAAACTTTGTTTTATAAAAGTTGTGATTTAACTTTTTGATCTTTTTCTGTTGAAATTGAAGCTCAACTTCTACTGTTGGGTTAGAGAACGACTGGGATTTTCGGATTTCATCCTTGTATAACCGAACTTCATATCTGCAACAAAGTCTATTCGGTTGGCATGTGACGGTTATTGCGTATCAGACATAATACATAAAGCGACGAAATAGCTATACACTATAAAAGATTTCATTCGCGCAATATGCTGGCTGGTTATACAAAATGCACTATATTGCAACCCTTGAAACATGCAAATGTACCCTAATCTTAGGCGATCTGAAAGATCGGGAGCAATGTCAGCACTCAGTTGCAAAAAGGGAAAGACGATCAAATAGGATTTTAGAATTGCTTCCTGTGTGATGAACAAGACGATTAATGAAGCCATTCTTCGCAGTAAATTACACTAGATGGTTTTCCTCCTGAAGTTGCATCTAAATGGTTGCTTTCCTGAATATGGTCATGATACAGAAGGTGAATATCCACAAGAATGTACTGGAGCTTGCATGATAGTTACATGATAAATTTCGTCGTAGAAACGAGTTGAACTAAACAATGATTGCGTTTCCATTTCAAATCCAGATTTCTTTTCGAGGATTTTCCGTTTCAATTTGTTTCTTTCAAAGAGGATGCTATGTTTCGATAAGGATGTGCAAGCCATTTTTCACTTAGTTTACGACCCCTCATTTGCTATCCTTTTCATTTTTTTTTAAAGAGCACCATTAATGTTCTCAGTTGATTGTATCTTTCTGTTGTTGATGGAATAAAGATGTGGTGAGTCTGTGCAAATCAAGTCCAGATGCCATATTTTTGTTCAACAAATATATTTTAACGGAATTTTAGTTGGAGACCGAGATTTTGACCAATTTCTTTTTCGACTCAGATTCACAATTCACTTTTTTTTCTATTTTCTCAGCTATAGTCAAATTTTCTTTCAGTCGAACATCTCCGCTCAACAATCTGTCAGGGGTTTTTTTTAAATACATTCGCATTCAGCCTAATTTCGCTTACAAGCTGATGCTTTCTAGCGGTTATCAATTTGAAGAAATGTCGACTAGTAACCATAATTGATTTTCAGGTATCGATGGAAAATGATGTTAGTGATGTGGCTAGTGCTGAGTATCATATCAGCCGTCGGCAATTTGCTATCTGTGATTACGGCTGGCATATGGATTGACCATCTAAGTAAGATGAAAACGCGTACAGGCCTCGTCAATGGTCTTTCATGTATGATGCTACTTGCATCGGTCGCTGTAGGTAAACGGTTACTATTTGAAAAGTTATACAAGCGTTATCAATTAAAATATATTGAAATCGATGCATTTTATTCTAATCTCTCATGTTGAAGCAATTCTTCAAGCCAGCCATATTTATCTGCTCGGATTCTCATTACTGACATAAGAGTCGATATTATAAACTCAGAAAATCACCAATTAACCGCAAATGCGCATTTCAACGTTTTGTTTCATATCAAAACATTGAAAAAAAAACTTTTTTTTCTTATATAATTAGACCGAATCAAATTTGGGGAGAAAAGTGTCAATAAAGAGAAGGAAAATTTCTATAACAAATCATATTCGTGATAGCCTACAAATTTCTCGGCTCGTTTCCCAATGGATGAGAGATTTTTGACATTGGCTGCCAATGGTACAGCGAATCGCATTGTTGTTTGCCTCAGGAAAGAACCGTTTCCTCTCCATATAGTTTCCAGTGTTATTCGCAACAATCACTAGGGCAGCGAGCTTGAGAAGAGGGTGAGATAGCAGAAACAGCTATCTAATCTATGCAGTAAGCGAATTACAGAAAAAAAAAGGGTTCTTTTCGCTATGGAGGATTCGGGAAACAATGACATCGTTGGGAAAGCATCAACGTTCGACGGGCTTTAGCCATCGTCCGCATAGATGACCAAGTGTTTTTTTATTTTTTAAATTGAATTTTCGAATGTGACTAGAAATATCCATTCCACGCACGCAAAAATACTCAAATCTGCATATGTTTCTCTCGATAAAATTTCACTTCTAAGTCATTACCATTTTCGATTCTGATTTCTACTTCCAAATGAAAATCATATGTAAGGGTCCGCTATAGGCAGATGGTTTTATCATCTCAGAGGCATTTATAATATTTCAACAACTGAAGCAACTGCAAATTTCCACTCGTTATTGCAGTGCAATCAATTCACTGATTATTGTAGGTGTTTGTTATATTCTAACATCTGTATTAGTGTGCCACTTCTGGGTATCCAATTCACCAAAATATCAAGCTGTCGGGAAAATTTCGGTTAGTTTTCATTAAAACATGTTTTTTTTTCTGAAGACTTTCAAAGGCTTTGCATATTGTGTATACATTCATTCCTCTCAAATGCAGTTGTTTCGACGAAAGCCAAGCTTTGGTAGTGCTGCTTCCCTTCAACTATGATCGATGTCACTCATTTGTGTGTCATTTGGGGCAATCCATTCTTTAAATTACAGAGAAGACTCAGCAGGAGCGCTTTCCAAATATAGATAGAAGAAAAACTTAGGGTACGCATATCTGAACGAACGTGGGACCTACTCGCAACCTGCCAACTGAATTACTAAGGATCTGTCTATATGATTTACCTTCACTAATTCGCCGTTTCCATTCGATCCATCGCCGTGTGAACGGAACGGATTAAGAAAGACTGTGGTGCGAAATCATCCAAATAAAGAATTTAGCCATAATTCGACGAGGAATAGGAATGTTAGCAGTAGCAATAGAAAAACGTTCCAGTCAATCCTTGTGTCACAGAACTATCGACACAGTCATCCAGCCAAGACTTCACCAGGTTTTTAAGCAGCATACACCTATATGGAACAATGCATCAACGTTGCTTCCGATACGCGAGACTCAGCGCATTTCAAATCTCTTCTTATTGATCATATTATTCGTGTGCCTCATATAGAGTATCAGAAACGGCTATTGTTATGATCAAGCCGAAAATGAGCGCTTTTAGAAGTGTCGTAGTACTACCAGAATGTTCCTTTTAAGATTTGATCATGGGGGTCCATTTTTTTTTTTTTTTAGAAGCGATCGAGATCGGTACGACGTCGTCCATCGAGGGCTGGTAGCGGTACCGAGAGAAGATCGAGAAATGAGAAATATCCTCGAAGTTATAATGTTATATGATCTCTGATCTCATTGTGCCACATAATGACTCAGAAATCTTTGCAGTCGTCATTTTTGCTTTATGATAGTTTGAATTTTATATAATCCAATTTCACAGAGGTAAAATCCTCCACTGGATTAACGTCAAATAATTACAAGTATTTTCCCGGTGATTGCTAAGTCATTAAAAAAAATCAAACGATAATAAAATAGATGAAATCGTAAAAATGAGATGACTGGAGCAAAATTTTTGTGTTATTAAAATTTTTAGATGAGAAATTAATGTTGTACAATTGGATGAATAAAGAAATAAACATAAAACAATATTTATCACTTCATCTTCTATCTTAAATTCACCTCAACAAGTAATTTCGTGGTGGTCATCGCAGAGACGGGCGCAGCTCATTAAAGTAATCTTCTTCAGCCAATATTTTGACTCAATGCTTGAAGTCATTTTTGATATACGGTTCTCAACAACAGCTTCTCCAACAACAGTACTTATTTATCATTAGTAATTGTTGTGTACAGTGACTATGCCATTCTGCGCGAAACATATAAAGCAAATGCTTGCTAGTGAAGACGAACTTCGCTTCTGGGAATGCATTGACAAATAAACACTCTCAAATATCTACACGTGTAAATAAGTTTTTAACCTGCGAACACATTCACATTCAACATTACAATTCACGTTTTACATCAACATTCATCTTTTATTTTATGATGCTCATTTCGAAAATTCTATTTCAACTTATTGTATATGTAGACGCAATACAAACTATTATATAGTACGACAATTTCTTTGAAAGTCATCGCCTAGCATCAAATAAAAATATTCACGATAAAAGCTGATTGCTCGGTTTTGTAAGTGCTACAAGTCTTTTGTATTAGGAAACTCTCTTTCATGCTCTCATCCGAAACAGCGAAAGTTGGCAAGCCTCGAACATCTAACTGCTTTGAACTAGACGATGAATGTGTTCGAAAAACTTCCCACGTATCTGATAGCCATCACAAAATTTTCTCAGTGAATAATTCAACCACCTTCCCCGACACCAACTCTTACCTGCATTGCACCACAAACCCGAGGTTTATTATTCCAGATTTAACGCGTTAAGATGTGTCGAATTGTCCTGTCCGCCGTCGCCAACCAAATAATGGTGCCCGTTGACCGCTGACAACGTTATTTGTAAGGAATGATGTATTCTCTAGCAAATAACCATCCTCGCATAGTTTCCGTAGAATAGCGCATATGTTGATGACGTCATCTAATCCACTATGAAGGCGACCCTGCAATAGGAATGCCTTAAATTCAACTGCAAGTGATTGACGCTATGCTGCGAAATGTGAACCAAATTGAAAATAATTCAGCATATGGAACGCAAATACATTCATGCACCAATAAAAAAATTAAAAAAAAAAACAATAAACGCTCGATGAGTATGGCATCCCAGGTTTTCAAGTACATTTCAATGCTAAAAATTTTGGTATGATGATATATCTCTTGCACTGTATCGCTGATATCCTCTGGTTCAGTGACATGACTAGTACATGTTAGGGCAAAAAAAAAAACGCCGCATTATAAAGCGATGAGCACATTATCATCAATAATCGGGTAATATCGCTGGTGATAGCTTATCAGCAGAACAATTGATTCGACGGCGCATAAATTGATCCTCATCGCAATCAGCAATGTGAAGAACGAAACAATAAAAGATACCGTATGGGGGATTTGTAAATCGTTGAGCATCACCATAAGTGAGTTTGGGAAATATCCTTTCGCATTTCCATACGCTTTCTTCAAATTAATCCAATTGCCGAAATAGCTGCAAACATACGGATGTCAACGCAGAAACATAACAAAGAATACTTCAACAAATCTAAAAATCTCCTGCAAATCTGTAACTATAAGAAACTGCAAAAAATGCTTCGGCATTATTAAAACACTTTTTAAAACTGGTTGAGGCTGATGATAGGCAGTGTTGATATAATCCAAAAATCCGGATATCTCTGATCGTAGCAGCCTTGATCCCGAAGTACGGAATGCCTCACGGGTTTTCAGGAAAATTCCGAAGCTCATGGTGCATCGCTAATTAGAGTTCTCTAATCATTTCGCAAACGCCCCAAGGACATTCAAAAAACTTATCATACAGAATGAAATCCCAATCCACATCAACTGTACTAACCAAAAAATCCCATTTTAATGCAAATGCTTGAAAAGCGATCAAACGCAGATATTAATGTTACTAAATAATTGAGAGTAAAAAATACGGAGGTAAATGAAGGCCACGGAAATTGGCTTCTTGCGGCAGCATTGTACCTAAATCCCAATCGCCACATGTCACAAATGTCCAGGAATTACGCACTCGGTCGCCACTTTTTGCATCGATCAGACATTGCTGTGAAAGCCATCGATGAAACTTGGCAAGTACGTCTGGTAGGATCATCTGATCGTCAACCATTTCCTTAATAGTTTCCTTAATGGTATCTTAATTTCCTTAATATTCAATTTTTTCGTTATTCTCGAAGAAGCAATCGATAATCCTATGCAAAATGCATTGAAAAAAAATTCGCACAAAGCTAAAACACCGTTCAAATCACCTCTTCGTAATATTTAAATATCTCATTGAAAAACGAACATTAAAGAGCGCAAATGCATAAAGTTACAGGAAAAAATTCAAAGCTAAACAAAAGGCGATGAAACTGATTCAGTTAAACATTTTCTAATATAGCTACTCGGTTCCCTCATCATACTGCCGAAGTTAGTACGATCGCGGCCAACAGTAACTTACTTGTAATGTAATACATTATGATGTTATACCTAAACATATTTCGTGGGATCCGAAAGAACATCATCGAAGCGGGTAGCGCAATTTTTCTTTTTTTTTTTGAGAATCTAAAAACAGAAGGGGGCATGTTCGTTCCGGAATATATGAATAATGTAACCCCATCAACTTCACTCAGCATTCACAACGTCAATACCCTAAAATGTGTTACATTTATCCCGTCCATTATCAACCGACCTCACATCCACTCCATATCTCACATTCACAGCCAACGTTCTATTATTTAAAACGATGAACATTCGGTTGAGTGAAAAATCGTTACGCTAACCTGTACGATGCCAGTGAGATTGGTGCAGAATGACGTCAAAACTGGTCGTTCAGTAGGGTGAACATATTCATGGAAACGAGCCACTTCTTGCAATGTTTTCGTACAAAACTGCACCACCGGAAACTCGATAATCTCCTATAATATTTAATATTTCGAAACTCCCATCCAGCAGTCCATATCGAAGAATACTACAAATTTAAAAAAATATAGTAAGAAAGATCCAAAAAAAAAAGATTTTTTTCCATCAGCACCTATATTTTTGTGCCAATAACTGTGCCAATAATAGACTCGATGTAACTTCATGATTAAGGAGATTTTTGCGAGGAACTTAACATGGCTGAACGATTTAAACGTTAAGGCCTCCCATATAGGCTAGAGATGGGCTTCCTCAAAAACTTGAATGACTCTACAAATCTTTACAGAAATATGAGAGATGCTAACAAGACTGGATGGAGGATGCAGGATGATCGTAAATTTCGACTGTAAAATATGTTTACTTTCATTTTTTATTGCGGTATTCGGTTATAACCTATTAGCTACTATTCATGCCCATTGCATTTCACTTTCTTGACGCCCTTCAATCGTCGAAGCATTAAACATGGAATCAATCAAAAAGAGATCAAAAACATTCAAGGGAAAGTTCGAAATCTTGCACGCAGCTTAAGTTCAAAGTTTTTGTATGCAGCCTATGATAGCGAATAGTACGACCTGAATTGGTTGAATTTTTGTGTTTTGTTCGCATGTTGCCTCGAAATCAAGCACGAGAAAATAGTCGAAATTCTGTTGAAGGGTCGACACGTTACTGCGTATAGCTGATCTCGGATCTCTACGTCCCGTATTTTCGTTGTGTCTACCTCGTTTATTGCTCACCGATCTTTGTGATTCCATCTGCAGAAACGAATCTTCGTTAACAATAAATAGAAAGTTAGTCAAAGATTTATCTCTTACAAGTCACTAATTATTCATTCACCAGACGCAAGTAGTTTCAATAAATATTCCAATTTGCAAAAAGAAAAAACTCGTATATAAACTTTTCTAGAAAACTTTGAGGCTTAAAAATAAAGTCATTGCAAATTTGTCATTAGATGAGTGAATAAATTTCCGAAAGATCCAATTTCGATGAGATGAATTGCAAAAAGATGGCAAGGAAAATAAAAATTACACTTCAGATTCGATGAAGAAAACTGTGATGCGCCACAATTCGGCCCGGCCTATTCGTCTTTGAAACGTTGAAAAGAATGAAAAAAAAGAAAAAAAACAAAATAAATGGTATAAATAAAATTCTAGTGAAAATGATAAAATTCCCAAATTTGGGATCGATAAATTCAACTAACTTCACCAACACGCCATACAGCGGTTAGCAATAACGGCACGTTAGAAGTGGAAATTTTCTCTTCAAATTTTCATTGCCTTTGAAAATAAAATTGCATATCGTATACATTTACAACATACTAAACAAAATTATCAATCAATCATATATATTTGTATTCGGTCTATTTGCACGATGAACTAACTAATATTTAAAATGTGGGTTCGTTTAGAAAGCTACATACCGCAACCACACAAACGAAGATAGGCAAGCATAATCGAAACAACGAAAGTTACTATCATAAATCACATAGAAACGAAACAACAAGACAGTGGTGAAAGCAAATTATCCATGCAAGTTGGTGATATGTATGTAATCAGACAGACTATGCCACTCATGAAGCGTTCGTTGGCTCGAATACTATCTTTCAAACAGCAAATCAATAGTAACTCACTAGCAAATTGTAACGAAGAATGTTTGGTTGCTTCGTGATTTGAAAGGTGACCAAATGGCCAGAAGTGTTCCATATAAAGCGTGGAAGTGCTAAACGCATTCTTCAATGTAACTCATCTGCAAATGTAACACAGAATTAAACACTTAAAGGTAAACTGTATTCGACGACAGTCTCAAAATGTAATGCATAGATGTGGATGCACAGAGCCGCTATAAAGTAGGATAGGTACGTTTGAAATAACTGCAATACGCCACCCTTTGGCCGTCATTGAAATTATTCTACACATCTGGCATCATCCAACTTTCAGCATCCTAAGATGGATTACATTTCATAATAAATCTAACATTATTCTATCATCTCATCTTCCTTCTATACCTCCCCTTCTTTCCAAAGATATACAGCGATCCTTAGAATGCTAAAACCGGGGAAATATTTTGAAAGCCGAAACATGGAACACTTTTTGTCTGAACTGTGCGCTCGATCCAACTTTTCCTTTTATTTCTATTTCCTTTCGTCGCTGCTCAACACATCATCACAAGGGGTTCACTCAACGGTAGAAACCCTTATTTCTGAAACGAAACATCAACCTATATTTCTGCAACCGACCCTACCTACATATGGTTCTTTAGTGATGCGATAATGGTCGAAAAACATGAATGCCGGGTCTGATGGCGGAAGGAACAACATTAATGCAATAGTGCTTCCATGTTTCTGGCTCCAGAAGTCAAAGGAATCAAAATTTTAGAAGATCTCGAGTCAGTCTCGAATCTTTGCAAAATACACCCTGTTCTGTTGCGTGCGTCGAACGATTCGACGCATCTCAATGGATGCATGGATTTCGACACCCCGGTAATGTGTATACATCGTTCAAGTGTGCAATGCACGAAAACAACTGCAAATAAAGAATAAAAGAGGGAAACCACTCCTAACACAACTTTTTTTTTTTCAAATCTAGTAGCAGGATTGTTCCTACCACGATCTCATATATATATCAATGTTATATGCTACCAGTGATCAGCACCTTCTATAAGCGCTAATACTTACAGCTATGAGTCCCCAGGCTTCTCCTTGCTGAAAATTGAAAAGCAAAACTGAAAAATTCGATGCTGCGGTCGCTCGGTCCACTCGCCGACGAATCACATTGGCATCACACAATGCAGATGAGATTCTAATATACTAGAAGGGCAGTAGAAATGGGAACGCCGGCGGTCATTTCTACTTAAGAAAAGGCAAGCTCATCTGATCTCCACTGATCGTCCACTGTGTTAACCATGAAATGAAGGCACAAAATACACGCTATCTAGCGGTATCGACATGTCAACAAGGGGTCACAGATGTTATTCACTACTCCACTCAGTATGTAGATCTTACCGACTTCTCTTTTCACATGCGCCCACAATCAACAAGAAACAATATGAGTAAATCGTCTCAACGTTAATGAACCAAAATATTTCGCCGAATAAATTCACTATAAATGAATCGTAACAAATCGAACGAGTTTAATTTTAGACGCTATAAATTTCACCGAAACATTGCAACAATTTTATTGTTGAACAAATGCCAACAATATTGAAAGTGGGCTAATAGTGCAACACTTTTATAATGTCGAAACAAAATACATCACTGAATTGCTTTATTAGCAATAAATCAATAAAAATCTTTATATAATACATGAAAATAAAGCTGCGCATCAAGCGAACGAAACAATTTTACATTTCGTAGTGACTCTTTAATATCGAGCAATCGTTTGACTAAACATTCATTTTGCACGTTTATTGATCGGTGATCAAAAATTTCTCTTGTATATTTCTAAAGGATTAAACAACTAACCAATAAAGTCCTTCTTTTAGGGTTTAGGTTATTAGGTCCGATTCTGTCTAAGATCGAGAAGGGAACTGAGCTGCATTTAGCACATGAACATATGGGGGTGAGTTAAATCCACTTTTGGTCTGACTGAGTAATAGTGGTTATTCAATCACGATCAAACTTGATCTACTGCTGTTGAGCCATGAATTAACCCAGGTTCCGTTCGGTGACGCGACCAGGATGTCAGGATTTGACTTGATCGAAACACCTTTCTCGTGCAAAAACATAAATTACCCTTAAGTTCGAATCGGAATTCTAAACTATGACGCTTAAGAATAAGAAAACAAAGATTTGCATTCAAAAGGTATTCAATTGAAGCACAAATTAGTGCCCTCGAAACAAAAAGCAAGCAGCTCAACGGAGTCATAGTAAACCGCTGAGAGGATGGATATCTATGGCTCAAAGTCACTCAGAAAAAAAGCGATAGTGAACTTGAACGTATCACGAACCGTGAATTCTGGACTAGATTCACTTCTTGGAACGATGCTGCATTTAACGAATTTTAGCTCAATGCTTGCAATAAACAAAATAACTGTAAGAGAAAAATAAATGCTAACCGTAAGTCGTTTAAGTGCCAAAAATTCGATGAAATTGCCTTTCAATTTAGGTTTGAAATTCAGAAAAATAATTCGCTTACACTAACAATACGATATATCTTAAGCCTTCAACCGTAAGCCTCTCTTTCATTTTACAGGGAAAAGGAAAGTCCATAACTATTGCAGTTCGCAATAAAAGTAAATAAAAATTAAAATTTCGATCCAAGTATATACCATAATTCGATTCCCCATTCCATGCAGATTTAGTTAAACATATATTTCTATTCAGAAAATTGCAGCGATCTTAAAGTTCATTCCGAATATATGTACGCCTATCAAACATACTATCGGAGATTTTAGAAGACTATAATACGCTTCCAATGAAAGTGAGGGATTCTAAAATTTGTTACAACTTATGAAAAAAGAATTTTCAAAAAAAAAAATATATATCAATATAAGCGGGCAATAAAACTTCGTAACTTCTCCATTGAAATTGCTTTTCAACGTAAAGGAAGAAGCCTTAATTTCAAATTTATAGAAATGAATTTTTGGCACAAAAAATCTACATATCTTATCACAGAGGAATAATCGATAAACAAAACAAACAAATAAATGAACAATTAAACAAATACTGAGTTATAAACGAATGTTTACACGAAATCGCCGAATGAACAATCACGAGATCCATGAGAGCAAATTAACGATACGTCTTATGTTTTGCAATTAATCTTTAAGCGTATTTCCCAAATGAGAGTCTAAATTATCAAAAATATAACCTATGGTAGATTTCACTAATAAGGAGGTGCGCAACGAATCATCATGAAATGTGGACAATCAAACAAAACAAACATCGGCTATAAATCCTGCAAAGTGGTGTTCTGCATTGAGGTGTTTAGATTATTATAGAGTGCTGTTTAACGAGCAATGTTAGAACTAAACTTTTTCCCTGAATAGTTTTTAGATGTGGTGAAATATGTACTGGTATCGACGGTCAGCCACCGTCCAAACTTCGCTTTCGTTATTGTTTTATTCCCACTGGTGGTCACTATCCATTCTCATTGGCGGCCAGTACCAATCACTGCTTTCTATTGGTGAAGTTCGCTGACCAAACCCGTTCGACCGGTCAGTTTTTGAACATCGATCGGTGAAAATTGACCACCATCTAGTCGATAAAAAAAGACATAGTCGATAAAATCGATTCGATCGGTTGATTTTCACTGAATGTTGCATATACGTCCACTCTACCAAAATCCGCTTTATGTGTGAAAAAGGAAGATATCACTAGCTCAATAGTTGCATAATCTAACTAGTTTATTTCCAATGGTTGCTGATGGCAAGTTATTTTAAGGCACCTCTTGACGAGCTACTGGAATTCCGTTGATGCTTTCACGGGTGGCATATACAAAAATAAAGCTATCTGCGATGCACAGAAAGACAATCAACTAGTACGGCACACTGTAGAATGTAGAAAGCTTGTAAGGCAACGCTTTACGCCATCTTCCTGCTCACCCACTACTACTATCACAACTAAACAACCAAACCTCACTTCTGAAGTGAAGGTTCACAAAAAAAGAAAAAAATCGGATTTGTAGATATTCTCGGCGAAAATTGCGGCCGCTCTAATCTCCCCTCCCATCTCAGCTCGTTGAATTTTGCATGCGAATATTTCCAGGATTTGATTTAATAGGCAGCATTTGATTAGAGGAATTTTTAATAGAATTGTGATTGTAAATTAAAAGAACAGGAGAGATAAGATGGCAAGTAGAAGAAAAACAGGAAAGTATGTGCAGTGAAACCTGAGCAGCGAGAAACTTATACGAAATTAAGAAAAATCATCGATGAGAAAAGTGAAGAAAGAAATAAAATAAGGGATAAAGGGAGTGAAAAGGGTGAAAGCATGTCAAACGATTTAAAATAAATACCTTTTTCACACCAATTTCCCTCAAAAACGAAGAATCGAGTAAGTCTAATAGCAAATATTAAAAAGCATCAAATTCGAAGAGGTATTCGATTTGCATAATTTAACTGGATGTTTTCTTAGTGATCGCAAAATGCAACAACTTTTAGATGAAATGCGTCAGAAGTGGATAAAGGATGGGGAAATGAAGGGAAGGAAAGGTGGAGGTGAGCTAGAAGGAAGCTTTATGTGATGCCACAACTGCTCCCCTCATATTAAAGAGGTTCTTCATAAAACTATGGAAAGCAAAAAAAAAAAGAAGTGAAATGCCTCAGGAATGTGAAAAGACGAAACATGTGGAGTGTGCATCATGCATCAACTTTAGTAGTAACTGGCTTAGCCGATAATACAGACGATATAGAGAAACTGCTTGCATCGGGTAAGTGCGTCGCATGGGCATACGATGAGCGCAACACCAATAGACTCGATAACGACTCCGGGGGAAGACCGATGTTACTCTGACTACGGTGTTGACAACAAGCAGCCGGGATTGATAATAAATAGCGCGCCAGATGAGCCAAGTTCGGGAATTGTGTTTGACCCAGTGTTGACCAGAATTGCAGAACATCTCTGCAAAAGGCGCTTACGCGATATGAATTGAAAATGTTCACAGAAGAATGGTTGCTAATAAATGTCACTATTTTCGAGAAAAAAACAAATCATAAAAGCAAAAAAAAAACTGTGAAAAAGTTACTTAGTCTGAATGGCAGGAAATTGCGAACGAAGATAGCACTCAAGCTCATCATCAATCATAGCGCGATCTTCAAGTGAAGATAAAAACGAGATTCTCTTTCGAGGTGGTTCACCTTCCATCGTTTCTAAATTCGTTCATTTTAGAGAGCAGAACATCTCACAGCAAAAATTTACGCTGGCGCATATGGCTAGTTTTTCGGGGTAGTGAAGTTGCCGGATGGGAGCGAAAGTTGAATTCGCTACCATACCAAAAGTTTTAGATTATCCCAACAAATATGAGCATTGGGACACAATATATCATCTATACGAGATTAAACAGATAACATACATTACTTTGCATGAAGCTTTAAAAGTAAATTAAGATATTAAAAGTAAAATGCAGCGATTATAAATGAGGAATAAGGACTCATTTCCTGCAATTCTGGAGGAGCTCTATTTGACGGAACCTATGGTGCGGATGGACGATTCGAATCGGATTTAAGAGGTCAAACTGCTAATTCGTATGCCCTTTGATATCATCACTACAGTACTAAAAACAACCGCATAGAAATACCGCACAGCATTAGTGCTTCGTCATTGTTTATATTGTGCATTAGTGCTTAGCGTTCTCTTTTATTCTTCGTTGTAGTGTTTAACGAACTGCAATGCTTCGTATGCGAGTATTGACACTGCAAAATTCCACTAGTCATCCCTACTGCTACAGCTGTCAATGAGGTCATCTAAAACACTTAACTTTCTTTTTTTTTGGATGGGGGATGGGGCAAAGAACATTACGATGAAGCATTCTTAGGTGTTTTCCCAAACAATTTTCCCAAAGGGAACCTTAGATATTGATAATTTTATGCCAAGAAAATAGATTATAGGTAAAATGGGAATAGGAGGTTAACACATCCCACAAAACCTGATCGTTATATCTTTTATGCTCGATCACTTTAAATCATAAGAACAATGGATGAGCAAACAAATTTATTAGTATAAGCATAATACAATTTTGCAAAAAAATATGCGGAACCACATAAAAGTGGTAAATGTAATGTAACCCCAGCACAACTCTCAACAACATCATTTTAAAAAGCCCTTATTTTCTCTGTTACGATGTTATATGATAACTCCTAATGCCGTATTTACTCTTGCATATTTACATTAATTATCAAGAAAAATTCTATCACCAATATTACTATCGCCCGCAGAAAGTGTTCGGTACAAAAAGCATAAAAATCCATTCTCTCGTCTCATCCATTGACTCTTAATGCATCTTCTGGTGGAATTTCGATCTCTTACATAAATATTATTGCAAAAAGAAAGAATCCAAGATTCTTGGTATCCTCTATAAAAATGCATAGAAAAATCTCACCAGATGTTAGTTGATCTTCGTTTTTCACAGTTGTTATTCGATTTTCCCACGGACCGATCATCGAGCGTATTTTTGTGTAAGCTTCGATCCTACAAAGCTGCACTCTGCTCATATAAAGAAGGAAGACAAGTCGACACAACATAAGTAATACAACCATTTGCCTCAGTGACATTAACAAATCACTGTGCGAGAATGACAGAGACCCTTATAACGGATCGAACACACAACAGAAAAAAAAGAAACTGTAGAAACATTTCTTGAAGGCTGAATGGATTGGGAGAACCCAATCACTTCAGTGACAGTGACCTGGCTTCCCACATTGGTTGAAATAAACATACCTTTGCAAGTCGGTGCATATGATCGGCAAGTGCTTCAATCTGGGATTCAGCACAGTCGCCATACGATGCTCAATGCCAATTGTTGTGCTCGTCACCGCACGAAGCTTCTTCTCAGTGGCCTTCCGTACACCGGACAACCATTTCGATGGTGAGTCGCCATTAGCAGATGCATCCTCTTCCTCTCCGGAGAATTCATGGATTAACGCAAACCACTCAGGTAATACCTTCAACACAACGAATGCATTAACAGCACACAACTGTTTAACGCAGAAGTGGGGTGATAGAATGTGAAGTACGGGAAGAGGGGAGACGCATCCCAGCCAATTTCACGTTTCAAAAAATTCCGAGCAGAAGTCCTCTATGAACGTGGAAGTGAGCTTCATTTCATGAAAGTCCTTATCGAACAGATCTGACGTCCATCTGCTTTCCATCGAGAAGTATTTTACTCTCCCTCCTCTCCCACCCCCTCCGTCCACACTTCCAGTGGTTATAAGCAAACAGACGCATTTGTAGCTCCTCCAAACTCCCCATTTTAACCTCACACTTTACTCCCCGTCCACACTTTAAAAACCTCCGAACACGCATCAATACAATCAATGATGCTGAAAAATCAACATCAATGATTTTTATAATATTATAAAGGAAAGCTCTATTTTCTAGCTTTCTCTTTATTTTTGATGAGTCTAATTTAGTAATATTCAGTTCTTTTGAACGATTTTCCCAGGTAGTTTTGAAGCTTTGATACTACCACCAAGAAAGAATAATGAAGTTTAAATCTTTCTTCTCAAAAAGTTTCGAAAATTCCTCGTAATTTTTTAAATCAGCAGGTTTTCGAATTTTTGTCATTAAAAATACATCCTACAATTCGACACTTTTTATTGGACCCCTTAAAAAGACACGGTTCCGGGATAAAAGGCGGGGAGAGAGAAAGAACGAAGGAGACAATTTGCGATGACAATGCGCATCTTCTACTGTGAATGTTAGGAACCAAAAACACGGTTTTACGAGGATATTTTATATATTATTCCATGAAAGAATCAGTAGCACCCTAATGACTCCCCTCGAATAAATACATCAAAGCTTTACTTTTCTTAAGGTGCTGTTTGCTTTCATGGGAAGTTTTTCCCATATAAGAACGCTACGGTATTATCGCAAATATGCTACGGTAGTTGTTTTTTTTTTTCAACGGAAAAGTTTGCCCCAAAATTCTTTAGCATAAACAGTGTCGGCAGTATGCACTCTTTTCGCTGATGGATCATTGGGTCCGGCCATACCGCATCACATCGCAATGAATACCTTCCATATGCACTCTTCAACGAAAGTAAGTCATACCATATGATAGTTGATGACAGCTTTCTGACTGAATATAGTGGCCATCACGTGGAATGGTTCCAGATACTTCCGAATCTCGTCCACAAACGACCAATCCACCGGACGGACAAGTGCTACAAGATCTGAAATATTTTGTCATTAGCTTTGCACAACTAGAAAGAGTGTATAGAAAGTAACTAAATTAAGCGTTTGCTTAACAGAATAAGAGGACAATGACAAGTAAATTTGCACCATTGTTATAGCTGACTACCACTTCATGTCATTGATGAGAAATTCAGTTGCAAATTTCCAAGCGCTATTAAATTATGGTTGCTCGATAGGGCACCACTCAACGGGTTAGAATAAGTGGAGAAAAATGTCTGATGGACTGGCACGATAAGTGCTTTTAGAATTCGGCTTATCGGAACAGTCGTCTTCAGTGGAGCATCTACAATGTTTCATTTGTGTATAGTAATAAAAATCATTTACCTGTCTTGAGCGCAGCACGTATTCCTTCGAATACCGCTGACTTAAATGTGACAAAAGCATCAATGATAACGCCATCAAAGCACAAACCGGGATACTGTGCGACGGATGAATGTTGCACACATTCCCGAACGAATTTTAACAACTCGTATACATAGAAGAGGTAGTCGATACGACCATCGCGCTGCTCACTTAACGCCTCTGTCCAACGCTCCAAACCCATCTTTTCGAGTGCCGCTGAAATAAATCAACTCATTATACGCATCCCCATGAAAATCCCCTCTGCGGGTCTGTCGTTCTGCGGAATCGGGCAAGATTATCGACTATTCGAGGTATGGATATGTACAAACTCGTTATTACTACAAAACTCGTTATTATTACAAAACTCGTTATTACCAAAGGTAACTAAACAGAGATCTAAAAATGAGTGCTATCTCCTATCATATCTCCCTTCTTCTATTACAAGGAACTTTCCACGTAAACGTCATTAACACGTTCCAAGATAACAAATAAAACATACCAGCGATTTTCTGGCAAGAGGCGATCACATCCGCAACATTATGACCCTCATCGCTTGCAAGCGTCATTATGCTATGCACAATCTGAAAGAAATTCGCAATAGTTGTATGGAAAAAAAAGCAAAAAAAAAATGTAAGAACCAATAAAAAAACAAACAAAGAAGTGATGCATGAAGAGAAAAAAAACGAGACAAAGGCCTATAAAATTGTGTGCCCATTATTTTGTTTCATCCTCTATCTATGAGAAAATTCATTTATCACCTTTAATCTATGCAAATATAGAATCCTACATTACAACTGCAAATGCTATAAAGAATCGCACACTAAAAAAATGACAAAGTTGCAATGATTTATATAGTTTGGGGGTTGAAAAACGAAAATACGATTGTGAAAACGGGGCAGAGAGCTGTTGTTATTTTAATAACAATCGTAGGATGAAAGCGCAAAAACGCGAATATAACCAGAATATATCGAACATTGTTAAGCGTGGCACAAATACACAGCGATATACGAGCCGGTTCGATTACGTTGAAAGGCTCCTCGCTTACGATCGTCACCCGTAACGCACCAACAGCGCATTCCTTTAAGACACGCTCTATTCCGGCTCTTATCTGATCCCGTGGCTCCACGCTAAAACATTCCCGATTCAAAACGTTCACGTATCGACGAACAAGCACCAACAAACGGAAAATGCTGGATGGTTCCATAATGTGCCCCTTTTAACCTACTTGAGACAAAGGTAGCTCTCTTTATTTACCAAGAATTTTGGAAATTCTTGTCCGATAAAACTAAGTTAAAAGATGGTTTATTGAGCAAGTCCTACCGTTCCGCCGGCATCTCGTTTACCTGCCTAGAGTCCAACCACTTAATTTTACAAGCCTAGAATCCACTGCGGTCGGAAAGCTCTATACCGAATAATTTCGAGATTTATAAAATAATCTAGTAGTACTTTCACTGTTCCTGACTGCTCTCGAACTGATAGATCAACGCGATTTGTGAGATGATAGATCCATCCATGATATTCACTGCACCCGCAAATTTCATGGCTTCAGTTTTAGCACTTCTCTGGTTCAAATTATTACCCGAAATACAGACATACACTTACATATGTACACAAAATGGCGCACATATGAATAGCACTTTAAATGTTTTAATGAATATTTTCAAATACAAAAGAAAATACTATAAAGTAAAGCAAACCTAATGATCCGTCGTTTCAATCGCCAATCGGCACCAACGTAATTTGCAGAAATTACTGTCAAACGGTCATCACCTGCGACACTTTCAGCCGAAAACGATACACCGGTGGTACGAGCCGCGAATCCAACTTCTACTTTCAGCTCCGACAGCACGGTCTTGCTACTGCCGTCAATCAACTGCAACGATCATTACCTCAATTAACTATTATCAACAATAACTCGTAATATTATCCTTCAATTGCTTCCACTTTCGGTTCTTTCCTTTCTTACGGCAATGAATTAATATAAGCAGAAATCACCTAAATGTGGCATTGGAAGATTAAAAAAAAAACACAGTCAACAGCTTTGCGCAACATTTGACTATAAAAATTCAAATAAACAAATGCATAAATGGATAAATAAATAAATAGAAAATAAATATATAAAATAGCGTATCTATTTGGCTAATATTCCCTAATTTTTTTTAAACCAGAGAAAAAAAAAAAACAAACAAATAAAACACCACAGAACATATAAAGACGAGGAAAATTAAAGTAATATTCAAACCATATATGCATACAGTAGACAAAGCCCTCCTCATTTGTCTTTTTCACTGAGCCAAGTTTACGTCTCTTCCAACAGCAACCTACTGGAGATCTTATAGTAGCGCTTAACTGGAATTTAAAAGCTGAACTATTAGGGATAGCTCTTTTTTTTTTCAAAGATTTGCTTTGGTGAAAGGCGCCGGAAACTTTGCGTTTTGATATACTTCTTTCGAAAAATTTCATTTTCACAGCGCTTGTTCATTTTCGTTGTGAGGGCAATTCACGTCCTGAAAAAATTCGAAAATAGCGACTTTTCCTTTCGTTTCCCTCTCATCCGCCCAAGCCGGAGAGGGAAAAATGTTATCCATGCATGATTCAAACAAGGCAGAGTAAAAAAATTGTGTATATGCTAGCGCCATCACTGTGTATATGCTAGTGATAATGTCTACATTTACTATAAGTAATCATAAATTGCTGCTACAATTCAGGTGTGGAGGGCATCAAACCATAGATTTAAACCTCAACATTCGAATTTGATATGCTGCAATGAAATCTCTCGTTACCTGTTGTAAAGTTGATGTATCGGGAATTAGGGTAGCAAGTGATTGCCGATCAGCAAGACGACATCGTCGCCCTATAGATATTGCAGTTTCTATAACCGAACGCAAACCATCACCCTATAAATACATATTTCTCAATTATAACGACAACACGGCCACAAATTTAAGCTGAATGGGCAATTTTGGGCGAAGTTTGCATTACTGACTCTTTCATTCCTCATATGGAATTATATTCACAACAATCTAGATCGGCTGCAAAAACGAAAAGAGAAATGCCATCAACGTAACAATTATCAAGCTCAATTAATGTCAGACGCACTTCCTTAATATCCGTTGAGTAAACTCACTATGACCAACAGTGAGAAGGAATATTTAGGAAACCGGGTCATATATGAGGAGTTGAACTGAACAAGAAAAAACTATACTGCAACAACAATACGCAAAAACGACACATCCCATTTAAACATACGCTTAAGGTAGTTTGAAGAAAACGACGGTAGAAATTAGCAACAGTAAAATGGAGGAATGATTTTAGCGCTCAATAATGAGAAAAATTTTCATATTAGAGTAATTTTTCTATGTTTATTTACGAAATGCAGCACTTATTACATCGGTCTTTGTAAATCCTTCCTATCGCAGAGATTTTCTCATAACTATCTTATAGGCGATGCGTAAACAATGATAGCACATATGAATCCCTAGGCAACATGTCTTTCCTTCAAGGCATAGCGCACATCGTTTAATTTATAATAATATGTTTCATGTTTGCCTCCAGATTACTACATTATCACTCGAAAAACATTGAAATTTATTGTCAGACAACTTGGCTTCTCATTCCTCAGGCGTGCAGAATTTAAATCCATAAAATTTTTTTCAGTATATGAAGAGAATTTGCTATAGCAGAACCATGAACTGGATCAAATAAGCTTTAGATGCTAATTAACTGATGAGGTCGATCAAAAACAACAAATAAAGAACGACTTACTTGAAAAACGACAGGAGGAAGCAGATCGGTAGCGCAACATCTAACCGCAGACGCACAAAATAGTCGCCTATCGAAGTCGGAAAATGGCGGTGAACATTCAAATGAAGATTGCGCCGTTAAGCTTGTATGTGATTGCGGTGGTGCCGGCGATTCCTAAACTATAAGAGTGCGGAAAAACAGCGCCTCAAACACATTTTAAAAAAAAATGCATATGTCACTGAATTTTTGAACAAAAATTGCAATGGCGCCCAACTTTTGCTCAAAAGAGGTTGTGGAAAGTCCTTATAAGGAACATAGGGGATTCTTGTCCCTTATTGCGAACACTTCAAATTCAAATTGCAAACTCTCATATCAACTTTATATAAACATACTTAAGGTGCCATAAACAAAAACTTGTGAAACTAAGAAAGGAAGAAAGTTAATTAATAATATTATACTTACACTAATTCGCGAATGATGTATCATAGATTAAATTATGAGCATTTATTTGATTCACTAGAATATTCCACAAAGAATAACGCTTAATTATGCTTATTGTATGCAAAGGAATCAACGATATAACGATGTCACTATATATCCCCCAGGCAACTGACAAAAAAATAAATCCAACTAATTAAATATTTCATCAACAGTAGGTTTACATTAAATAACCCACGATACTAACTATGAAAACCTACAAGAAGAGAAATATTCAGTAATAATTTATTCTGTTGCATATGAAGAATAATTTCTACAAGATTACTATACTTAACGAAACATTACTCAATGCTAAGGTTCTTTGATGAAGCAATTCATTGTAAAAACTTCCAAACTTCCTACCAGGAAAATTTCTTACTCCTTAAAATTCAAAACCGAACGATATTTATAGGTAGGCAGTAAATATGCGATTACCGTCAATTAGATGCACGCAATTTCCACTCGTACCTTCACAATAATACAACTATTAGTTGTAGTGAACAATGCCATGACAATTCAATATGGGGAGAAGGCAAGAATCGATTTGTCGTATTTCAACACTACGTGATAAATGATGTTTAAAGCAACGAACCCGCTGATATGTTGATCCAGTTTCAGGAGAAAGCTGACCACTAGCCGATACAGTTGTCTCAAAAGATTGCTGCGATGGAAGATCGGTGTTCGTATCGGTTGATGAACTGCAAATAATCGTTATATTAAAATAAAATCTGCACATAAGCTGAATATTATCAAAACAAATTTTTAAAGATTTTCGCCATGAGAAGCAATAAAGCGTAAAAAAACATAAAAATAATCTAATAAAGATGGAAAGATGAATAAAACAAAATTCAATGTTGCCTCGTAATTCTGAAATTCTTAATGAGTCGAAAATCTCTTTAAGAAGGATATCATGAAATGGGTTTTTTACATTTGAGTCCATATCAGACGAAACAATTGCCTGAAAAAGTGCGAAGAAAACGACCAAATGGTTAACGATGCCCTTTTTTAGAAAACTTACATGCCTTTATAAAAGCTAATTAAAAAAAAAAAGGCGTTCACATGAGGTCGCTGAACACTTGCAGAACAGAAACATTTTGCAATTGCATCTTTTATTAACAACACAGGAATGATTAGCCAGAAAGAAATTGAGGACATGAGATCATCGAATAGCTGCGATCACCATTACACATAACTATTACAGTCGAATATTATTGTAACGAAGTCTTGGCAGCGCCATCGAGCAAAATAAATAGACTACAATCGATTCTTAGAAAATAAAGATTTTAGCCGCAGCAAAGCAATAACTGCATTCATTGAGTTTCAGTGACTGCAATAAGAAAATATTTGCATTTTAATAATGGAAAACAGAGAGCAAAAAGGGAATTAATAAATATCGAAACTTGCACACATCAAAGCTCGAACTTTAGTAGCAGCCTCAAGAACATAACGCTTGCTAACGTTTCTTTAGGAATTTGACGGAAAAAATCTGGCAATAGATTACTCACCCTATACTGCTATCTTTGTAGCTGGTGCCAAGTGGACATCGATGTCGCGTCATATTACCAGTACCACCACCTGTATCCGTGTAGAGCACTTTGCAAGCATAACAGGCTACATACGGTAGACGAGCACCCGTTGTCGTGTCGAGAACCTTGAAAATTAAATCTCTAGAGGCTTTAAAATTGAAAACACATCACCGCATCGACTCGAGTATAGGCTCTTTGGAATGATGGCTTCGAGCTGAAACTATGCGAGAAGCTTGCTCTACTCAAGGGATCATATCAAGGTGTTCTATCTACTAGCCTAAAAACATCGAAATCGTGACTACTGTTTGATTACAAATGAAAATTTTTACTTGCATAGGGTGATGACCCTTGACCTTTCACCTGTCTGGCCACTGCTTCACATATAAGTTATCAGAGACATTGAGCCGCTTGGTCACGTTCTACTCGGCAAAAAATATGGGGCAGTGTTCTTAAGGCAAGCAAAAGAGGCAGCCTTCTTTTACTTCAAAAGCCTAATTCCAACAACTAATGGCTCAAAATTGCCGTTGCTTAAGTGAAAATGACAATTAAGATTTGAGATGATTACAAGAATAGTGAGTGCATAATGAATGCTGGTTCACATACTTGACCAAAAAGATTCCAAACTTCTGAGCGACCTTTCTTCTTGACAAGCTCGAAACGCCCTAATTTCATGCGAATATCATCTTGGATGACCGATTTTGGTGGCATGAGTTGACTATTCAATGGTAGTGTAACACCAGTATCTCGAGAGCTCGTCGAATTGGTCGATAACGATGAATCAGTCGAAATCTGCAATAGGAACTCTAATCCTCAAAAAAAAAAGCTCGCATTTGTAGTTTTTCCCACAATTCCTTAAATTCCTAAGGAAGCACCAAAAGCGATGATCAACACATTCCACGTATTTAATGAATTTTTAAATTTAAAATTTCAATAATTTTGCTAGAAATCTGCTCAATGATTATTCAAATTTATAAAATTAGATCATTTCAATTCTTTTGAACTTGTCTAAAACATATTCGGCACTTCTGTTAATGTTCCCACATTTATATTAACTCTTGAGAAACTCCTTCGCACTTTTTTTGTTCATTTCTGTTGAAATTTACGCATATGAATTCGTTCTTAGAGTATTTCTAATTCTGCTCCACACAATAGGAAAGTTGAACGAATTAAAAATGCATTATAAAATAACATAACAATATTGGTTTGCTAGTTGAATTATTGGACAGAGAGAGAGAGAGAGAGAGAGAGAGAAACGCACATATATGCACAAATATGACAATGCAAAAATAAAACAGAAAACGGAAAGCAACGAAACAAATATCAAATGGGATCGAAGAAATGAATAAACTCCATCTACAGCAGCAAACAACTCGATGCATTTTTGGAATGGTTCAACTACAAAACGGTTGCCGTCAGTGCACTCTAGAAAGAATAAAGTTGGCATTGAATTCAAAATGGAAAGCCATATAGCTCTTAATGAGACGTTAGAATGGCCCTCACGACCTTACTTCCGATCTCACTATCAAACATAAAGCACTGTACATCCTATTTCTTGCCCTCTAAGTTCTCCTATATTTACGTTCAATATGCCTTATAGGTCGTTATATTGTAAATAATGTTTCCTATTCGAGTGGCTTTTTTTTTCAACGATCTCTAGCAGCTATTCGCTGAACATAGAGGAACCGGTGTAAGTGATGTCGAAAAAAATGATAATATCGAATCGACGGACATCGCCAAAACATACCGTACAGGTCTCAACTACCGAAACGTACCGTAAACTATCTAATTACATAATCTTCAGATTACTACTCATTACCCTATACATTCAAGGCAGTGGAAAATTACATAGTGAATCGCATCACCCCTTAGAATTTCCCCACCTTTACTACCTTCTGTTTTTTTTTTCCAGCATATTTAAGCTTAATACAAAATTAAGTGTCTGCATAGATTTATTACTTCTCAAGTGTGTAGCCAGAAATTTCTTCAACCTAATTGCTGTAAGACTTCCGGTTCTTTTCTCTCGGTGTATCCTCCTGGGGTGTGAAAACGGTACAACGAACAGCCACCCATAAGCATGATCCACAAAGATGGAATCATCGACATCCTCAAACCAATATCCATGAATAAATTTCTGGCATAAATGAAATGCGAAGAATAAAATGAGCGTAAAAACTTTTTAATTCCTCAAAGACAAATTGCGTCCATCAATCACAACTTCATTTCCTTTCATTTCTATTCTGAATCATCAAATCGTTTAATGAATGAAATATATCGCTGAATGAGCCTAAATGATACAAATTGAATTCAGAACACAATAACAAAACCGATATTAGGTGGTAATAATAAATTAATTTGCTACTGCCAGATAAATCTCACAGGAAACGTTCATATAAACAATCGTTTGAGATTAAAAATCGAATATTCTCATTACTCTCAACGAGAAAATCTAAAACGATGAGGAAAAAAAAGGCTTCGAGACCTAAGTAAGCAGCATTATTCTCACCGAAGAAAATGACAATAAAATAAGATAGCTGATTTTCGAATTGGGAATTAAGATATATTTCAAAAGCGTGAAATCGCCTCAACACTAAAGAGATATTTATTTAATCGTAATCAATGCTTTGTCGATTAAAATAAATAAATAAATAATCGAAAATTATCAATCGTTTCACCTCAAATCTATTCTTGTGCCCTATGCATCACACTCTTTAATAACTTACAGTTATATGTCACACTATTATCATATAGAAACATTACTGCAACTGAATCATTGTGGATATTCTAAAATTCGTTCAATTGCGACCCAAAGAATGTGAATTCCGTGCGAGTTTCCCATCACCTCTGAATGCCCTCGCAAACCCGATGGATCATACTGAATCACGGTGCAACAGGTCAATTTGTTATACTCTTTCTACTCACCAAATGTTGTACTTCATAGGTCAGTAGTGATCGCCGACTTCGGACTACTAGACGGATACACAGATAAACACATGCAGGTCACCATAACATACTCTTCCGGAGCAGATATGCAAAAGCACAACGAATGTACGGAATGTCTAATAGAGGTGTTTTCGGCAACACTTGCTATTCGAATAAGCAAGCATCCTCCTTCAGCGGCCGATCATTAAGAAATTGGAAACACAGAATTCTTGAGAGCGAATCATTAAATCCGGATTTATTCGGGTTCTACGTGTGGATGCGATTTCTAAGAGGCAAATCGAGTTTCGATGAAATCAAAAAGCATAAAAGAGCGTATAATAAAAGTGGGATTATGCAGGAAATCTTTGGAACTCTCAACTTAAAAATATAGCCGTTACACATTCCGGATTTTTGATAAGGATCCTATTTTCTTTTCAGAAATTGAAATCCACAAAACTCAAATAGATCCATTCTAGTTAACAAAACAATGCAAACTAAAAACATTCAAAAAACGTTATATAATTTCGTATCAATAGACCGATATAATTCAGGTCAATAGAGTTTAGTCGGTGCTCGCCCAGACGACGTAATCATACCAGCGCTTTTTCCATTATAAGCTTGAGATAGTGCGTCATTTCTGTTGTTTATCTAAATCATTGAAAAAAAAAAGAAGAAGAAAAAAAGAAATGGAAAATAGCATGCTCATTACTGATGAAATGTTGATCGATTAGTGGGTAGATTTCATTTTTTTTTTTCGTTTACAGAACATAGATGAAAAGCGTCATCGAAGAAACGGAAATAATTGAATGCTGACGTCAAAGCACTCAATCTCGGCATCGCTCAGCTTTCTCCCATCATTTAGAGTGCCTACTATTAAATTTATTCTTAATATTACAAGATTACAGTTGTATACTCATAGCGAGCAACAAATCAACAACGATTTCATTGTTTCATATGAAATGATCCATGAAAGTATAAATCTACTCATCTCCGCTCAATAAACCTGTTGTAATATTTCCAAGAAACATACTACAATATTCGCAGACCTTTGATTGATAACTCTGCTTGATTAAAAATCAACTTTTTTTTTATCAAAAATGTTGCCGCCAACAGTGACTAGGCGCGATGCCATTTCATACTTGCCTATTGTTGCATAAAATGCACAAATTAATCGCCTAGAGCAAGTGTATATTTCCCAAAAAAAACATTGAAAGACATATTTATTGAAGAGTGAAAATTGTCCTCATGAATCGAGTGATATCTACCGATAGATGCATACGAAACATCATAATCAGTCCAAATGATTTTGGCCATGGCCATCACTGCGGCCTAGGCGGGTGAGGAAGCAGCTGATCTGATAGCTGATGGGACTGATTGCATGGAAGATAGAGTGCTCTCGTGGTTGAATTCATAGAAACCATGGTGTTACCTCACAAACTTTATGCAAAGTATGACTTTAGGAGTTGTATGATAAGCTTATAAAAAGCCAAACGACAATATATAGTTCTTGCGACTGAGAGTGGTTTTATTCTCGTCGAATTTTAAAGTTCTCGATCAAAATATTGCATCATCAATAAAATCACGTGCAATAATATCTTCGTTATGAAACGCAATGGCATTCTGAATTCCCATACAACGAAGTTGGAGCCATAATGCAATGCAATAGTTGTTAACCTGGCACTATGCCAATACGCAGCAAACATTCAAAACAAATTGTTGATTACTGCTTGAATCGAAACCAAAAATTATTGTAGCTTGCGTTCCCAAGGTGCAAAAAACGATGAATGATTGTGCATTCAAGTTAATCCACGCTTTAAGAAAACTTATCTTATCAAACACTTTCGAATGCATACCAAATTTTTTTAGAATAAACAATCCAATAAAAGTGTTTGATAATTCATATGATATGCGTTTTGCAATTTTTTTTTATACTTTACAAATATAAATTTGTAAAACTCATAAAGGATAGTTCGATATATTGAATTATTGATTAATAATAGAGCAGAGTGCAAAAAAAAAGAAGAAGAAAAAAAAGAGAAATGCCTGAAGAGTGAAACAATTAAACATCGAATAACTTGATTATATATCGCGCATCGCATAAAATTTGAAGAAGCTCGCAGCAATTAAATATTTCGAATTTAGTCATCATTATGCAAAATATTCCTCTTTTAGTTTCTATTATGAAAATAAAGTTAAAAACAGTTAAAAAATAAAATAAATTATTATCATTGAAAGAGATTCGAATGATAGTGAAACACGTTTCGACTCTCTGTGCTGAAATACTATAATTGATAATATTTGAGTGCTCAAATCAAACGAAAAATGAAGTAAATAGATGAAAACGACAAATTCACGAAAATACAACTAAACTTTAGTTGAAAAGAAAAAAAAAATGAAGAGCTCATTAAAATAGTGAAGTTATATTCATTAAAGTCATTGCTAAATTTCAGCTCATAGTAAATGAACAGAGAATATAGAGCATTTCACTTAATTTATGCACTGATACATGAAAGAATTCTTTTGATGGCGGGTATGAATTCTTCCTTCTCAATGGCCGATTATCAACATAAACGTTCTGATAGATTTTTGTAAAACTCCTTCTTCCAATGAAATAAAAGAAAGATAAACTTAAAAGCACAAAAAATGCCAAGGAAATATGCATTATTATGTTATAAGCAAGCCTTTGAGATAAATAAAGTGTTAGCTCCTTTTCGTCTTGTCATTGCTGCATAATTTTTATTGCCTTATGAATCCCGTTTTGAATAAAGAGCAAACGTTTATAGATACGAACAAATGGCAGCACTTAAAAGGCATCATACAGAAGTAAAGATATGGAGTTGATTGTTGATTAAATGAGGCCAACAATGTATAACATGAGTAATCATTCAGTTCAAGTGCATTCCATTAATATAAGCCATAAGATAGTAGAATATAACCTGATGTCTGCCGGAAGTATGCGCTTCAAACGATGAACCACTACCCGCATCATCCGAAAGGAGCCCATCGCAACTCCGCACCTATAAGCAAGAGATGATGACGCTCATGCAGTGAGGCATTTACGATGCAGAAAGCATTTATAACGAAGTATTAATCAACTGAAGATTATAAGGAAAAAACGATTACAACTTTCAATTTTGACGTCTGAACGACGAACATTTCCATTGCATGGATTGGGCATGGTAGATATTGGCAGGAGAATGGAAACAAGCACGGCAGGGTAACGGTAGATTGTCAAAGATGGATCATAAATCGACAGAGGAGATATAGTCGAAACGTGGGACTGCTCTCTTTGAGCTATGATTGGTGAGAAAGGAAAAGGGAGACGGGGAGGGAGGTAATAGGGAGGGGCATTGGCTAAAACAGGACGAGTACTCTACTAGCGACGATCTTGTGTCAGGATACACGTGGAAGTGGTCATGCTTAAGCAGTATGCACAAAACGTCATGCAAAATTTTCTAACAACCAAGCAATCTTTGATGAACAATCATTCAACAAAACACAGGCATGCATATATGCGACATCACATTATTTGATGCTGAATCAATGTTAAATACATTGAGAAATCGCAAATAATAAAAAGCATACGCATCTCTGACCAGAAAATCCCTTATTAATAATTGCTGCTATACGTGCACTTTATGTGGCTCTCTTCACAGGCGAATGCCTTAGCAGTTTCTATATGCCTTAACTATATACCTTAACAGCTTGCAAAAAAAAGTTAAATATGCAAATTAAAAAAGAACTCATTGAGATGAGCGCCTAGTTTATTGCTCACTTTTTCGAACTGAAAAAAAAAACAACTTTCGATTACAAATGCGTATTGCCAGCAGATCATGAAAGATGAAGATGCAATGCGAGCAAATGGCATGAAATATGACGCTAATATAATGTAGTTTCTTTTAGCAAAAATTCCCAAAAAAAGTTCGAAGATATGTACTTATTCATCAATTCCTCTCTCATGTTCGGAAATTGTCTAATTTCGGCAGCTATGTTATCCCAATCATCACAGAGTAAACACATACTGTCGGCATAGCTGCTAAATCGTGAAGCCTGGAAATTCGAGTCGGTGGCACCGAATTTGCATGCATCGCGAGTGCCGATCGTGACTGATGTGTGTTGGCAGCAGCGAACATCGCGAGATCTTCACCACTTAGAGGCTCGCTCTTCGTGCAATGAATGGTAGCAGTAGGTTGACTAGATGCACGTCGTCCGAATGCCGTTGAATTGACCAACGCATGAGCTGCGGCTGCAGCTGCAGCCGCTGTCGTAACTCCTCCGCCATCCCAATGTGGTGCTGCATCTCCACTCGGATTTTCTTCGTCCATAGTCTCCTCGCTGATGGCCGTTGATTTTCGCAGCGCCGGTGGGCGAATGCGATGCGGCAGCTGCTCAGAGGACGCCAATTTGGATTCTGAAACACAATTTATCAAGAATAAACGCGTATCTAATAAGAGAAGGAGATTAGCATCATCATATTTACTCAGCATACCTTCAGCTATCTGAACGGTTTCAGCGATGGGTATTTCACGACGGTTTGTCAACATTTGTAGTAACACAATATCAATGCATTCCAGTTGACATTTATATTCAATTAGAATAAAGAAAACAGGGAAATGATTATTTATGAGAATCGTAGCAAACTGCAAGTGATGAGCACCTAGCTGGATGGCGTTTGTACTTAGTCGGTTTCAAATGGTGCCGATAGAGAAAATCAGAGCGCATAAACCGTTCCACACTCGAAATATAAAATTACCGAATAGCAACTTCGAAGTAACTAAATTCCTCTCAGCGAAGCAGTCACTATCATAAACAGTCAATAGGTAGTAAGGTAAACACAATAACATATTCAAAAATTGATTCGGAAGTTTGCAAATCCTGAAAAGAAGATCCGGTCGTGTACGATTTTTGCGCTGGCAATGTGCGCTCAGGGGCAGCCGTGTCTTCTTAGATGCATGTGCCCTTGCATGTAAGTTCGTATCATGTACGTTATGAGAGATTTTCAGTACCATCTTTAGCTTTGATCATTCAAATTCGAAAAGAAAATTATAGGCATTTAAGGCAGAAAAAATATACTCTATCCTGCGTCGGTTAATTAAAAAAAAAGAATGTTTCGCAGCAATTTCATCAAAATTTCAGGTGATTTAAAGTACCAAGGCATTATTCCACATGTTCTATAATTCATAGGCTGGATAGAGAGATCCATGAGTAGCAAAGCATGATGCGTGCAAATTTTCGCACATCACTGAGTAACTATAATTCAGAGTTGAGAGATCAACTTTAAACGTTGATAGTGGAGGTCATTTTTTGGCCGTCAACTTCGAAAAATTCAGAAAGCGATTCGAAAACTTGCGATACAATCAATTCCACTTCAATAAAATATGCTCGAATATAAAGTTCGGTTGAAAGATTGAGGGAAAAAACTATTTTAAAAAATGATGAATTATAAGAGTGTTGATAAGTGGAACATAATACACATGCTGATCGAAATTAGAGTTTCAAAAAACAACGCATATCAATGAATTGAAAAAATTACCCAACGCAAAAATTTGTAGAGAAAAGAAAATTCCCAAAAACGCAAAAAAAAAAAAATTGAAATCACTAAAAAAATGCACGGTTGTAATTTAGAAGTACACCACCACATAAATGGATGAAAGTTGCTATTCAAGTGGTAATAATAAATGCGAAGCATATTTGATATTATCGAGGAAAATATGTGGGCATTGCGTGAGTGCAAATAGCAATTAAACATTTGCTTGATTCGAGACATGAGAAATAATTACAGATGAGTGGGCTGATGGGTGGTGCTTAGATAGAAATGTCACATGTTTTGCTGACGATATCCCTATTTGCACTAAGTTATTTACACGTGCCTCATATTGCCATCAGTGACGTCATCCCATAATTGGCGATCACGTTAAATAGTGCGAATAACTATGAAGAAAAGATTTGAAAGAAATGAAGAAGATTTAGGGGGATTCAAACTGATAAAGATGTAGGGGTTTCGGGTTCCTTTTTTTTTCATTTTAGAATATATACAAGTTATCGCTCAGATTACAGTCGCACTGCATACAGAATCAAAACGTCTGCGTATTATTGCTTTTGGACGTTTCAAAAACACGAGAACTTTAGAAGCAGATGAATTGCGGGAGTAATCAGATCATAACAACTTAACGCTTAAAAGCATCGAGATTCTAGAAATTATTTTTGATGATTTTCAAATTATAACTACTTGGAAGAGGCGCATGGGCAACAATTTGAGTTATTAATCCTTTAAAGTCATCATTACAACCATTTGCATGCCTGGAAACCTGCATCGATAAGGATTTCAGCAATTTTTCAAATTCTATTATAAGCACTTGAAGCATAAAAGTACCGATGATTGAGGGTAAGTGAGATATATGAAGGTTGCATAAAGCAAACTGTACATATATAAAAGATCCTCAAATATAAGAAGATTCTGGTCGAATAATGTTGCTACTATGGTGCGAAGATTGTGACCTAAGTAGCAATGCTATTTCCTTACACATTTACATAGCTCCATCTATGAGAACAGATCAACACAAAAGAGTTATCACAGTCGTGAAACTTCGATTTGTACAATTGCAAGCTTCGATGAAATGCTGCTTATTTGAGATGCAGGCCATGAGCTGAAAGGGAAATGGTTCGCAAGCCAAAGACAATGGGTGTGTGGGTGTGTGCCAATAAGGCAGCAGAATGCGTCAGCGAATTTGCAGAAATGCATCGGAAGTGTCACTTCCGAATACGGATCCATAATGCACTTTACCCACAACGCCGAAATAGTTGCATGCATCTCAATGATCTTTGAGCTGTTAACAACCAACATAATTCAATAATAAAATTTACATATTTCATTAAAAAAAGCAACCTTTCGAGAAGAAAAACAAAGAAGGCATAAGAAAATTAAACTACTGAGATTTTATGAAACGTTACAAGGTTGGCCGGGGAAATTACTGAGGGAGGCATTATCGAGAAAAAAGCGAATAAAGAAACAAATCCTTCCAAATAAATATTATCTATGATATTCGCTCTTCTTGCTTACTAATATAATGTAATGAGCGATACTTAAATAAGTGAATAAATGAAAGAAAAAACATAAGCAAATATGCACTGCAAGGATAGCAAATTGAAATACTTAAAAGGAACGTTAACAAGAGATGGGCTGCTTGTACAACCTTGCAACATTCTACCGATTGTATATATATATATATATATGTATATATATATATATATATATATATATATATATATATATATATATATATATGTTGGATGTTTCTGAGTTTTGAGCTAACTGAAGTCTGGCTCAGACTGAGAATGATAATATATATATATATATATATATATATATATATATATATATATATATATATATATATATATATATATATATAATGTTGGATGTTTCTGAGTTTTGAGCTAACTGAAGTCTGGCTCAGACTGAGAATGATAATATATATATATATATATATATATATATATGCGCAAAAACAATGCTACCAAAACATGTACCACAAATGTAAGTCTCTGCAAAAGCCAATAAAAAAACAGAAGGCATGCGAATGCAGCAGGCACTTGTCGCAATTATAGCAATCGAACTGGTTGGTGGCATGAATTCTCGGAAAGCAATAACACAACGGTCGAAAATGTGTTTTTTTTTTGCTAAGAAAATGCTTGGCTGCACAATTTTCCAGCCAGAAATTCTTGGTGGCCATATCCGATCAGCTGTACTAGAAGGAAAATTCGATTCGCGATATTCACGAAGCTTTAAGGTGCCCAAAACTTTAGAGGTGAGTATGTTGATTCGTAAAAAAACATCGAGAGATATACCTAAGGTGTTGATTATATGACATCAATTTCCTGGCCTATGACTCGAAAATATCCCGATAGATAGACAAATATACGCATAATCAAACAAGAGAGTATCGTAAAAGTGTAAAACGCACGCTATCAACACATTTCATCCCACTTCAGCAACAAAGATACATCTTTACAACACACTATACGCAATCATCGGTAGTTCCTTGCAAAGAATACATTTTTGCTGTTATTTGTCGACGAATGAAATGCTAGCGTGTTCAATTTTTTTTCTTTCTTTTATTTTAGCGCTCGGGAATGGCCTTCTACTGAAGAGGCGATGTTTTTTTTTTTGCTCGATTGTTCCTAATCTCCTAGACGGAAGACTTGTATTCTTGAGGGATATCCTCTCAGTGGGATCTGTGCATCAAAACTTCTGAGTCAACTCAGATAAGCGGATACTTTTTATTTCACAAGAATCTCACAACCGCTGAAGTGAGGTGATATGGTCAAAACAAAGTGAAAAATTTTTTTGCTGATGTTTTCAGTTTGCATTATTCATTACGGTTAGCCTTTGCTAACTACCCAGCGATATTGAAGATAATAGATCTGATCGTCAAAAAAGTACGATGATATCATAAATCCAAAGATGAATCAGACGAGTAAGCAATGAGTGAGCTTGAAAAGCCAAACCTCGTCTGCCTAGCTCAGGCTATTTGTGACAAAAAAATGAGCCTAAAGTGCCAAGTCTCCTTCGTCAAATATGGGTTCTCCGGGACTCAGCGCAATAGAGGCGGCATAATAGGGTCCCTCGTGGAAAATCATCATCAATTGCACCATCGCATTTTCTAAAAACTTACGAATTCCCACCTGTCTTCGCCACCTGTCTCACCGATTGCATAAAACTTTGAATCCTCATTTTATCAAATCTCGCTACCTACATAAATTTTCATTTCTGCATCAATGCCTTGTCCTTAATATGTCAAAAATTTTGTTCGTAAGCCTCTCTAAATGATAAAAATTCTTCCTAGAAAATAATGCAAAAATAAACTCTCGGAAAATTGCGCAACAGTCAAAACATCATTTGGACCGCAATGAAAACGAAAATCATGCAAATGCGAACATCGTAATTTTATTATTTTCGAATCGAAAGAATACTGCACTGAAAAATCTATCTATAAGAGTGACGTAAATGAATGCTGCACGTCTAAAGTGTGCCTACCCATCTGCGACCCATTCTTCGATCGAATGCTATGTACCAAACATTCGAAATGCTTTGATAATCGCATACTTCATCACACAACGATAACCAATAACGCATTCGTACGTGCACGTAGCTATGTGAATCAGCATACCTCTCTATGCAAAACCATCACGAGTAACGGTGCTAAAACAGCAATAATCCTTGAATAAAGATTCCAGAATTGCACATCTTCGGGTACGGGTGAGGGATTTACTCGAGGGAGGAATTTATTCAAGTTTGGATAAATGAAAATTGCACGTTTCTGACCATTAATCATAAACCGATAGTCAAAAAAAAAGCCATAAACAGTTAAGCTCATATATAAATTTTTGAATAGAAATGACTACTCTAATATTGCTAATAAATTTCCATGTGCCAAGGGAAAAAAAGTTAAATCATCCAATTAAGCTTATCACCGAAAGAAAAAAAAAGCTTGGCGGATCCGCATAATTTCAAGGAAGCATTGCAGAATTTCAAAAATGGATATATCGCAACCAATGCAAACCCATTACGTTATCAAAGGAATCAAAGATGAATTCAGAATGGTGTAAATATCAGCAAACCTATTTATACGAATACAATCTTCACTTCAAAATTTACCGGCTATCATTCATTACCCACCATCAGTGGTGAGAAGTGATAGGCAATTTCAAAGAAATTTTTTTATTTCCTATCAAATCACTCACCATTAGTGTACTCAGAACTAAATGAACGCAATCAACTAAAGAAATTCAAACAAATTTCAAAGTTAACACAATATTTTTTTTTTTACAAATCTGGATTGCTATTATCTCAACGAATCTCCGTTAGTATTAGATTCGGAAACGATTTATCGATGCTAGTAACTGAAAAAATCAAAGGAATCTCAATATTGATAAAAACCACAGGAATAATGAATTATTTTAGGATTAACGAATAAAGAAACAAAATGAATCTCCACAGGAGTCGGGCTGCGAACTCTTAAATCACTAATTATCGCAATATCCAATAACAATTTTTTTTTTTTTCAAAGAATTAGGGGATTAGTTCGATGAGCATCCTATACGAGTAGCAATCACAACGATTGCATATGCGTTGTAGATGTATCGATATAGATATTCATATCTTCTATCATAGGCAATTATTAATCAGTCGATTTATGCGTCATATATCAACGTCACTTGCATCGACAAACAAAACAATAGTATAGTATCTAGTGAGTAACCAGATTGTAAAGCGTTATCATCGCAATTCTAACCCCATCATGAATCGGCCTTTAGCATTCCATATGAGTCAAAACAAAGGCGTTTCTGCAATTCATTCATTACGCATACCAACAAACATCTCTGGAAAATGTTGATATGCGTAGTTGGTAATAGCTGCTATAAAAAAAGTAGGTGCCAATATACATAACAACTAAGCAAGTGTAGACATATGCCAGATTTTAAATAGATCAATCGGGTTCAGAAGTTCAACAGTTGCGAAGAATTTCAGCTGAAGAGTTAAACATATCCATAATTTTACGGCATGCAATAGCAGGCAAAAATCGACGTAATATTAAATGACGGCAATACATCGCCAATCACAGAGGATACACTTGTGTAGGTGGTAACTAGGACCAATTCTCGAAACGAAAGGTGCACCTATTACATACGGTACTATTGCAGTCTCCATTGATGGATTCGCCTCATGACGAGTATGTCAGCGTGATTGCTGCAGCAGGAAAAGACAATGATGCAGGATTCGATCGACATACCACCTATGACGCCAAACCATCATCCTCAAACAATATTATTCGCCTCCTCATCACATCTTTTTTTCTTTTTTTTTTTTTTTGCAGCACAACGATTACTTCACATTCGTGCAATAGTCGCAAGAAATCCATGTCTAAATGGATCGTATCAAATTCAATCGATAGTTGACATTTGAAGCGGAAACAGGATCATCCGATATCCTCTCTCGTATTCATTTTTCCTTTCTTGTGTGGAAAAATCTATTCATAAATGAGCGTTAAATATTTGTTATTGCGTTAAATATCTTTATTGCTCATATTTTTGAGCACAACTTTATATAAATTCGATGATCAGCTGATCGATCTATTGCCATTATAATGTGATGTATGTTACTTTATTGTCTATCATATCTGTACTAATGATCATTTGCACATTTCTTAGTTCGAATAAATAAATAGAAAAAAAAAATAAGTGAAGAATAGAATTGTGCAAATATAATTGGTGCATAAATAGTTATAATGATGAGAAAGAAGTATGAAATAAGTGTGCTAAATACAGCGATGAAAATAAAGAAGAGAGAACCTCAAAGCGTAAATAAGATAGGAAAAGACGATGCAGTAAAATTTCGACTTCAGCTAACTGATGGGTGAAAGCGCTCTCGCTTTACGCCCGAACAAGGTGAGGGGAAAGCCCCAGGTAAGGGGATATGAGATGGAGCACTGATTTATATGTGCTTCTCCGAATTAAAATGACAGCGTCGTGTCTGTGCGTTTGTCCGTCTTAAGTTGGGGGAACTTGTGAAATAAGACCTATAAAATTTGAGTGTCACCATATATACTTATGATGGTTTCATGTACCATATTTTACGGAAATCCATCGACTTCGAAAGAGGCTATAAGGAAGAAAATATTTCATTTTCCACGAAACAGCCAAAAAAAGAAGTATTTTTGTGACAGATTTGTGCCGGCGATTAGATTGATTAGAACAGCAAAACAGTATTCGACAAAAAAAGTAAATTATCTGTTCGCAGCACCTGAAAGCACTCGGGCAAGTGAAATGAATGGAAAAATGCCAACTTGTCTGGCATAGTCCATCAGTTGTTTTTCAAAATTTTCGTCGGATGAACGGGCAAAGTGGAATAGAATCCAAAAAAATGCCTCTATGGTGACGTGGAATGACGCAAAATGACATCATCGACGTATTATCATCATGGAAGCATAACCTCATGGAACAATATGTTTATTGCATATGCATAGCTTATTCATCAAAAAATGCGCTAAGCTCTCATGATGACTAAATTACTTTTGTAAGCCAATGTGCTTACCTAATAGAAAAAGCACCGACTGATATATGAAGAGTAGACGATCACGTAAGCAGATAAAAGAGAAAATAAAATAACTTTCTAAATGGAGCTTAAGTTGCCCAGTTGGTTAACTACTCTTAATTTTTAAATTCATAATTCTCCATACCTTGTTGATTTGAAGTAAGATTGAAAATGCTTTCATCCAATTCTCCATTTAGTAAAAAAACCTTTCAGAGGATTTCAAATCGGCTATAAACTTGTAGTGATTTCATGAAAAACGTCTAAAATGGTTGTACTGCTTAATGGCCATTGCTGTTTTAGATAGAATATTTCAGAGGCTATAGAATAATCACTAGAATAACATCAACACCTTTTCCTTTTTATTTCGATTACAAGAGATAATGAAAAAGCAGTTGAAAATGAAAAACTTTAGTGTATCAATAAAAATGCTAAAATATTGTAGAATGTAATCACTTCACTCATGTTACGCAATAGCAAGCTTCAAGAAAAAATAAGTAAATAAATAAATAAGGAAGTGAGAGAAAACACAATGATCATTGCAATATGGGATCGATTATAGAGATTTATACCGCAATAAAATTTAGCGGAATAATCAAAGGAAGATGAACAGATTTTTCAAAATTCTTATTTGAAATATTCTTTTCAAGTGAGTAGATATAAATATAGAAAAACAACGAATATAAGTAAGAAAAACTGAAGACGCAATTGTTTACATTTAAATCGCAGAAGAGAATCGACTATAAGTGAATAATAATGAAATTTAAACAACGAAATCCATAAAACACGGCGATACTGATAAAAATTTTGGTGGGGAACGTTAAGAAATGAATGGAATTTTTTGGAAAATATAAAATCACTTTTCGGTCGAAGATGCCTGACCTATTGAACCAATGGTTCCTTTTTCTCCCTCTTTCATCAAAAATCTGCCGTTTAATTGTTACTACTTTCAAGCGTTTGAATCATTTCTAGCTTAATAGACTGCTTTATAAATATATTTACCTTTAGTTGGCAGAGGGTATGATGCTGGATATAAATCAACGAATGTCCTCATAGATCGAGCTCGAGGTCGAGCTTTATTAACACGACGTGCGACTACAAGCATTGAATTCATCCCTGTGGTTTGCCGAATCATGGATGCTATCAAGGCACAATCAGTGAGTGCATCGCAGTTTATGCACAAGCACGTGAGATAATGTCGGCAGTCTACACGCCCCCAAAACACATTCGCGGCTGCACATAGACCAACGATGAACAACGTCTCGTCTGATGGCGCTATTTGCTAACTCATAAATTAATTCAATGCACGCATCCACTAATCACACCCAAACAAACAATACAAATATATACTCTCATTATCACCCCACTTAATTACAGCAACAGGTGACTGTCTGCACACTTCCCATATTACAACTATAGTGAAATATAATTCAGCAACAAATTGTTGAATTATTTATGCATCAACATCACTCCGAGCATATTTTACTTTCTATCAACTGAAATCGAATGGAAAATAAACAATAACAAAGCTGAGAAATACGTCAAATGAGCCGGCACGATATGCGCTTCTCGAGAGGCATAAAAGCTACAATTATGAAATTTTAGAGTCCAATCTGCATTGCACTACGACTTCCTAACCTATCTTTCATTTGATTCATCAACTTCCAGTAGTGTTAGGCGCATTCGAATGCGCCCAAAAATCCGGCATTTATGGAA
This sequence comes from Baylisascaris procyonis, assembly GCA_037389465.1. Lineage (NCBI taxonomy): Eukaryota > Metazoa > Nematoda > Chromadorea > Rhabditida > Ascarididae > Baylisascaris > Baylisascaris procyonis. Next base: position 4,879,403 of record JAZARR010000074.1, on the reverse strand, counting down.
CATTCCGTACCGACTCGGCTGCATTGTAAGAATCGACGGGATCGGAAGAAAAACGAGTTTTTCAACAAATGCTTGCAAGAAATTTTATTGTTTGCGGAGTATTACGCAACTGATTGAGAGGATGAGCGGATAACACGATCACTTATAAAATATTGCGCAAAATATTGTTTTTACGCATTTTTAAATGTCGATGGCTCTTTTCCAACTTCCACAGAGCAATGTGAGAGTTGTTGTAGGGGAGTCATCGCACAGAGTAGATTAGCGTAAAGCGGTGTCTCGAGGGAAGAATGTTTTGGCGATCGCACCTTTCGACGACACATATTTTCTATCTGCATTGATAACGTGAAGCTTATTTACTAGCAACTCTATGTTCACTTTTACAATTACGAGGTTTAAGTGGGAGGAAAATATTCGATCCAAGTGGTTACCTCAATGCTTCAAATGTATATGGCACACATTACTTCAACGCTTAAGATGTATATATTATATATGCTTATATATTACAGCACAGATGTGCTACAATATATGCGTATTGCTTGATTGCATATAGACATAGGTAATTCAGAGAAAAGAATGTAATTCAATAATGGAGGGAAAGCAATTTCTCTCAGAACATATAAAAGCTCATCTTATAAAGCTCTGTGAGGCCAGCAACAATGGATAAAATGTGTCATAGATCATAGTCACCAAATTTCTCAAAATTTGTTTTGAGTGAATCAAGACTTTAAAATAGTGCAAAGAAATAGGAACATATATAAACTACGTACAGATATGATGACGCTAAAACGGACTCTTTCCAAAGACGAATTTCAAAAAAAAAAAAAAATTGCAGAAAAGTGGAGAAAAGATTATATTTGCGAAAAAAAAAGTGATAAGGAGACGATGTTTGATATAAACGGATTGGAAATGTTAATGCCAACGATGCAGCTAAGTCGACTTGAATAATAAGCTTGCAAGAACTTTTGAAAGACTTCTGCAATATACAGCCCTTCAGATTACAGAAATTCAAATAAAGTGGAAATCTGCGAATACAGCAATGCTGAAAAATAATGCAACAAAAAGATCGATAAAGAAAAATAGAAGTGAACCGAAGTATACGTGAAATGATTTTGGAAAGCAAAAAAAAAAAAAAAAGAACAAAAAACAATGAAAGCCTCTTGATAAAAACGATACAAAATTAAACGTCCTACATTTATGGTAAACGTTCAACAAAGCACTAAAAAGAAACGGAAACACAATACGGAAGCATGCTTTTATGAAATTAGGTTTTTTTTTTAAATAAAATCGCCAATGAAACCAACCGGCTGGTTGCATCGATATTCGAAAAAATATAAGATACTGCACCCGTTATCGATGCGCTCGATCAGCTGCGCATTTAAAAGTGCCAAGTGAACAAAATTTATTTTCTCATTCGCGCCTGAGTGTAGATCCATAATAAAATTGACTGAAGAATTTCATTGTACCTTTAAATGTGAATAACTCATAAAGGTGATGATCAGTCAAGACTAAACATCGATTTAGAACGTATTTATTTGATCGACGGCACTTAATCAATTTCATTACCTCCAATCTGCTTGATCGAAACAAATTTACGATACAATCACAGATATCACGTCAAGAAAAAGCGCTGTGCTTTGTTTACTGAAAACTTGAAAATTCTGCAAAAAAAAAACGAACACTCAAGCGAGAGGCATAAGCGGCTAAGCGATATGCGCTTCCGGTATTGCATCTTATCCAGCATACCATATTGCTAGCCAAAGAAAAAAAAACTAAAAAGCTACCAGCTTTCTATACTGCCACCCATATAACCCCCCAACGACACAAATATTCAAAGAACAACGGCATAATGCCCTATATGCTCTCTGCTGTGCGATCGATCAGTCTCACGATCACCCCAACCAAAAACGAGCATTTCGCCAAACTCGAACGATTGCCAAACAAAATTCAGTAGCATTTTTTTCTCGTTTCTACCTGTCAGTAATTCATCGGAGACAGGCAGCTAATTTTTAAAAAGCTAAAAAAGAAGTCAATTCACGCTGCTCGCTAGATCTCACATCGTTCACTGCCTTTGCATTTGTAGTGCGGTAAAGCGAAACAATTCGACACAAAGACAGAAACAACATATAAAATCATACAAATGTCGCTAGCAAGATGTGTTTTTGCTTCTTTTTTAGCAAAGATTTGCAGACGAGAACAACGTTGAAAGAGTAGAAATTAGCAGAAACTATGGAATTTATAGGTATTTGGTTTACTATTGAAAACTATAAAAACCCACTAGATGATCGGAGGTATGTTGAATGAAATTTAAATGAGATCTGTAGTTTCCTTGGAACAATGCGGACGTTTCAAATGAGGAGGAATGAATTTTAATTATAAGTGACCCTTGAGATACTATGGAATGCAACGAGTGATCGTATATTTGACCAACTCAAAATTCTTGCAAGTTCCCAACAAGAGTAACATGTGCAAAAAAAAGCTTCATGTTATAACTGATCCTAGTTCTTCCTCAAGTACATAAAAAAAATCTATTTTTCGAGGTCACGCTGATAAATCTAAGAGAAAAGTTCGATCGGCGAAAGATGCACACTAATTATTGGCATATCTGAGTGCCTTATACAGTGGAAGTTGATAGAGCAATAACAAATTAAAACGACGAAAGTGTTTCTATGATGTGAATTATACCCACAAAATTCTATAAACGCAAACTTCAGTGGTTCTTCGTCCAAGAAAAAGATGCATCAATATACATAAGCATAGAACGCAGCACTGCTATGTAAATACGCGAAAATGCACAACAATGGACAAGTCCACAAATTCGAAGAACGAATGACCTATGGTCGAAAGCTTTAAAGGAAGTATCCAATGGAAATAAACGTCCTTGTGGATTTTCATATCAGCACTTACCTTCAACAACAGAGAAAGACCTTTCATGCTGTACAATAACTTTATTAAATATGTTGCAAATCAACGATCCACATTTGCAAGTGATTGGAAATTCGACGACAGTAGAACACGGGGAATATTTTAACTTCCACTTCCGTTAGAAATAAAATTTAAAAAAAAGAAGTCGGAAAATGAAATCAATCTTATTAGAAATTAACTACTCATTGAAAATATTTGAGATAATGTGCTCAAGTGACAAAAATCACTGTTTGAATGGGGCATAAATCGTTTCACAGTTGTCAAAATGTGAATGTCTATCGACTACATTTGCATAGGAATTGCATATTCATGTGTGAACACATAGGCTCAATTGCTAACTATATAAGGTACGCTACGGCATTTATACAGCAATCTTGCAGCTTATATTATAACAGATAAAATCCTGAGGAGATATCAACTATACAACATCATGAATCTCGAAAAAGCTCTTTAAAGCTCTAAAGAGTGTCAGATGTCAACAATGCTGTCATTCTCAAATCACGAATTTCTGAGTGAGCCCATCACAAATAGTAATGTATACGAGTGAACACGAAAAACTTGGAATAAAAGTCACAAGTCTAACTCGATGCGACAGTATCGCTTTCTCCGTGTTAGCATGTGTGCACGAAAAGGTCGAAGTATCGTCACGCATAATAAATAATACAATTTGAATACATCGTCACTAAACCTCATACAACGCTACACAGCTTCCAAAAAAAGGATCTCGAGGCTAGCGCAAGTAATAGAATCCGTACGCCGTTCTCTGTATGAACGAGATTAAGGACTAACGAAGGGCGCCGAGAAAGACGAAAGCAAATCGCGCCTTCACATTATGCCCACTGATATGACACAAGCCAAACCGCGCTCGCAAACTGTTAAGACAAAAATATCGATGTCGGACATAATAGGGTCAATTCATAAAACCACAGAAATAGCATTGCCCGTCCGATTGGACAGGAAGGGTCAATAACGAGTCACTAAATAAGCGAGTTCGTCATTTAGAGCGGTGGTATGGCGCCAAATAACACTTCTAAAATATTTGTGCACGCATGTATAAGATCTGAACGGCACTCGCCAGGAACAAAGAAAAAATATGTTCATTATTTCGATTATATCAGTATTCAACTTTTCACTAGTCATCGAATGAAAAAACTCCACTATTATAAAAACCAATTATAAAAACACCGAGCCCTCTCTTATCCGAAATTCCGATAAATTAATGTATAGGTAGTTTCAAAGTTAGAAAAAAAGGGAGCTCCTTTCCGAGTGGGATTCTACAGCAAAGAAGCAATTTTTCTTATGCGGATATAAAACAATGCGTGAATGGCCGGTGGCATATCTGCACGTTGGTTTTCAACTTCGGAGAGGCTCTGAGCGCTGGTTTTGAAGAAGCAGTGACCTCTAATATTACAGTAAAGTGCCCCTTTCTGTTTTTTTTTTTCATGCCGCTTTTTCTCTTCGTTTTATTAGCTGTATATCGTTGGAAACTGCTCTTGCTGAATAAATAAAAATGCGTAGAGAAACATGGCGGAAGCGAATGGCAAAATGTAATGAAAATGACTCAGAGAAGAGAATCGAAAACACAGGAACAAAGGAATAAATAAAAAATTATTAGACACTAATTATATGGTCTTCCATCAATAAAATTCATATAAAACGAAATGTTGCATAAAACCTCGTGTCGAAAATTTGGTCAAATAACGATTTGGTGCAATCGCCAGCAAATTATAGCTACAGCTAGCAAACTCCATTTCTCGAAGTTTTCAAAAGCTGCTATGAAGCTTCACATTGATGAATATTCACACGATACATGTCGAGATCCTTTACGATGTAACAACTTGGTAGATTTTCGTTGGGTCGCAACTATCAAATGTTGATGCCGCCGCCACAACACCCGACAGATTTCGTAACAATTGTTTAATTCTTTGCTAAACGGAACAATCGACCAAATAGCTAGTAACGCATTTATATGCAAACAAACATATAAGATGACTACATATAAACAAACCCACTGTAAACACCTTGAAATTCTGTAGGAAACGTGTGAACAGAAAAAAAAGAACAAAGGACAAGGAACACCACGCAGTGGGCGTAAGTGTGGTCAAATCAGGCAATCAGAGTCGAGCAATACGTGCGGATATTTCAAAACCATGCAGCGGGCGCAACTGCGGACACATCAGGCAATCAGAGTCCAGCAATACGTGCGGATGTTTCAAAACCACGCAGCGGGCGCAACTACGGTCACATCAGGGAATCAGAGTCGAGCAATACGTGCGGATGTTTCAAAACCATGCTGCGGGCGCAACTGCGGTCACATCAGGCAATCAGAGTCGAGCAATACATCCGGATATTCAAAACCATGCAGCGGGCGCAACTGCGGTCACCTCAGACAATCAGAATCGAGCAATACGTGCGCATATTTCAAAACCATGCAGCGGGCGCAACTGCGGTCACATCAGGCAATCAGAGTCGAGCAATACGTGCGGATGTTTCAAAACCATGCAGCGGACGCAACTGCGGACACATCAGGCAATCAGAGTCGAGCAATACGTGCGGATGTTTCAAAACCACGCAGCGGGCGCAACTGCGGTCACATCAGGCAATCAGAGTCGAGCAATACATCTGGATATTCAAAACCATGCAGCGGGCGCAACTGCGGTCACATCAGGCAATCAGAGTCGAGCAATACATCTGGATATTCAAAACCATGCAGGGGGCGCAACTGCGGTCACATCAGGCAATCAGAATCGAGCAACACGTGCGGATATTTCAAAACCATGCAGCGGGCGCAACTGCGGTCACATCAGGCAATCAGAGTCGAGGAACACATGCGAATATTTCAAAACCATGCAGCGGGCGCAACTGCGGTCACATCAGGCAATCAGAGTCGAGCAATACATCTGGATATTCAAAACCATGCAGCGGGCGCAACTGCGGTCACATCAGGCAATCAGAGTCGAGCAATACATCTGGATATTCAAAACCATGCAGGGGGCGCAACTGCGGTCACATCAGGCAATCAGAATCGAGCAACACGTGCGGATATTTCAAAACCATGCAGCGGGCGCAACTGCGGTCACATCAGGCAATCAGAGTCGAGGAACACATGCGAATATTTCAAAACCATGCAGCGGGCGCAACTGCGGTCACATCAGGCAATCAGAGTCGAGCAATACATCCGGATATTCAAAACCATGCAGCGCGCGCAACTGCGGTCACATCAGGCAATCAGAGTCGAGCAATACATCCGGATATTCAAAACCATGCAGCGGGCGCAACTGCGGTCACATCAGGCAATCAGAGTCGAGCAATACATCCGGATATTCAAAACCATGCAGCGCGCGCAACTGCGGTCACATCAGGCAATCAGAATCGAGCAACACGTGCGGATATTTCAAAACCATGCAGCGGGCGCAACTGCGGTCACATCAGGCAATCAGAATCGAGCAACACGTGCGGATATTTCAAAACCATGCAGCGGGCGGAACTGCGGTCACATCAGGCAATCAGAAACGAGCAATACGTGCGGATATTTCAAAACCATGCAGCGGGCGCAACTGCGGTCACCTCAGACAATCAGAATCGAGCAACATGTGCGGATATTTCAAAACCATGCAGCGAGCGCAACTGCGGTCACATCAGGCAATCAGAGTCGAGGAATACATGCGAATATTTCAAAACCATGCAGCGGGCGCAACTGCGGTCACATCAGGCAATCAGAGTCGAGCAATACGTGCGGATGTTTCAAAACCATGCAGCGGGCGCAACTGCGGACACATCAGGCAATCTGTCGAGAAGAAGCAAATGCTGAACATTCCGAAGATTCCGTTGTCGGCTAACAATTCGCACAACAATCGTTGATAAGATCCAAAACTGTTCTCTTTCTCAAATCGTTTTGACTTAAAGTGTTTATTTCTCACATTTATGAATTCTTTGAAACAAAAATGTGAATTATCTGTCAGAATCTTTGTCTTTGTAAAAGCTCTATAAAAGCGCCACTTTACGTCAGTAAATTCATTCGTTCGTTCATTCTACGGGTCCCCACCACATCTGGGGGCTCACCGCCACATATCCACTAAAATGGCCTTAACGGGGCTTTATGCCCTCCCAATCCAAACCCTTGCAAATAGGCTCCACCATGCAATCGGCATGGTGCCCAAGCTCGACCTTCAATGTCCGGCGGCACTTGAAAACCCGTCGACCTATTTATCCGACCTTCGTCAGAAATACCAATTATCGTCACGCACCCTCAAACGCCAGGTTGACGAAATAACTGTACTCGACCAAGCGTGGAGGAAGGCCCTGAGCAAAGCCAACCAACAAGAACAGGAAGCCTACCATCATGCAGTTATCGATCCAACGGGATTATGCCTACGTCGATTCATAGCTCGTAGAGGTCAACCGAGAACAATATTGTCTGACAACGCCTCCACGTTTCTCCTCGCGGAAAAGGCGACTGACCAGATCCTAAATGAAATTCGGTGGACACATATCACAGAAAGAGCTCCCTGGCAAGGAGGCATTTACGAAAGGATGGTTCAAATCACGAAGAAAGCCCTTCGACGAATGATTGGTAGAGCCTTTGTCGACGACGAACTTCTTCAAACCTTACTGAGCGAGTGCGAAGCTATCGTCAACTCAAGACCTTTGACATATGTCGATAAGGAGTCACTACAAGTGATTCGACCAATCGATCTTATTGCTGCGACACCAAACAAGGCAATGGAAATTGTTATAAGAACGAAAGCAAACTCAGATACTGGAGAAGAATACTACCCAACAATTAACAACCGCGAAAAACTACTGGATGCATGGTCAGAATCCAACAGATTCGTTGAACGATTCTGGAAGGTCTGGGAGACCGAGTATCTACTTGCCTTACGGGAACGCTCGCAACGTCAACATCGGACCCCAAGGTTAGTTAACGCCAACGAGCCTCAACTGGGTCATGTAGTGCTTATTCACGATGAGTCAAAGCCAAGAGCTTTATGGAAGCTTGGCATCATTTCAAAACTAATCGAAGGAAAAGACGGCAAAATTCGTTCCGCCGAACTTCAGTGTGGTTCTCAACGAAAAATTACTCGTCCAGTAAACCTCCTTTTTCCACTTGAGATCACTGATAGTGACGCTTCACGCTCGGAGTCGGAGGAGCATAGCAATCCAGCAAGCCATGAAGACGCTAATTCGGGCAAGGACAACTCGACATCAGTTCACGGAGGTCCGCTCACCCGTTCCAAAGCGCGCCAACTCGGCGTGAATCTATCGGTTGTCGCTTGCCTCATGTTAATTACCGTTGTTAGCAGTAGGATAAACGCCACGTCGGCACAATTGTGGTACAACGCATCGAAAGCCGGGGTGCAATTGAGATATCCCCACCTTCAAAACTGTTCGCAAATCAGTAATTCAGAGACCACAGTCTGGACAAAGGCCACAATTTACAGCCGCACTCACGTTTTGATTCCAGCTGTGTCCTGCACCAACATTTCTCGCACAGTGTGCACAAACTCATTTCTCCACTGGACTCTGAAGTTAACGACCGATTACAAAAATGTTAGTGCGATCTCCCCCAATTATGTTCAAAGTTGGCTGCTAACAAACAATTCAACGAAAGTCCAATGATACAACGAGCACGTGACCGCTGGGAGACAAACTTTCCCGAAGGATTCTCGTACGGACTATTAGGTACACGTTGTACCACAACGTCAAACTACGTCGTTCAGTTCGGCTCCTTAGCTATTTACAGTGACGACAAACTGATCACAACCACCGCAGATTTCACAACAAAGTGTAAAATCACGGATGGTTTCTGTCTCACTGACTACACTCTCCTGTGGAATGTCTCAGAGGCAAAATCAATCTGCCACTTTCAGTCTCTCGGAGAGCATGAAGTTTTCGCAACTTCTCACTCTGTGCTTGTTCCCGATTTGGAAGCTTCCTTTACCTTTAATAATTACTCTGGGTTCTTCGGTGAATGCAGCTTGAGTGAAGTGCACTGGATGGACAACAACTTTATCGTCATCTTCAATGACCCAAGAGTTTCAGGAGACTTCAGGGAATGGATAAAATCTCATCCAGTCGAGATCGGTCGGATGAACTGGTTGCATTTGACACGAACAGACCCGTCATCGACGATGTTGACGGCGAGACACGTAAACCGTGTGCAGGAATATACGACAATTCTTGCCAGTTCGCTTCAATCGTCGGAAGCTTCACACGATCCCATAAACGCAAAGCTACAATTTGTTTATGAGCTTTTGAAAGATCAGATTAACGAACAGTTCCGGACCGTGTGGAAATCAATTTGTGAACTAACGAATGCACTCATAATCAACGCTAAGGCGGCACCTCCGACCGTGGCTGCGAGAATGCTACTGCAAAGGGAAGATGTCTGCGCAATTCTACGAGACACAAATTCATTGCTCATCTATCCTTGCAATGAAAAGGGGATAGAGAGCTTCGACAACTTCTCTTCAAGAAATATCCCAGCAATTCAGCATCAAACGTTCAAAGCAGGAGCTTTGCCATCAATCGAGAAAGAAAGAATCAGCCTCGCCTTGTCCATGCTTTCAGCAGAGATGAGACGTTTCAAGGAAGGTAACACAATTTCAAGTGGGACACGGAAAAGCGGAATTGATTCCCTACGTGATGAAGGTGAACGTCTACTGTGGGAAGCCGAACGAGAAATTGGCGTGGCCACACACAAAATTCAAGAAGTTCTGGATGACGTCAGTGGTGTCGCGATTAAAACCACAATAACAGTTTCCATCTTCATCGCACTTGGAATAGGCGCAGTGCTGGCGTGTAGATGCCAAATTAAACGGCGGACGAAACAAGTGAAGGTGCAACTTCGACTGCCAGAGATGGAAGACACAGGAGCGGAACTGCAGAAAACGACACGAGGCCATACTGTTCCACAGAAGACACTCCAAGAGGTGCAAATTCTGGAAAGAGCGGAAAGTAAACGAGAAATGATTTTCTCTCCACTAAGGAGATCGATTCTCCGGAAGACCAGAACAATGCGAACGATGAAAATTTCCCGCGGGGAGTGTCGAGAAGAAGCAAATGCTGAACATTCCGAAGATTCCGTTGTCGGCTAACAATTCGCACAACAATCGTTGATAAGATCCAAAACTGTTCTCTTTCTCAAATCGTTTTGACTTAAAGTGTTTATTTCTCACATTTATGAATTCTTTGAAACAAAAATGTGAATTATCTGTCAGAATCTTTGTCTTTGTAAAAGCTCTATAAAAGCGCCACTTTACGTCAGTAAATTCATTCGTTCGTTCATTCTACGGGTCCCCACCACACAATCAGAGTCGAGCAATACGTGCGGATGTTTTAAAACCACGCAGCGGGCGCAACTGCGGTCACATCAGGCAATCAGAGTCGAGCAATACATCCGGATATTCAAAACCATACAGCGGGAGCAACTGCGGTCACATCAGGCAATCAGAAACGAGCAATACGTGCGGATATTTCAAAACCATGCAGCGGGCGCAACTGCGGTCACATCAGGCAATCAGAATCGAGCAACACGTGCGGGCGTCTATGTGCGAGCATTTAGCGTAAGATAAGCTTTACGTAATTTCATTATACCAATCATCTCAGGTAGTATTTTTGCAAAGAAGTAATGAAATAGCACCAGACAAGTTTCTTTAGACGATCAGCAACCAATATGACTAAGCCGCAACAAACTGTTACAACAAATTCAAAGGTACCTTCGAATGCTATCGAGTGATCTCTTTTCAAGCTATATTTGCAGATGACAAAAATAAATAGTGACATCAGATAGGTTGTATTTTTTCATAACAGACAAATTTATAACATGCTTTTCTGAAAAAAAAAGAATGGAATCAACAGCAAGTCGTTTGCGCCATGAAACTTTTATGGCAAGTTTAGATTCACAAGGATTATGGAAAAGGAATTGGAATGAAAACGGAACGAAACTACCTATACTTCGTATAGCCAATCAATGATGCAATTGAAACAACTCGGCAAACTGGAAAAAAAAAAAACGTAAATATACTCAAAGATATGTATAGACACGTTTGTATGGTGCGGAAGTTGCAGAAAAAAAAAGGACATAGAATAGTACAAGAGAAATTAGGATTGAAGTGGAAAATTGATGAGGCGCTTTCATTGGCAAAAGATGAAAATAAAGAAAATAGATGAATGAGCCATTTAGGTTAATTCGACTGAATATCAGTGACGCAATCTGAGGCATGAAATGAGAAGTTGCCAATAGCCATGTAAAGAACTTCTTCCCGATTTTTGATCGGTAATGAATCTACTCGAACCAACTTGCATCACTACTTTCAAAAATGCAAACAAAAATGTTTCGTTATGCAAAGCCGATATTTCTGGATTGCTGGCGATTATACTATCGCCCTCCCTCCTCTTTCCCTCCACACTGTTCCCACCTTCAACCAGATCATCACTATACTGGCTGAATTTCAGAACGTAAGGAAGTGCAGGATTGGTGGATACGTCGAGAAGGAAGGAATGCACAAAGGGGATGCGCAATATCACCTTCTGCATCCGGAGTTAATCCATGTATCTCATAGTTCTTCATGGCAGAGGATCTAAATGACCTTGCGAAAGAAGATCCTGAACATTCGCAAGACATCCATCATAAAAGAGCGGCGAACAGCTCCAAGTAGGCATATGAAGTAAGAAAAGGTCACTATGGCTCATAGAAGTAATAATATGAGCATCGAAAAACAGCGAATCAGTAAATTAGAGATAATAATTAAACAAGTTTGCAAGTTTGGATATACACGACGAATAGTTTTACCACAGAAAAGTATCCACGAGAGAATCCCATATTATTGGCAAATCAAACGAAGAGACTGAGAAAACAGCACCTGGAAAAATAATCCGAGTAGATCGACGCGTTCAAAGAAAATATGATGAATTTCCTGGACCAACCTAATTTCTTTAATAATCTTTTAATCTATGCAACAATTTGTGCAAAAATGCGAGTGAAATATCACATAATCAGATGCAATATTTACGCATCTTTGGTTCCTAGACTCGAGCAAATCTTTGATCGTTTCATCGATGAACAGGTGAGGAGGTGAGTACGTAGAGATAAACCTATTGGATTCATCAAATATGAGAACCTTTGCACGCTCTACGAAACAATATTAGCCTCATTTAACCTTCTAAAGAATCGGTGAATTGAAAAATAGTGAAAACAAGTGTAATTGCAAATATTAAGATTCGCTATTCACAACGCTATAAAAATATTTTCTAAAAACATAAAATTGGAAAGTAAATTTTGCATTATAAAAACTCTTTTTCAATGATAGTTTTTAATTTATCGCAAAAAAAAAAAAAACAGCTTCTCTTATAAAAATATGCGGTGAGGAATTTGTCACTAAGGAAATACTATCGGTATATAACAACAAACATTTAATAACATTTAATAATCAATGAGAGTCCAGGAATATTCGCAGCAAATGTATAGAGCAGCAATCGAATTCAACAGTTGCTTCCAAGAAAAAGCATTGAAGCAACGTGCAAAGATTAAATGGTCAGAAAGATTTGCTAGGCACATTTTTGAATACAAACAAGTGAACCGGCAGCTGTCAATAAATTCATGAATAATGCACATCTCAAATAAAAGCTAAGTGAGCTTGCGACTGTCATTAAACTGCTCAATAAAACTATTAATGCGATTAAACAAAAAAAAAAAAAGAAAAAAGATAAAATGCTCTGAAATGTGAATGAAGTAAACGATTTTTGAGCCATACAATGCATAGCACGAATATATTTGCATATAAGCATGATATGTGGCGCACTCGATGAAACCTAACAAGAAGCTAATAACAGAAAAGTGCCTATGAAAAAGAGAAATGCTGCGCTTTGGAGACAAACTTTAAGGCGCTGCACATGCGGACTTTCTTCTCTTAATAAACAGATCCTTAAGACTCGCATGCCTGCCTCGATAACCCCACAGACGAGGAGGCTAAGGTTGCTTATACTATCCTTTACAACTGTCTTATCAAATGGATGCAAAAGCATCCAACTGAGTGCCTAATTGGAGGTACCTGCAACTGTCTAAGTCTTCCTTACGCTTCAAGGAGTTACTCTCCGATGCAATTTCGAACAAACAGTGTGTGGATCTTTTGAAAGAACTAAACGCCACCATATAATCAACTACATATGCATCGATCAATTAGTATGCAGTTAATATTCATCCAAATACCTCTCAATTCCTTCTTTTGCTGCCTTAGCAAGCAAAATGATTTACTCTCCAGGATTCTAGCAACATCAAAAACTATTTCCAAACTGTATGCAATATGTCCATTACACGTGCAAATATCGCCTCAGTACAATAACAATCGAACCTCTAAGACCATGAATATGGAGGACAAATGAAACCGAATCATGAATGTCGTTGGATATCGAGAGATTGGGCAGCTAGACCTATATTAATGTCGACAGATATGAGTGTGTGCATGGAAACATACAGATGCGTTCAGTATGACTGACGTTAATGTACAGTATTGCACTTGGACGATAAAATTAAAATGAATCAAAAAACGTATCGATTTACAGAAGAAAAAAAATGCGGCAACCCTTGAATCCTGTGAGGAGCACAAATACTCATCAATTGCCTTCAAGAGTTATCGCATTTCTTGCTGGTTGAAAGCGACCATTTCGAAAATGACCTCATATCTGACCACACCAGGCAGTCAAACTACCTGTGTAAGACCGTTACCCAAAAGAAAAATTTTATCAAATCTCAATCGAAATCATCAGAAAATATTCTCTCGTTGTAGCCTCACAACGATTCGAGTAAGGAAATGGAAGATCGCAATGACGCAAAAAAAGTTTTTTGAAAAAAAAATAACTTACGAAAACTTCTGGAATATTCTATATTCGAATGTACTATCGATTGCTATGACAGTGAAACGAAGGGAGCCCTTTTACGAGGCTTTCCTGAGTTTTGGGGAAAAAGATATTCAAAGATCGCTCGAGAGGGGGGGAACAAAAAAAAAAATAGAAAAGTGCAGGCAGCAATGGATATGTCGGATGGCTATTGCTACGCAAAGGTTAAAGTGACGCCATTGAAATGTGCAAGCAACGCTGAATACATGCGAGCCTTTTTCCTCCTTAACGAAACATCAATTCTCATATTTGAACCACCTTGCTCTAAGCAAAAAAAAAAAAAAAAAAACGCGCAACACTACTTAAAAGTGGGCAATCCAACTAGGCATCTTAGAAATAAATACTTCAACAATATTCACGAGACGAGCATCATCAATTCGGAAAGCACATCGGCCATTATGTTCGTCCATAATCACAGTAGTTATAAATTCTAATTTAAACGTTTCAACAAACGATTACAGATGACGATGTAGTTGAAGTAAAGTTAAATCCTCTCCGAGATACGAAAAAATCGCAACACATCAAACTTTTTAGCACGAAGTAACCTTAGATTTTAGACGATACAGCACACTGATTGAGGTATAAGAATTGCTGGAAACGAAACAGCCGCAAATGATTTCTTCAGCATCAATAGTTTAATAGTCACCGTATAGGAGGCTGTCAATGAGTGCTCTATTGCCACCTAATACATCAACCAACCTATACTCATATGGTAAATGACAGTCAATTATTTATCTCTTCCCATCGATAACCGTTACAAAGTACCAACGAAACTACAATGCATACAATGACCACCTAATACCTCATTTGACCCGATCATCTCCACAACCAATGAGCTGATATTTGTGATAAGAGCAGTCTTAAATCAAAACTCAACCAGTGCAAAAAGCAGATAAATTTTCTGATACTCTCATATGTTTAGAAATCTTTATTAATTTGGTGGATCAAAGTGAATACAGAGCATGAAAATGCCAAATGGTGCAAATTGACTCCATTTGCCCGTAAATTCATTTGCAATATGCCTGGCCGAGATTATAGAAGCGACAGATGCGTACAAACACAGCAGACACGACATTGTTATAATGCCCTCTGGCAAAGTAAACTTGCTAAAGTGAATAAAAAATAGTATGCGATCAACGCTTACGATCATGCTCTTCTACTGCTGCCCCCTGTTATAAGCGACTTCCGGTAAAAGAGGGACCTGCCGGGGAAGGAAGAAGCGGAAGAACCAAATGACAGGAAGAAAGTGCTCTATAAAGTTAAGGACACGGATGATATGAAGCATTCAAATGGAAAAAAGGCTACATTGAAACGGCAGATGAAAACAGCAAATATTTCAAGCAAAATACTAACGAGTCGATCGATTCAATGCGATAATGCAGTGCAATAAACTTCACCGCCTCTCGTGAAACCTCTACTAGATGATCGAACGCAATAAAAATACGGAAAAAAAAAACGGATCATCTTCATGCAATGAGGGTATTATGCTACAAAGGTGTTTGAAAATTAAAACAGATCGTTAAAAAATAAAAAAAATAAAAACCGCCAAAGCAGAAAACATTAGTAGATAATTTTACAATACCACAATCGGAAGTAGAACAAGCACCTGATCGAAACTGCAAAGACAAGTGTCACATGACATCCCCCATTTATGATGCCATCTTGCTGCAGCAATCTCACCTCCCTCATTGAAAAAAAAAACATCAATATTTTTGCAAATTTTTTCACTAGGTTCCAAGTAGAGATACCGCACCTTATTAGAAAGTTAAGATATGCGGCAAAAAACGTTCCTTAAAGAAAGAGGCAGCAGTTTTGCACTCGCAATATCAGATACGAACAAATCCGGATGAAAAAAAAAACTACAGAAAAGGAGGACTATAACTCAAGCGGAACCCACGAAAAAACTCCGGAAATAACCTTCCACTGCAATGCGCTATTCGTCTCATTCCTAAAATATACTCCTATTAAGAGTGCTTGAGAGGTGCACTCCATACCTTCCAATATAACATTTCAACATTTTGCTCACAGTACTTTTGTTTGTACATTTTTTTCCCTTTTTTTTCTCTTATTGTCTTTAATCGGTTCATTTATTGGGCCGTATATTCATCATTTCGCTTTATAACATCCATATTACGTGTTCTTATACGATCGTGAACAATTTCGATTCAATACAAAAAATAAAAGTAAGTAAAGTAGGTTTCAAACAAGATACCCTTAGTGATGGAACTGAAAAAACATAATCTGCATAAAAATTACAGCGTTTATGCAAATAGTATAAAACTTTGTTATGCAAATAGAATATAAATTAAAAATTACATCAATGAAGAAAATTGCAATATGCGGTAAAATAAAATAAAGCGCAACAATGCAGTAAACGCATTTTTACTGCATTTTCCTAGTGCATTTTTATTGAATTATTTCAAATTCCTAGACATTTTAAATTAAGTATTGAATCATGCGAAAAAAAAAAACAAAAATTACGAAGATACACGAATAAAGAAAAAAAAAAAAAAAACCGAAAAGACGAACGAATGGTGCTAAAAGTAGAGGGCAGCATAGTGTGGACGCGCGCGCCAGCTCGGGTGCGACTCGTTGATGCGTGCTTCGGGCCGTACTCTCGTTCTCTGCCCCGATGAGTTGCCTAGCTCTGTTGTCTGCGCTATCACCACGCAAGCAACCCACATGAATACACGTTGATACACCTATCGACCCGTTTCGAACAGCGAGTCAGGAATGTGCAAGATTTTGCTTGAACACGAATCTCCCTTGCATCTCATCCCTCGCTATGTACCTCTCAACTTAACAGATGTATATAACATTTCTGGAAGCTGTGAACATTCCTATTGATAATGGATGCCAATACACATGTATTCGGCGTTAAGGATCGGCGATCAATTCACATCGACATGTAACTCTCGTCAACGGATGTCGATCGCATGAAACATTTGTTTGTCAAATTTTATGATGAAACGGAGATGAATCCCTTTTTTCACTGCAAATCTGCATAATTTTCGTCGTATTTAGCAGCTAAAACAATTGATTACATATGCTAGAGCGAATGTCACGATATACGCTTTTGAGTTTTGTTGCTGTAAGCAATAGTTTCGTTAATTAGTATCAGACAATGTGTTGACCTATTAACCGATCGCACCGTTCCCATATGTCCGCAGATGTTTTTTTTTCCCCATTTGACGTAGCAAATAATAATAAAAAATCGAGCGGTGTAGAATTCATGCTTAATTTTTGACACCTTTAAATATCTCTAACACCTTTCGGAGCTGATCGTTTGAGGTGAAACACTATATAGGTGATCAACTCATGATTAGCATTATGATCATTCAAGTTTATAATTAACTATAGCTTCAATGACTCCAGAGTTGAAACTACCAGAGGGGCAAGCACTCAAGTATACAGCGATCAAACGTTGCCATTTGTGAGCAATGCGAATGTAAATTCATAAAAGCGTTTATAAACAATTTATGCAAATGTTTTTTTTTTCATTTATTTGTTCGTTTTATTTATTCCAACCTCCTGAAGTGGATGAATAAACAAACGTATGTGAACTTGAGGAGCTAAAAAGAGTGGAGCATTCGGAAAATTGCAATTCGGGCAAATAGAACATCGTATGCGACAGCAGGAATAGGCGTATAGATCGAAACGACTCGGCGGCAACTTCAAAGCTCAAACAGTGGATGCATTAAGGATACCGGCGGAAAACAGATTTTCGAGTCGTACAATGCGGAACTTGAAACTATGCAGAACATTACTTCTGCTGCAATATTTTTAAGCCAGTCGGAACAAATGCATACGTCGATTAAGGCAAGGGCCAAATTGAAATATCCCTTACAATGGGATATCGAGAAAGGCGCACACGATTTGTAACGAAGAATCACGCCAGACCTTTGCCTGCGATATTCCAGTGATTTCAAATCAAAGATTTTCAGCCCGACAGTATAATTTGGCTGATATGAACTACCATGAATTTTGCGGAAATCGATGCAATGAAGTTTTTTCCATATTCTCTATTAATAGCCTTATATCAGAAAAGAATTAAGGAGACAATACAGGAGTGCAATATTGCAAAATATAGGTGATGAAGGCATTTGATAACGGTCAGTACAGGTGTGCTGCAAAGTTCGGGGAAGAGAGATTGCGATTTGCAACGACTTTTCAGTAATTACCTCGAGTAAGAGAGATTTCAATATCTTTTCAGCAGGAGACTATTGCCTCGAGTGGAGTTTTGGATCAAAATATAATGCAAACGGTATCATCACCGTCTATAGTGGAAATAACCTCTTCTGCTGCTTTCAGAAAATATTCATGCCGGAAGTCTATGTTTTTCATGTGAAACGTTTAAATGCAATAATTTCGACCAGTTTTCGAACGCAACGAGGTCATCTTGCAAAATATGGAAGCCGTAGGCGGTTTCATTCAAGACTGCAAATTTTGAGGTGATCAGCAAAGAATTTGGTACTGCTCAGAAAATCACTGCAAACATCGTTAATGTATAGGAAGAGCGAAAATAGGATCCACGACATTTCCTTATGGGATACCAGTACGAATTGAGTCTAAAGCGTTTGCCAAACAATGTTGCTGAAATGTACCTCAGGCACATGAGATAATGGGGAGTTTTTGAAAATGCAAGTGTGACGATTTCTAGATTCTTCTCGTCTGTCAAGTGGAAGGTTTTAACTTTTCCTTCCCATCCCCTCCCTCGCGCCCTCCTCTCTATCCAAGAGTGCGCCTTTATATAACAGTTCAAACTGAAACCGCTGAAACCTTTTACGCAGAAACTAGAAAATCTCGAACTGATGATTGGCGATGCATTATCGTCACATTCGCTGAATGCCGAATGCCGAAAAAGTATCATCTTTCTTTTATAGACAACGAGCGGGCGTGAAGAGATGAAATTTCGCATTACTCTAACGTTTGAATTATAGTTGCCGATGCATTAGGGTGTCATTTGCTAAATGCAGAATACGAAAATGTAGCACGTGAAATTTGCAACGGAAGAGTGAAATATGGCATATATTTTGAGAGTAGAAGTTACGATTGCAGAATGGTATTCGACAAATATTGAATATGTTACCCAAGTATTTGGGAAAAAAATTGTTCTCGATTGTTTAATTGGTAATTCCCAATTTATTTTTCTTCAAGAAAAAAAAAGATAGTGTCGAATAACGTACTTTCTAGCTCATTATGCTTCATATCCCTTAATGCAAATATCAGTTGACCTCAATTTAACTAGCATTAAACACGCAACCACGCAACTCAAAATGCATTGAACTGTAATCGAATTATAGATTGCACAAGAATTGCGCTTAGTGAAGAAATTGCACCGGAAATGTAGCCTTCGGCGACATAGATGGGAAAAAAAACAGTATTTCATTTTTAGATCACGGTCAGAAATGTAGAAGAAGGAAAGAGAGTATGCAAAGGAGAGAAAGACGAAGAGAGGGAGAGAAAGGTGAACGCGAGGAAAAAAAAAGTAGATTCGAAGTTTGCGATCGTGTTATATTCACATCGCCCAGACGGGTAGGTGCTATATATTAATGCCGGATCGGAAACCTGAATAGCAGCGTAATAAAAAAAATGTAAATGCATAAAAAAAAGATAAGAGGCCACGTAAAGTATAACACTTACAACTAAATGTTTTGAATATTACCGTGTTTCCTACTTGTTTAGCTGTGTCCAACTAATTTATATGATGGAAGAGTTCCTCAGAGTCGAGCCAAGCCTAGGGAGTTGAACTTTTGACGTCGTATTTGGATCAGACTTGTATAGTGGGTAATTTGAGAAGCTGAATAGAAATGTCGAATTTATTGCAATTTTTTTGTAAAGATCACCTTTTCAGCAATTGCAATCTACAAGCATTTTCTGCAAGATTGCGATCAGTTCGATCACGCACTTGAATGTAGTCGAATATAGTGAGGCAAACCGAAGTTTATGCTAGTAAATTCTATACTCTTATTCAAGTTCCTCCGGTGGGCATTTGCTCGAAGTGGAGTGCTCAACTCGCAGTGTCCCATATGTGTTCTTTGAAGCTTTAATAGTACTTAGAGTTGGCGTAGAAAAAACAGATTTATCATTCACGCTCTGCGCATTGAAAGACCGCCGTAAACAACTTTTGGTCAAGATCTAAGACCAAAGGTTTGGGCACCATTACTTTGCTCTTAGATGTGGCGTTATGCCTCTAACGCTTCCTTCCTCAGGCAATGCTTGCTTATTGCACTCGAGCCAAAGTCTGCCAGAATTCTGATCCAAAGCATGCGTGATATATAGTGAAGCCTAGGCCTTTCGAAGAACAACCTCCTCTGTTGACTAAAACTGAAGAAATTCGTTACTTTATAAGACCTTGTTAAGAAATTCGTGATCAATCTGGTCAAGTGAGAAGATTCATTGGCTTTTTCCAACTGTTCCAATACATGACTTTATCCAGTGACACGTGAATAGAAGCGCACTGTTCTGTATGGTGCATTAAAAAGCAAATCGATAAGTAAACTAACGACTAGCTCCTGTGATATAAGTACGAATGAGATTCCGTTCATATCTTTGAATATTGGTCTTATAACGCGACCTCATTGATGGTTATCGCAATTGTTATCAAAAACAAAAGGATATAAGGATCTCGCTATAAGAAATAAGACCTCGATATAGGATATAGGAAATAAGGAAACAATGTGTTGAGGTCTCGTTTAATCGATGAATAAATATTACGATGAAACATTTGCATGTCTTGCACGGATTCTCAAATGCATTATTGTTAGCGATATATTTGCAGCGGCTTCGTGAATTCGTAAAATCCTTGAAATCTAATTCAATGTTCTCATTGAAGCGTTGATGCTATCAATTTCAGACAAAAAAAAAACAAATAAAGAAAAATAAGAAAATAAAAAAAATTCCATCGCTTTTGTTCATCCCTCATTCTTCATTCATTGAATACAATTACCTATAGAAATACAATACCTTAGCGCACAAGAATACAATTACCTACAGCGTACAACACACTATTGCACACTATACCTACAGAGAACTCCTAAAAAGATTCTCTCTATCCAGTAATGCAAAATTTTTCTGCAATTATAAATCAAAAAAGCAATCACTATTGCGACATCTACGTTCGTATCATAGTGGAAACTGCTGCTAAATATGCATATTATTCTGTTGCTTTGGTGTGCTTTCGCCTTTTTCAGACGGCAAAATAACTTGGTGATTGAAAGAATTTCAACCAATGTGTATTTCCGTCATTCTATAGACGTCAATGAAACCACAATGCGTAGCACCACACAAAATGGCCATCTCCATCACCAACTTTCAGACTCAAGCCGGTTGAACCCCTTTGTAAAGATCAGCTCCGCATGGTTCGTCTAGTCATCCAAGTCTTTTGAAGAACTGCAGCCTCTGTCGAGATGCGGTCGAATATACGGCGTGGTAATACAAATATAACGGCGAACAGTTTATCGCATTTATATAGTAAGGTGAGAAACAAAAAAGGCATTAATATAGCTTCAATCGGCAGCATGATCCCGCAGTCGAATCCTACTCTGCCGTCGATCACTACGGGAACTCCAACGGCTACACGTGGGCCCACTCGGCCATAAGGATAGTCTAGAAGCAGAAATGAGTTCATGAGCACACCAACCTCTTTTATATGATTCGTATTTTGCCTCAGGTCAAAATCACGATCCATGCGGAGTATTCGTTTGATCTGCGCTCTTAGTCTTCTTTGACTTGCCTTGTACAGTGCACTATTCTCGTTTCGTTTATAGCCGACTGACCTATCTTGCAATTTTCGATACCATCGAAAAATTTGGACATTATTTAACACATTTTGATAGTAGCTTAGCCGCAGTTTGTGCATTCAATGACTAATATCAGCGACAATATTTGACTTCTTATTGAGTGCCAAACGCAGTACGCATTTATGCAATCAGCTGTTTACATGCGTAAATTAATAATTGCTTCTGCAAGGATTTACTCTCTAGCGACTTTTTCCATTCATTTTCCTTTTATTATTTATCGATATAATCACGTTTTATTTGTCTTTTCGGTTCAAAATTAACTGAACATAATGCAGCTATTGGAAATTTTTTATACTATTCAACTTGTTTTAAGCAGATTTTGCTAAAATTCCACTAATTTTTTTTTTTTTTTTGAATAAATTCGATAACAAACGCTCATAACTAAAATTTTTGAAATTAAAATGCTAAAATTTGCTGTTTTTTTTTATATTTGTGAGATAATGAATGCATAAGCATTTTTCAACTAACAAACAATTTTTGCATATTTCCCATTTTTTATTCTTTGGAAAAAAAAATGCGCATATGAATTATATCTAAGCAATTCTATTTCATCTAATATTATCTCATCCGTTTTATGCTGTCATTTTCTTGTTCGTTTTTCATTTGAGTGAAATATTTTCTATTTGAGTCATTAAGGAGGGTTTTTGTTCTTGAACGATTTTATTTTTTTTAACGCCGATCCCAAAAATTCACCGAATAATTCAGTTCAATAATCATCAGCTTTTTCGCTTCCTTTTCGCCGTTTTCGCATCAAATCTATAGTCGCTCGTCTTCAGCGATTAAACGATGAAATAAATCGAACATTCATGCGATATACGGTAATTTTTAAACGTCTCATTCAACAGGAACATCATTGATTGTACTACCACTGGAAGAAAACAAATTGGCAACTTGCAAAATCCTTAATGCTCAATGCTCAATAAAATATTGCAGTAATCGAAAAATGAAGTGTTAGGGATGACTTTTCGAAGGGCTAGCACTAGCTAAGAATTCAAATGTTTGTGCTCATCGGATTCAGATGGCTTCTGTTGTGAATAGACTTGAATGATAGACCGAGGAGATTCAAATTGAAGTTGAAAAGTGCATTGGGAGCACTCCATCATCTCAATCGAAATTGTGCGCTTTTTTTACGTCGATTGCTAGTCATCCACTCCTTGGCCACTTTTCCTCCGTTTTGCTCTTATTGGATCTGGATAGTTCGGTGTCACTGTCTTTTGCCACCATATTGTCCTTCATTTCCTGCCCGACCTTTTATCATTGAGTGTCCACACTTTGTTTTGCTGGTTCTAATCACTTCGGGAATTATTAGTTGATGGGAACGTTATTGCTGTATGGTTCATGATAGGTGTATTCGTCATAGCTGATTCGTCAAATGTGGAATAAGAAATTGCGTGGGAGCGGAAGCAAAAGATGGTTCCTGTACACTTTGCTAGCGTTTAGGTAAACAAGCTGCAACGGTGGGGAATATAAGCATGATAACCTTTAGAGAAGCGGATGTCACTAACGAAAGTAATCGAAGAGCTGATGTTAGAAGTGTTACATGAATGCGTGCTTCTATGAATTCTGTTTTCCAATTGGTTTGTTTTTTCAATTACATTATCCAGACCTCTACGCCATTTGTTGTGTTCAACTGCTGCAACTCTGAGTTACATAAACATCGAATCACTTTCGCATATACAATTAAGCCGTGAAGAACGTTGAACCGTCTAATAAGACGCGCCTAGAAGCAGTTCCGATGTGGATAGCATTGTTTCAGCTCGTTTCGTCCAATAACTTCCCCGTGAAAGGTTTTTACGCGAACTAAGCTCCTCTCTCTTGCAGTGATAAGTGATAAGAGCTGCGGCACTGTCATCATTTCTGCTCTTGTGATAACACTTTCGAATAATCAACACTGATAACGATGGTTAATGATCACATATGAAAAGAAAATTCAACGTTTTCTTCCAACCCTTCTCAATAAAATCAAACTGCTTATTGCTTTTGAGCAATTCATTTTGAGGATTTTTGAGTTAATGCCGTATATGAGGCTCACAATTTTGTTGAAATTTCATTTGCCACCATAATAAAAATGTCTCATTCATATCAGCACCTATCTACGATGGAATGGCAATAAACTGCAAATTCTCGAAACTGAAGCTAAGCGTCTATTTTTTCCTCAAATGCTACTATCCCAAAGGGATTGAAAAAAAAGTGCCAGTAAATGCATATACAATTTGAGCTTCATCAAACTCTAAAATCTCTCTCTCATTCTCAGAGAGCTAACAATAATTTTGCCGTGCAAAGTGAAGTTCATTTTCGGAAAATTGAGGAAGTTAAAAACCCCTTCTTATTATCTTTTTGCATCATTTTTTACACTTTTTTTTTTGAACGATAGTCTAATTTAAACATTTCAACTGAAAGAGTAATTTTTTAGGCGCTAAACTTAAACGTAGAGAATTAATTTTGGGCGTATTTTTTTGCGCACAAAGTGCATTGCATAATTTTTTTTTTCTTTTCATTCAGTAGATTGCAAATTTTCCAAGTTGAAGAGAAACTTTTACTATTTTATATGTGAAATAGTTTCCCGAAAATCGGGAAGTTGTGAAAAATACCTCATAATAATTGGTCATAAAGTCGAATATTTCAATAAAATTTCCGTAAGGAAAGTAGAAATTTGACCATTTGAGTGGAATTGTGCCATTTGCATGAAAAAAAATGTTTATTTATGGCGAAAAAAATTTTATTGAATCTAAATCTTTTCTCTGTAAATAAATGAAACTGAGGATGAAAGCTTGGATGCTTCATCACTTAGTATGATGATGGATTTTTTGGGTATCAGTAAAGGTACTAGTGGAGCTGAAAACCGAGCGTCAGGCTGGATTTTCTTAGATACTTTAGACTTAGGGAAATAATAATTTTCAAAAAGTGCAAGAAGAGCAGATTCTCAACTAATGAAAGGGTTATTGATCTTTGTTGAAAAAATTTGCATTCAAGAGTGGTAATTTGTAATTTGAGTGGTAATTTTGCAATGACACGTCGACCTCCTTATCCATTGAAGAAAAATTGAAAAGGAAGTATTGATAACTGGCGGCTAATTGTAGAGACAGGCTTTTTTTCTCTTTTAGTACTTTCGTATGAGATACTCCATACTATGCAATCATGGAATTCGTCCAATCCGTCGCAAAAATTTGAAAGAAATGTGAAAGAGTATGATCTACCTTCAATTTTAGCGGTCCTTGTCACAAAGAAACATTCTCGTCGAGGAAACGATTTCGTTTATACGTAGTTTTTCGATTAGTTTCCTTTGACATAACATTTTAGCTCGACAATTTTCGTATTTTTCAGGTTTTGCAATTGGATCAATCAATTTTTGCTCACTATGCAACGGAAGGGGTAATTTTTGATAGTGATAAATTTTCGTTTGTGGCGGTTTAAGCAATCATCAATACAAAACATCGCATGGTAGAGATAACCTTTTTTGATGACATTGTGAATTATTGAGCATCCTTTTTCTTCCGTGCTAAACATAAAACTTGAAATGTTGCGTGCAGTAATACTCCTCGGCAAGATGCGAAAACAGTTAGTACAAAATTTATTCTTTGACGTATATTGTTTTCACTCTGAACCGAGCTGTTGCTATTATCGATCAGATTTCTTTTTCTTTTTCATCATTTTCAAAGTTTCTGTTCACTATTTGCCGTTTAATATTTTAGGCTTCGAGAGCAAAAAGAGCACTGATTTAGAGGAAATTTTTGTATTTATTTTTGAAATAAAAGTGTCTCAAGCTAAAGATTTGCTGTTAAGCCCCATCTAGACATAACTCAGTGATATTTTAACAATGGAGGAGGGGGGTATAACTTGAAATAAAAAACATTCTAATATTGTTGCCTAACTACTGTGACAGGGAGGCACAAAGATCTTGAGCAAGGAAAAGAACTTCGAAAGTGCTTTGTTCGAATGGAATAACCGTTAGAGATTAAAAGTTGTCTCGAAAGTTAATTCGACAAAATTGTTTCTTACAGTGTCTTCCATAAAACTCTGAATTTTACAGTGATCAGTCATTTCATTGCCAATTGCATGTCCAATTTTTGTATCCTCCTTTCAGTGGAAATCGATATTAGCCGAATGAAGCATTTATAACATCTATTTTCCTTGTTCTCCGTCTTCTGACACGACTGATCTCGCCCCGTATTGCCAAACTCTACAGTGGTGCATCATTCATTCATCCTGTGCGTCGTTGTGCTAATCAGGAGGTGCACGAGTAGGCTTGGAGGGCGCTATTGCGTCGCCGGGAGAGACATTTTGAAAGGCTATCGCTGCACGAGTGCAACTAGTTCAGCTCGGACGCACGAACCGAACGCACTAAAGCGACAGACACTTTCCTATCGATGTATCGGACATTGGTGGAATATAAAAGGTGAGAGTGGCTTGCATCAGCTAATTCACTACATCTTTTCACCAATAAGACTCGTCTTTCTGCTTACTCGAATTTCATCTGCTATATTTGCTCACCACAGCAGTTTCGTTAAAGATCGTTTATTAGCTTAGTTAAAATAGACTACTGTTTAGAAAAGCATTTATGAGTACCAATTTCTTATTCTCTAAATATACGGAGTGAAATCATAAAAGCAATTAGTGGAATCATTCATTCAAATTTAGAGCATAGAATTGTATTGCGATTTCATATCGAATAATAACACTTCTTCCAGTTTTGTTAAGTAAGCAGTGTCCGCACGAAAAAAATATCCGCAGGTGTACCATGAAAGTTTCGTTTAGGTAATGGATGGTAACTTTAAGTGAACACAATGCGGGAATGAGATATTACAGAAATAAAAGAGTGATTTTGCGATCGTTTCAATTAAATGCAACAAAAGATTCAAAATTCTCGCGAAACTCTTAACTGTATGCGCTTCCCACCCTCAACCTTTTTGGGAATTAGCGGTAGAAATTTCTCATTTAATTATTTTTTCGTTGCAATTTTCCCGACGTTCAACCGAATTTAGTAGAACTGTTCGAAAGTAAAATAAAATGTACTGAGCGTACATAAGAGATATCACCAAAAAGTTGAAGTTAGTAACAGCGTTCTTTGGTTGTCTTTCAAATTAATTAGTTCTGATCGCTATATATGACTCACTCGGTCACATGCATCATTCAACTAAAAAAGATCAACAATAAACTTAAAAGAGTTTCGGCTTCGTTTATAACCGGCTTGTTATTTTTTTTTTTTTTTTTAATTTTTGCACTTCTAATACCACATGACCAACTCATTTCATTCCATCTTTGACCAAAAATTACGTCAAAACAATCGACTCCCGTCAATAATGATTTTTGAGCCCTCATCATTATTTATCTTCACCTTTAGATCACTATTTCGCTTCATATTTTCCTTTTGATTATTTCTGATTTCAAATTTACCCAAAAATTTGCCCATGATCGGTCTCATATTTAAGTTGAAGTTTTACTATATTCGTAGTAAATGCTATCTGTGTTCATTTCATACTATTTGCATGCTTCAATCAAAAAAATTTTTTGCTCTGCATGGCACTTACTATAAGCTGTGGTTTTTCTATTATATCCTTTCGGTATAAATTTACAGTGCGAATTTTCTTTCGCTGAGAAAATCCTGATTTCGCTCCGATTTTTATAAGATGTTTGCCATTAACGATTAGTAGAATGGGTTCATTAGGATCGGCCTTTTAAAATGTCCCTAGCTATCGTCCATACACCTCTTCCACGTAAAAAAATTTAGGCTCACAACAAAGTTGTCTTCAAGTGATAGTCACCTCAACTATATTCAATCCTCTATTCTCGTTCATTAACCACCACAATTAAAAGATGCCGTCACGGAATCATTTGATTTTAGCTCTGTGTGAGCCTCCTTATTCAGGTTCGATTATCTCGCAATCCATTGTGTTTGCATTAATTTGAAGATATTCAACAAAGGCTTACCTTGTAGAGTGAAGATGAAAACTACAATCAATGAAACGAGTGTAAGAGTGTTGCTAATTGCGATTATTGTTTATCTAGTAGCTTGGATATCGTTACATTGTGCATTTGCTATATGGCATGGATTCAAAGAAGCGCCAAAAGGTAGATATGACCTTCGATACGAAGCAATAGTCAACGTTTTCAGGTGAGTTTCGGAGTCATTTTGGAGTTAATCGAAAGCAGTTCATCCCATAAAATGCACTGCTTCTAAAATAGTTGACTTCATCTCGTAGTTGACTCCATCAACCAGTGAACACAGAATACGACTGAACAAAAGATACTTTCTTTAAAAGATGATATATTGCTTTTTTGAATAGAATAATCTTCAGTTCATAGCACGTTCCTCGAGAATTCCGACCAATTGATGGTCCAAGCTCATCGCATAAATATATTAAACGTTGAGAAATTTTGCAGGCAAAATTTTGAGCAAGGTTTCGAGAGAGAAGGTGCCCATCTTGCCATTTATTATAAGGGCAGGCAGGTGGTGAACGTTTGGAATGGCTTCTCGGATTCCGAATCCCAAAGAAAATGGACAACACGAACCAAAACAGTTTTCTATTCGGCAACAAAAGTGAGTGCGCGTTGATGCATCGTTGAATTGAGCCCATTATTGATGATTTGATCTGGTGGGATACTAAATTGATGCGTCACACTAAACTAAAGAACGATATGGCAATGTGATCTTTGAAGTAGAAGATTTTAGCGAATTTATTCCCGGTTATTATCGAAATT
Source organism: Baylisascaris procyonis (assembly GCA_037389465.1). Lineage (NCBI taxonomy): Eukaryota > Metazoa > Nematoda > Chromadorea > Rhabditida > Ascarididae > Baylisascaris > Baylisascaris procyonis. The sequence continues at coordinate 4,851,084 of JAZARR010000074.1, read as the reverse complement.
GATTTTAGTTGCCTCTTCTTCCAGTTCCTCCAACCGTTGATTCGATAGCAGCGTCCTTGCATTAAATAAATGAATAAATAAATAAATAAATAAATAAATAAATAATTTATTGGTCGAGAAAATCTAATAAATAAAAAAAATGCATTGAATGCGAGCATAGATAACATAGCGCAACAAGTGGGAAACTTTGCAACCACATTTAAAACACTGCAATTTTGATACGCTGCAAACGCCAAAGTTGCCTTAGAATTCTTTATGCTCCGTCAACTTCGATGTGCGCGGCTATTTTCTCAAAAAAAAAAAAAAAAGATACTTTCCAAGCCATGTAATACACACACATCAATACGAAACGATCCCTCTCTGGTCCCCAAATCGTTCGACTCCTTTCTATGTATTCTTATTCATTTTGTTAATGCTTTTGCATTGGCCGTATATTTTCCAAATCATCTATTCCACACCTTAACAGGTTCTCTGGCCGTTTAACTTGATGCAATTTGTAATTTAAGGGACAAAAAATTACTGCAATCAAAACGAGTAATACTTATCAAAAAGGCACCGAATTGTGCACTTAGGCTTTAATTTATTTATTTTGAATCCATATAACTGCATTTGTGCATATTTTGGCCAGAAATTAATTCCTTTTGAGTCCACAATTTGTATATTAGTTCCGTTAGAGTTATTCCTTCTCATTAGTGTAACGCTTCTGAAGGAATAAAAAAAAAAGCTTTTAGACTGTTGTTGAACTTACTAGAAATATACAGCAGATGAATGTGATCATTCTACTGCTTCTAATCCACTATATTTTTGTGCAATTACTTCGTCAGTGTTGTCGCATTCGCGAAGTTATCTCTACTCGTCAAAATATATGTTGATATGAAAAGTTATATGAATATGAATATGTAATTTGCAATGAAACTTCGAAATTTTGCAATGAAATATATCGCAAATATGTAACAAATTTAGAAGTTCATCACTACAACACAATTGACGCAATAACATTACAACGAAACAACAATAATGACAGAGTTTTGCCATCATTCTTCATCAATCATATGGGAAAATTGTTGTGCCAAAATCTTCTTAAAACAAGCGCCGAATAGTTCTTCATTACCATCGCTTGATATGCTATGAAAGGTTTCCTAATGCAAATCTCGAATCGTTGAAGTTCCCATGCCGTTGGGAAAATGAGCCCTAAGTCACCTGTAGTGAGCCTATATTATTAGCCCAGGGCATTCGAATGAATGCTGGGGTTTTCATCGCACCAACGTCTGTATATTCCTTTTTAAAGTTGGTAAGGGATTGTATGTCTTAACAAGTAAATTGTGTGTAATGGAATGAAAGTTCTAGATGATAGTAAAGGTGTTCCAAAGATGTGGATTTTGAGGGCATTAAAGTGGAGATCAAATTTAAGGCAATTTCATCGCTATGCGTTGCAATGCTTGTGGATCGAGGTCGTTTGTCTTACGACGATCTCGTCGTGAAGTATTGGCCCGAATATGGCCAATTCGGCAAGGAGAACACAACAATTGAGGATGTCCTTACGCATAAGGTAGGCCCAAAAAGGAATACGCCTCAAAATGAAATATTTTACATAACTATTCTACATTACTGATCTTTTTGTGAAATCTTGGCCAGTTTATGAAGAAAGCCGTGGCACCCTCTATTGGCCCGTAAATTCGCATAAATTCGGAACATATTCTTACAACTTGACAGCTGGTGAAAGCAGGCTATAAAATTTAGCGTACATAATGCTCAGTTCTTCCATGGCCTTTTCTGTTGATCCCATTACCTTTGAAAGGACTGATAAGCACATAAATGTGCCAAAATTTGTTCAAAGTTCATTCATTTTTTTTCATTTTGCACCAGCCGGGTTTGTAAACGTTTTATATGAGTGTCACATCAGTCAGAGTGTGAAGGTATTATTCCACATATTCCATTCTTTATTTGTTATTTATAAAGATAGTTTGATTGGGTGAGTGAAAAGCCAAGAGTGCACACGGCGCCAACTCTCTCGGAATGCCTCTGCACTTATCGTGTTTGCGTTTTGATCGTCGTCAATTTGTATATGCTATGTAACTGATAACAAGGGAATTTGTTACTATATAGTACAATTTATGTTTCATGCTAAAAATTTACTGACAACGATGATATAACACACTGCGTTGGTAAAAGTACATTCACATTAGTGCATAACATTCGTATCAATTTTCAATATTTGCGTATCTGCAGATTGTGTTCATTCTAACTTCACAGTTAGTGGGAGGTGTATCAACAGTCTTGTTCGGTGATCTGAAAGCAAACATACGATATTGAGAGCTAATATGTTCGATATAGGCAGGTATCCCGTATATGGAGGACGTTACGATGGACGACGTTGCCAATCAGGAACTAATGATGCGTAAGATCGAATCGGCGAAGCCATTGTGGACGCCAGGAACCGCAACCGGGTTTGCTTATTGCTGCATTACTTACCTACTTTTGCAAAACTGAATAGTATCCGAAAACTAACTGAGATTTTTCAACATTACATTCCAAATTGGAGGTAAATGAAGATTGTTTTACCAGGAAAATAAAGGTTATTGCTTATATTCTCGAAAAATTTTTGACATCATTGCGAGAGAGTAAAGCAATTTCTTTATTCTATGTGGGAATCGACTGCAGAATGAAATCGAACTATAGTTTTTATGGCTGAAAAACTTTTTTAAAAGTTGAACGCATTTCCAGTCATAACAAGTTGGTCTCTAAAGTTTGTTTCACCTTTGAGAATGCCGATTTTAAGGCAATGCCTCCTAAATCTTTTTTATTCGTGCTCACTTAAGTTATCCTGCAATGCTCATGTGTGACCAGTATCTATCCCATATGCATGAGTTTTATTTATAACTTTCAATCTACTTACAGATATCACGCGATAACATTCGGCTGGCTACTTGATGGAATCGTTCAAAAAGCAGATGAAAAAGGTCGTAATATTAGAACGTTCTTCCGTGAAGAGGTCGCTGAAAAATACGGTAACTCATCTGCTCTATATTTTCATGCAAACAATGCTTATAGCGCATTTCTTAGGCAAACCTTTCGTTGTTTTGTATGATCATGCTTCTCAGAGTCTTTGTGGAATAGAGTTGAAGAAGGAATTTATTTTCACAGAATTTAGGGAAGAGGGTTGAAACTTAATGCTCTTCGAGGCATATCCTCTGCAATAAAAATAATCTGGCTTATGAATACCGCTCGAAAAGTGCGACTTTCGAAGACATTAGTTGTTCATGAAGGCATATATTAGATAATGAAAGCATGCGATGAGGTAATACACAAAGCTTGCTCGTTATATCAAAGGAAAAGAATTGGAAAATAGACTGAGAGCATATAAGCCAAAAATAGAACATATGAATCGTCGAGAATTTACTATAATGGCATCATTACGAGGGTCATATATCTAGAAATATAAAGAGGTATATGAGAACTTTCAAAATAAACGTTGTTAGTTTAGCTAAAATACAAATAGCAAGAAAAACGCAACAAGTTATGATGTATAACTGAATAGTTTTCATTACGGCAACAGTCAATGTGAAACGCAAAGTGCTTTGCTTATATATTTAGTGATGATTGTCAAAAATGCAAGGCCTTAGAGGGGAATTTATGTGAATTGTTGTTGCGAGAATGCGGTTGTCAAATACATAAATTATATAGTAAAAAGCGATAAAAATAGCACAACTGACTGCATGCTCATTCAACGTTTAAGTAATCGGTGACACTAATGATATAATTGGACTCATGAGAAAAGTTTATTCAAGAATACTGTATCCGTACCTATTTCAGTATTTATTCATTTTATATTCAGGCATTGACATCAGTATTGGTTTACCGAAGCATGAGTATGGTAAGTTGGCTCGTGCAACGCAGCCTGGACTATTCGAATACGCACGTGATATCCTTGCTGATCCTCGTATGTTGGCTATGCTTGCTTTGATGTATTTGCGTATGCCCGATTCGATAGCCGCTAAACTTCGAATGCATCCATCATGGATTCCACTCAACTATGTATGATTTTAACTTTTTTTTAAACTTACACCTATTTGAACTGTGTTTATAAAAAAAGATGCGATAGCTTAACCTACTACTCACTATTTCTACAATTCTCCTCAATCTACCGAAACTCCCACTGAAATCTATCAATACCATCAACTAAGACATTCAGTGGGTGACGTCATTACAAGCAGAAATTTAATTGTTCTCAGTTAAGTACGTGATTTTCAACAAAATGGGTTAGCGTAGATTAACGCCAAATATATTATTGCGAGGTTATAGGTGTGCAAAAATGCTTGCTAATCATTTTATAATATATTTTATGTTGCTTCATCAACTTCGGCAGGGATTATAGACATCAAATAATGCTGAAAATTGTGCATTTTGTGCTAGTTAGTTCATCATTTCATATTAGTCACGTTGGAAAAAAAAAGGTATTTGTGAAAGGTTAGTACAAGCGGTCGGATCAATCAAAATAGAAACGCACTCCCCATATTCCGATGTTTGCAGATCACTTAAAAACTGTTTGGTTAGACAAGTGGAATGCAAGAATCGCTTCGACTGCCACTTTCTTTAGCTCTGTTCTCCATTTGTTATTGTTATGGTTACATAAAGTTGTGCTGAAGACACCTCTAGCCAGCTTTCATAATAGCTGCAAATACAGGTTTTTTTTCGTAACTATAATTTGCAAATTTTAAGCATAAAATATTCCTTCCAGAAATCGATCCTGCATATTCGCTGTTGCATGTTATTTTCTCGGAACTCTTTTTGCAAGAGGGTTGATTACGTATATTCATTTAACAGGATACAGTAGCACTAAATGATCCGGATGTGGTTTCGTTGAATATGGGTGCGGTAACAGGTGTTGGCAACGCTGACAATTTTGCTCGGCTCTTCTCATTGGCTCTTGATGGCACTTTAATTAGCAATCGTACATTGCAATTAATTGCACAACCTACTGTCGCCAATTGGCATCTCGAGCAGGTTAACGTGTCTGATGCTTTACGTCTGAATATGCTGGTGCTTATGATAGCTTTTTTTTTTCGGGAAGTTATACGGAAGAGGAAAAAGAAAGAGAAAACATGAAAATGACCAAGGTGAAAATGAAATATCGTTGGAATTTTTGGGGTCCAAACAATTGCAATTGGACAGACACAAAGGCTCTTTGAAAATTTTATTTCGTCCTTCGCTTGGAAATATCAATGCTTCATAGGGAAAATTGTTGGTGAGCATTCACGCACTTTTTAGTCAGATATTGCAGCGAAAAATTTTACGAGGTTATGAATGAAAATACTCAAACATAGTAAACGATTCACATCGGAGAAATTTTAAGATTGAAAGTCAAAGGAATATTGATTCTTTAATTTCTGCTTATAACACCGTTGTATTTGAAAATATTTAAATGAACACCTCAATTGCTTTCTCTGTGCAATGAAGGCAAATTAAAGTGCCTCTGAAACATAAGAAATTATCGCAATAAAAGCTGAGATCAGAGTTGTTGCTCTCCGTTCCTTGAATTGGCACTAGTATACAATAGTCAAGGATAATGTGAGATAAGACAAAAGAAACTGCCGTTGGGGAAATTGAAGCAAAGAAGAAAACGGCTCACCCCTAAGCGTTCACTTCAGAGTTTTATTCGTTACGAGTCATCTTATTATGAAAGAATTCCTCCGAAAACATCCTTAAATGAATAAATCGAATTCATATTTAATAAATATTCGATATGAATTGCCTGCTCTAATAATATTGTATGATAGTTAACATTTCCTAAATTTGCCTAAAATTTTGTCGTTTTAGGTAGTACTATATCCGTTGGTTAAAGGAAGGGGATTCTTCTTCGAGCCGCATCCATTAACAAAGGTTATTCGTTTAATAAAGTTATCTATATTGTAATTGTTTAATATATCGCTGAATACAGCGATAATATAAATGAATAAATTTATGTATTCAAAGAACTACTATTCGAATTATTTTGTGGACTTTTATTTCTTTGAAATAATTTACGCTATAGCACTAGTCAATAAAAATTACGATTGAATATTCAAATTATTGTAAAATGATTTGAATGAATTCTGTAAACTCGCATAATAACAAATTATCAATGAATAAATATAAGAAACGAAAGAATATATTCTTATATATGAATATATATGAAACGGTTAATAAAAAGAATGTTTAAATAAATCTCTCGTTATATGAATAAAAGTACATTCTTGACCGGAACATATGGGAAAGTTTAATGAGAACTACCTGTAGAGATGGTTCAATTGGAATATTTTAATTACTCATCTAGAATCATAGACACACCTGAAGTATAGTTTCAATTAATCTCATTCTAATGCCGCAAATTTGTTGTTTAGCAATATATCATCGTGTGGAGACTCCTTATATAGACGAATGCTTTAATTCAGCGGGAAAAAAGCATATACAAGCGTTACACTCAGAGAAGATATTTTAGAACAGGGTCTGAAATAACGTTCAATAATTGACATTTATGGTTATCTTATTTCATGCTACTTTATAATGACATTGATTAATGAAAACGATTTGCAGGGCACATATCTTCTTGGTCATCCGGGTTATGGTGGTCAATCATTAAACGTCGATGTTGAGAGGCGTTTAGTGATTGCGTATGTGTCGAATGGTCTAAAGACGGGTACCGGTCAAATGTGTAGTGCCTATCAACGTATACTTCGTACAGTTTTCAACGTAATCGACTAGCAAATCGCAACGATTAATAAAGCGCCACTCGAATCTCACATATCACTGTGATCTTAATTTATTGTTGTTGTTATTAGTAATGCATTTATTTGTATAGATGATGTCACTCATAATATTGCAATAATTTAATGTTGATATTGATGGCCAATGCAAAATAAAACATATTCCATCGTCATAATGGCGTTTACACTATAGTTTCATGTTTCACGCAATTTCCTCAAGTATTTCGGATGTGAAATTTTAGTTCAATTATCAGTGATATTTTGATTGTCCTTATATATACACAGAAATCAGTGATATTTTGATTGTCCTTATATTATTCAACTCTGAATTTTACAGGATATCCAAGAATGTTGAAGTTCAAAAAAAAATTTCGTGGAAGTCTCGGGTCCGGAAGATCTGTAATACTCACATTTCAGATTTCATGCTAGGTTTTTAAGCTTTGCATTGTTTTGTCTTACCTCTATTTCAGCGAAATACCAGAATTTTTGTCTTTATGGGCATCTTTGCGAAACATCATGTGGTCACAACTATAAGCGAGAAAATATACTATAAAAAGGCACTCTACTAAACAAGACTACAATCGATAGATCAAAGCATTTGTTTTTACATGATAAAATTGAATAGCACAGAGGAATCGTACAATCAGCAATCATTTCGCGGCATGTAAAAATATAAACTAATGAAAACAGTTGAACTAATCAGCACAGAAAAATGAAAATCGATTCATATAAGTACAATCAGCAATAAGCTCAATCATATACGCCCCAATCGTCGTATTGATATATCCCCTTCCTAAGTAAGTTGATTATCGCTCCCCAAAAATTCTCATCATGTCCTTAGCCATTTATTCGCAATATCCCTCAACATCTACATATCGTTTCCAATCGCATTACGTCACCTATCGACCCGAAAAATAAGCATTAATACCAATACCGTTTACAATATCCGTTTTGGATCATTTACGAATAATTAATTCCCATTGAGGTCGTTTCATGATTCTTCATCCGCTAACAACACTTAGCCGCCCGTTCGAAATTCGCTCAATTATTACGTCAGCCATAAAAGTTGCTTTTGTAATTCCCGTATTCAAAGACTTATAATCCTGCTGTTTAAGCGAAATTGATAGACGTTTTTATATTATTTTATTCTTGAGGGATTCGCATTATTTCTCTTCAACAGCTGTATCTTTTATTTTTTTTTTAATCTAGGTGTTTCGTCAGGCTTTTAATGAACATGCAAGAGTATTTTTTCGGTTACTCCAGTATATGAATTTAAACTCGGTGCCCGGGAGTTGGAATTAGCTCGGGAGTTGTTTTGGCGAAGATTCTATGAGGAAAGAACAAAACAAGAGCTGCTTGCAAAGCTCCACCTAGATATAGAAACCTTGAAGACGTTTCGGAGCCTTCGAATTGAGAATCGGCTGAGAAAAGTGATGGAAGTGGATTCGAAGCTGATCGGTGGCGACTTGGCGCAAGAGCATGGGTAGTCTGCAGTATGATGTGGCATCGTTTACGGGCGATGAGTATGAAGAAAGTTAGAAATTCTGATGCTGCTTGAAGTTCTGATGGTGCTCATATGGTATTGCACGCCAACATTGCCTTGCAAACTACTGCAAAACAAGAACGGCCGCTTTTTGGACCACACTGTCACATGTTGTGAAAAATATATAGAAAAGCTGATCATCCGTTATAGAGTTGGCATATCGCTATCCGATAGTAAAGTCTCATTAACAAATTTGCCTATATTTTAATTAATTAAGATTTTCGGTTTTTTCCCATCTCATTAACCCCGCATATTTATCTAACAACATCGCAATAGGAAAATTCGAATGAAATACATAAGAACATCGAATGGAACATAAAAGTTTGAAACACGTTTCAAGAATACATCACAGAGTGCGCAAAAGTTTTAGAGGCACTCAATAAAAGCAAAAATTAAAAGAAAATATAACAAAGCGAAATAGGAAGCAATATAATCCACAAAATGGACGACAGCATAATCTCATATAAAAAAAGAATTAGATTCACATATTAGAAGACATTTTTTTTTTGCATTCATTATCATGCAGTAATTTTCTAAGTAAGCAAAACGGAAAAAAACGCAAAAAAAGAGTGTTGAAGTATAAAATGTCACAAAAAATTTCACAACTTTATGAAAGACGAAATGAAGAAGCAAAGATAACAATCTAATAGGCATAAAGCACCATATATCGCTTTCCAAAGCAATTTGTTGTTTCTTTGCGCTTTCACATATTGTGTCTATTCGAAATTTCAATTGCGTAACCACTTAAAGCACAAATTTTTCTGCCCTACTCTTTATCCTTATAACACAAATTTGAATATGCTTTTGAATATGCAAATTTTCCAATCGGTTTGTTGGCCAATGAATCATATGTGCAATTATTTCCTCAGTAGATCAATAGTGGTTTAGCTGAGAGTGCTCTAGGAGCAAATTTAATAAATCTCAATAGAAGTAAGAGGGAAAAGGAGTTTAGAATTGTACGAGTATGAGACCGTTTAACGGCCGAAATTGAACACGAGTCCTTCATCTTCATGCAACGAATTGTGATCATATGCATCCTCGTTCTGAAACGTTCATTTTCAAAAATTTATTCAGCACTAACGATTGCAAGTGTGCTATGAGGATGTAGCTCCAAATGCGAGCAAAAATTATCGCTGAGATAAGTCCGTATTTTTTATTTTAGAGAAATTTTTGGGAATTTTACAAATGCGACAAAACGTTTGAAAAAAATAGATACATTTCAAACTGAAATTTATTTTTCTGGCACTTCGAGTGCTTACACTTTCAGAAATTCGTTCAAATATTAAAACTAAGTGATATCTAAGGTTCCTTATTGCTTAGTATGTGCAGAAAGGAGAGCATGAACCTTATTAGAAATTTTTTTCCCCTTAATGCGTGAGTGCATAAGGGCTTTCTCACTCTACTAGTTTTCCAACAGTTGCTAAAAAACCAACTTTGAAAGGCAAAGCGTCCAAAAAAACTGATCAGGAAATCCTGGCTTATCAAGTCACAGAAAATTTAAATCTGATGCAATAGCTTACCTCATGATTAAGACTCTCTCCCAGCTGTGATAATCTCTCACTGAGGCAAGTGTTGAAGTATTGTGCATGTGCAGGTGAAATTTCTTCAAGTAATGCACGTGCATTCTCGTAGTATTTCGTGTGTAAATCGACCTGTAAAGACGATGGTACAGAAATCGAATCTCATTAAGAAATACCAAAATGAATAATGCTCTATTTGATCTTCCAAATTTAAACAAATTCAAAACAATTGCCCACAAAATTGAGTGTTGCTAGTAAACACAATATGAACGATAACATTATTACTAATAAAAGCAATATTTCGATATTTCATTTCTGCTGCTGCTAATCGCGAACTTCATTGAAACCACATAGGATGTGAAATAAAACCAAAACGAATTAAAATTTTCATCAACATTCTCGGTTACTCTAGAATATATGAAGAGTGAAAGGAATTCATCATACGTAGATAATTGCGATATTCAAATAAGTTACTTTCAATAGTGAAAAATAAAAATAAATAAACTCGCGAATTCTATATACGTAAACGAAAATGTTCTCTTTTTTTTTTTTTTTGCGAAAACCATTCCAACTTATCCATTAACTATATTAAAGAACTCGCTCAAAGAAGAAGGCATTAACTGGATAATTAAAAATGCCACCCTCATAAGAATCATTTGTACTTATACCAAATCTCAGCGTTAAATTTTCATGCTTACTAAGCCTTGCGGATTATGGCTCTTTAGATTTTCTTTGATAAAATTTCTCTCTACTTTTTATTCAGAGGTTTCTATGGCTGCATCTATGCATCAAGGCGCATTAGTCTCCCGCATTCTTTAAGTTCTCAATTCGAAATATTTTTAAGCACAAAATCAACGCTTTAGGAACACAAAAAACGGAAAGCACATAGAGAAGGAAGGAAGCTCGTATAACTGCAATACCTTGGTATAATCGCCATTCATGCTATCCCACTGGAGTGACGCGACCCTCCATCCTTTCATCGTTAATTCAAGGGTGAACGGTTGGTCTGTAACATCATCTATTCAAAGCTCTGAGAAACGAATCAATTAGTTTTATAATGCCTTACTCATTGCCACCAATAGAGACGATAGCAAATCCCTCAGAACTTTATCTAAAACCTCTTCATTATTGTGTAAAGCAAAACGATTTTCTTCGCATGAAATTCATTCGCAATAATTGTCAAAAGAACTTTAATGATGTTCGCTGAAGTTTGTTGGAAAATTATCAAAGAATTATTCACTTTAATGTCTAAATAGGATGACTCTAATTAATAAAAGTCACGTCAAAATTGTTGAAAAAAACTCTGTGATCACGATAGTGCAATCAAGTGACGTGGTATGAGGCAATCAGAGACGACGAAATGAACTCACGTAGTCAACTGCGATAATTCGATTCGAAAGTATTTCAAAGAATAAAATCTCTTTTGTAGTTATGCTCAAAAAATTTTTCTCTCGATGCTATTAATTTCTTCAAAAACTTCAACCGTATAAATAATTTTACTCCCTATGTTATCAGAAAACTGAATGAATTTTTCAATTGGCAATAAAAAATTTATAGTGTTTCGCAGAATATTTAGTTCCTCAGTATTGAATCAGTATAAAATTAAAGAAGGATCCGATGAGAACCGATATATTCGAGAACGTTAGAAACAACAATTCGAATCCACTAATTTTTAATGAAGCATTAATGAGTTGTCAAATGTACAAGTATAACAAATGGAATAATTAACCTTCAACGGTTTTCACGTTAACAAAAATAAGATCGGCAGTACGTGGGAGCATTTCAGAAACTGATATAGATCGCACATCGCTAGCCAACTCATGAACGGCGGCGATCGCCTCAAGCTCAAGTGGGCCACCCTCTTTCGCATCAACTAGGCCACCTCGTTCCGCATGCCTCTTTCTATTGGCTCGCCCAATCTCCTCCAACGATAACGGAGTTCTGAAATTTTAACGCTAACGTCGAATGACGACGCTTCCATACAGCCTATACGAATTGAATGGTTCATTCCACCGTCAAAGCCAAAGCTTTTAACGGTACGATGGACCGTATCCTACCGTGTCCCTTCTCCAACAACGAACCGATATTTCACGAAATTATTCTTTGAAAATCAACGATTCGTTAAAAAAGAGTGCAGTGGAAAATACATAAAAATATCGTGTAGAATTCATTGGAAACGAGAGAGAAAATGTGAACAAACCCAAGAGTATTGTAAATAGCCGAGAGATGTTCAGTGATCAAATGAGGTGTGACACTCGGTGGATAGAGATATGGCTCCGAACGAGCACCTGGTGCTGGACTATGGGCTCTACTATGTGCACGGCTCCGGCTGCATTGATAAACTTGAGCTGCACCTTGCCAACGTGCTGAACTGAAATCGAGCAAAATTCTATATGGACATATAATTACAATTCAAACTTCATAATGTTTATTTGTAACGCAGAAAACAAATGGAAAAAGAACGATCATTCATCTCAAAATTAGTGCGACGGATATTGATTTGAAAAACGAAAACAATTTGAAGAAGAGAATAAATTAGATTTCAGATGTATTAAAATATCAATTGTTTCATAGTTCTATTATCAATAAATGCACATTTTCACATTAAACGCATTATGAAAATATTCGCTGATTTGTTTTAACGCAACGAACAATATTTATTTATGAATGAAAATGATGGAAATGTTTCACCCATTAAAACAACAATATTAGAAGATAGCAGATTATAGAAAACTAAAAAAAAACTTAACTAAAACAATATTAAACTTAGTAAATATAAAGGAAAAAATAAGCATTAGATATCAGAAGGAAACAATAACAAGATTTTTGTTGAAAAAATAATAGTTTGTCCGAAATGATGTCCACTTTTGCATATTCAGTGAAAATTTCTTAGCGTATTTATTCAGAACTCTCATTCGTTAACTACTTTGGGAGTCTTGAGGTTCAAGAACCGGATTTGCTCACTGGAAAATTGATATGAGACGTCACTCAATTTTGATGGAGCCTTGAGGCCGAGGGTCCGATTTAATTGTTTGCTCGAAAGCTGATACTAGATGTCACTCAATCCCCGACAATCTAATTTTGCGAAACGCTTACGCTCACATGGGCATGCTTTAAAATCGTTGTGAAAAATGAACTGTTATTGCGAACGCAAAGCAATAAAAACATACTCCTGTTGTCGGTATAAAGGTGAAACACCAAGTGTATCGGCGAGGAAGTTAGCGCTAGGAGTGCCCGTAAGTGGGCGACCATGAAACGAAAACACAGTCGGAATGCACTGACACGATGCTGATGGCGATGAAGGGGGAGTGAACGGTGAGGGTGATGGCGTTCGAGACATCTTAAAGAAAGCAACTCTACTCGATATTTTATCAACAGTTCAATGATAACGCTCCGCAATGCAACAAACGAACAAAAAATTAAATTGCAGTACGCTTGTTTACATCAAAAATCTATATATTACGTGCACAGGAGGAGTACATCGACGATATAAAACAGGCTCCTCATAGAATGTTGACCCTAAAAATGTATTTAAATTATTTCCACAATAATATCGATACTCATGCTCAAAACTGGAGAAGCAAATCGAGAAACTATTAAAATAAAGTGCAATCAAAACAAATCATTTACTGGTGATTTAGTGGCCAGTTGATCAGTATGGTTATAAAGAGAAGCATAGCGATTACTTCTATTTGATAAGTACTGAACAGTAAACCTTTCGATGTAAATAAAAAAATGCACGATCGTACCAGATGATCTGATACGGCAAACGCTTCAGCATTCATCTTGTCCAATCATACAGTTTCAAAAATTATCAAGGAAGAAGAGAACATGCGAAACAACGCGCTTTCATATTTTTAATAAGCGTAACCGCTTGCACAAATCTCTTACAAAAAGATTCTCTCAAAGAAGGCTAAACTCAATTACAAAGTTGTATTCAACGAGAGATGAAGTTATCACAAGTAAAAATAAACTGAACATGTGTATAGTTGATTATTCACCAAAGAAATGCATTCATTTACGCAATTGTTGTGTAACAATCACAACAATCATATAGCAAATATTACGTACTATTGTCACGATGTTTCTTCAAACTTGCATTTTCCTTCTCATAGAATGTCTCATAAAATTTCTGCCACCAAATTATTCCATCAAGCTAAGAAAAACGATCACTTAAAAAAATTTATCCTGCGAAATTACCTACATTTTACGTGAAATTGCGTGCGTAAAGCGCATTAGAATGATATTGCTTCCGCTTCACATTGACAACACATTTGGATAGCTCTTCTATATATATATATATATATATATATATATATATATATATATATATATATATATATATATATATATATATATATATATATATATATATATATATATATATATATATGATTTATCTATTCATTAAATTCAACTTGTGAAACATTAAAGTTGAATACGCTTATTCGTCTATTCTAATTGCTCTAAAGCAATCTAAGACGTGCAGTATTATCAGTGAAACGTTCCCAATATAACACTTGAATTTACTTCCCCTTAAAATGACCTTTACAATGGCGCTCACCTTCCAAAAAAAAGAGCAAAATAACTTGCAAACCATTCATTCAGTACAGGAGAAAGTAAAAATTGAATTCAAGAAGACACCTAGAAATTACATGAAAACGGAAACAATTGCACTACTGCACCAATGGGAAAAAGAATCAATGAAAAAGCAAAAAAAAAAAAAAAAAACAAATCAATAAAAGGGTATGATGAAAAACATGCTATGAATGCCGTTGTATTGTTATGGAATGAAAACATAGCATGACATTCATTAGTGAATATGAGTAATTGTACTAATTAATACTTCATTTATGCTTGCCTTACTTATTCACACCATTTTATACTATTAATTATTACATAAAAAATGAACGGAGAAGAATGCCTCTATATAGATATCAGTATGCTTTTTGCAAATCAAAAAACCAATATTTTATGAATGCATTTACTGTAAACTCTCAACAATGATTAGTTAATGAACGATGTAACATAGTAGCTAATGAGTTTCTTAAAGACTTATTCGTCGAATCACATATCAGCATTGCTAATGAAAGTTTTATATTTGAAAAACAACTGAATTATAATTACCTGAAAAGGCTTTATTAGAAACTCAAATTTATTTGACAACTTCAGGTTGTCTAAATCATTTGCAATGTAACTTAAGAGCAGTTTCAACTGCTAAACTTCTCCACAGCTATGTTCATCATTTCTCAAAATAAAGCTGTAGCTATATGGAGTCAACTGATTAGAATCGAACAAGACTGTTAAAACTTGTTAATGATAACATTGCTAATCAAGAGTATCAAAACGAAAGGGATTCACGAAACGCAAAATTATAGGATTCTATTTTTTGAATATTTATCGCTCATTGAGAGAAAAATTTCTTAATGGAAATTAATAGAAGAATTTATTTCACGTTATCGACGAATATAATCGAATACAAATTCCAACAACTCAACGTTGCCTAGGGAATAGAAATTTATTGTGAATGCTGCTAATTGTGTGAAATTCGATTATTACTGGCATCCTTTTTGTCTACCTCGCAAAAAATTTCAATCTAATACGTTAGGCGCTTTTCTATTCAAACCTGTACATTTAATCAGTTGCATAAATATTCAAAAAGCGATGATAAAACAAAATAGAATAGGTTTTCTGAGCAAAATCAACTTACTTTTAGAAATCCTCAAGTAAGAAAAAATTTATCTTCTTCATCCACTTTAGCAAAAAGAATTGATCGAATGTGTTGATGTGGTAAATGCTGAGGCATTTTAAACTCTCAATAACCGGTCGAGTGACACATGCACACACACAAAAATATGCATGCTGAGGCAGTTTTGCCGCAATGCATTTCTGCAAAAAAAAAGGAAGCAAAAAAGTATAAAATTAACCGAGAATTGTGGAAACGAATTTTATTTGCAAAACATGCAAATTTGGTTGCGTAAATTGAAATACTTAAATTGCAATAATGTGTTCTCTTCAGAAAGGAAAATGTCGATCGTGCTAATGGGACATTAAATTGCAAAAAAATCATGCAAACTGCGTAAATCGGAAAGCAAAACGGAACATCAAAGACGACGAAATCGATCAATTAAAGAAAAACGTTTAGAAATTTCCAAATGCAAAGAAGTTCACTGTTTGAACCACGATCACCTCTTAGAATTCTACGCTGTTTTCCGTTTGAGATTGACTCCTCTTCTCCATCCGTTCCCTTTCCACCCCAAATGAATCTCTTCTTCGTTTACATTATTAACCTATTCATTTGCAAGTATTTATACCTCTACTATCTGAATAAGATTTATAAACAAGACCAGATTTAATCGATGGCAGAAGGATTGACCAATTAGCAACAAGCAGTAAATAATATATAGCTGAAAGAAGTATGAAACAATCCTTTCGTAGTGAGTAAAAAGAGTAAAATTTTGTGATACGAGAATGCAAAGAAGTGCACAGAGGGAGGGAAGAGTCCAACGGATATACGATCAGCGATAGGCGAACAGTTGCTCTTCACTGGACATTGATTATGATACACGCGTATCGATGCTGGAAGATGAATGCTTACATTCCTCTTGCTTACTTGTTCTGCTCAACGAAAACAATGATGATATAGCCGGTAGATGAAGGCTCATTCTCTCATCTACAGTTCCATTTCACAAACATTCCTTACAAGAAACTTCAACTATTATTTTGCCTATGTAAAAACGAATGATCACACATATGTAAGATTGAATAAAGCACTGCTCATGAATATATCATAGTTGTTTGTAAAACAATTTGTGAAATACGGAAGCGAGGCTAGTTAAAAGACATCCTTAAAAAGATTGTGGACTAAGGTCTCCTTTCCCTTTTGCCTTCATTGTGGGCTTGCTTGAGCGTACGCGGCTGTCAGTGCACAGTGAGAACTTATATCTTGCTGGACACTAGCACCACCAGAAAAGGATGGTAGTTAACTTTGTACTTTTCAGCTGCCTGTCTCTGTAGATTAGAAGCGTAGCGCATTGCTTAACCATGCTCTCTCATTGGTTTGATTGTCGACATGAACCTATGCTTTTTGTACAAATTACACTGAAGATACGATCGAAAATTGAAATAATACAGCGATGCATGCGTTTTATCATTTCATACTCAATCTCATAGGGGCGAAACAGCAATTTGCATTATGTGCTGCAATTTCAAACACA
Source organism: Baylisascaris procyonis (assembly GCA_037389465.1). Classification (NCBI taxonomy): domain Eukaryota; kingdom Metazoa; phylum Nematoda; class Chromadorea; order Rhabditida; family Ascarididae; genus Baylisascaris; species Baylisascaris procyonis. The sequence goes on along the minus strand of JAZARR010000074.1, from coordinate 4,834,061 downwards.
AAAAAAACAACTAACTGACACTGGCATAATGCACTTTTCTTTCCGCTTTCATCTTTATTGACTCAATTCAAAGTTCTAGCACTGTTCCAGAGGAGGAAACGTTTCAGTAACTCAATAATCATATTACGAGTATATTTAAACTCAAAAGTTAATATATTCAATTCAATTAGCGCAAAAAAAATTGCGAAGGAAGAAAAAGAAAATACGATGCAAAGGCAGTTAGATATAGAGGTTGCCTTGAGGATGACAAGACCCCTTAATATACTTGAGAATGCTCGGTGTTCGTATTTAACTAACACTGCTGTCCTTTTCCTCTTTGCTTATCAGATCTACTGAATGAGTCATCAAAGGAAATATGACTATGACGTAAAGGCAGCAACCGGTAATACAGCAGAAATCAAATGAGGAGGACCAGTGGACCAATGTCCCACTCAGCTAGCTTAGTGATCAAACATGCTAGATGACACTCTCAAAAGCTATTCGATATGCATTTATCGCCGGTCAGATTCTTTTATTAGCTGAGATAATTGAATTCTGAATTGAATTAAATAATGAAGTGCTTTCCTGAAATGCACTAGGAAACGGCATCATAGCTAGAAAGATTTCGAGGAAAGTGAAACGATGAAAAAGAAAGCCATAGAACTTTGCAATCCGAAAATTTAGCGATGCGTTCTCCGTAATTGGCCTTTATCAAAAACCTCTTGCATTGCAGTGCATTAATTTTTTCTAGCCCGCTTATATTACTTCAAACATCTGTTTCTGAAATATCTCAACTTAATGCGAGGAAATTAAGGAGGACAGAAATTAAAAAAAAAAACTAAAATAATAGGCAAAACCGCATAGAGAAGATTGTTCTCGTAAATCATCAGGAATTTATAGCGATTCAGTGATTTTCTTGCAGTAAGCAAATGAAAACATTGTGCCCTTTAGTGCGCAGTTTAGCAAGAAATGCATAAGGGGCAACCGGCTGTAAAGCAACAAAGAGCAAAAGGTATTGCGTTCACAGAGAAAGAAGCTACAACTTCTGCAATTTAGCTTAGAATCATTCCCCATTGCGTCATTATTACACAAATGCACTAGGAAATCCGAAAAGTTATCCACTATCTTTTCAATGGGCAATAAAATCGAACTCTCACTTCCATAGTTTTTAATGACGCTCAACAAAGTTTTTTTTTGGATTGAAAGGTGGCTCACAAGTTTAACTGCTATCTACATGGCTAAAGTTTATTTTGATGACAATGTAGACATTTTAAAGAAACGAAACATGCTATGAGTGTTTCCTAACTCATCTAAACCTATCGTTAAGGAAATCGGTTATTAGTTGCCTGCAAACAAGACAGTTCACTTTCGGCCTTGAAAATCGATTAAGAAAACAGTGCTCAACTTTCATGATTCAGACTTCTACGTTGCGTTGATGATGTATTTCCATTTTTGATGGACCAGTCTTGCTAATCTCTTGATTATCTGTCTGAACTAAACTTTCTACTAGTTTGCTAGTTATACTGCACTTCTCTCTTCTCGAAAATATTTCAGTATTTTTACGCACTTCTCATAGTTTGATGCTATCTATATATAGTTAGCATTTACGCATTCGCGTAAATGTTATCTATCTGTAACTATGTCGTAATAAAAACTGCACATAAGTTCTTTCCAGGAAGGAAAATTACGAATGCGATATCCGATGAACGAATAGATGGAAAATGTTAGGTGCAATAGTGCACAAACGATAAATACAGTTAAAAGTTGGTCTTACAACTGCAAAGATGGACTGAAATTGAATTAGGAGAGATGAAGAAAATTTTTCATCACAGTACAGTGCGAAAATAATTTCAGTCTAGCGTTGAATTATTGCTTTCAACACTCTGCACTTTATGGGTACATATTAGCGATATTGGTGACGCTTCACATTGATGCCTACGTCACAATGCAAACAATAAAGCGTTACTGCAATAGAATCAAGGAGATCGGCTGCGCAGTTTTGCAGTTTTCTTTTTCGATGAAGTTTTGCAGAAAATTGTTTCTTCTTGAGCACAACGAAATGATCCACTAGAGAAATATATGCAAAAAAAAACATTTCTGCAAAGAAAAATTCAACATTTTATAAATGCTGCAAGACTAATGCAACAGCATCACAAGCAACTAGTGGTATGGCTCAACTGATTCAATTTCCATAAACCTACTGATTCCAATTGACTGGACCAATGATGTGAAAATTACTGAACCAGCGTTGACATCTTTCGACCAGCTGTTTAATCACTGATGGACAAAATCAGATGGTCGAAAATGATGCGATGAAAGCGGTTCAACCAACCCAATACAAGCAGGTGCACAATAACTCTTTTCCTCCTTCCTATTTGCCTCAATTATCAAAGCGTACGAACAACTAACACAGCAGTGACTCTTATGAGGTCACATAGACAAATAAATATTAAGCGAGATATTTGCATCAACACTTCGTGACTCGACTCCCAACCGCGAACATAGAAATATTCAGATACTGAGACGTTTGAAGAAAGAACTAATTGATGAGGGATTTGCTTTCGGAAACACTTTTAAATTAATACGAATGCAGTAGTGTAGGTGGATGCTGACGTGTATTCAAAGAAAACTGACAGTATTCAAAAGCTCTCAATGAAAACAGTACAAAACGAATGCGAAACAACCTATCCACAATCAATCGATTGTTTCTGCGAGCTATTACTGAAAATATTGCGGAAATTTGGCTACTATAAGCGACTCCAAACACAACAGCAATCCATTCTTCCTTCATAGGCAAATATGATAACACTAAACACTGACATATTTCATCTGATAGGCGTGAAAGCTATCATTAATGAAGGAAACTAGTGGGCGCATGAGTTAGTGCTGAGATCATGTCTTTGACTGAAATGGAAATGAAAAAGCAAACAAATTGCGATGAAATGCAGAAATGAACGCTCAAGAAGTTTCGGTCTCAAAAGTTGTGACTCGTTGACAACGAGAGAGAGCCTCATAAGCAATGACAACAATTGTTCCTAACTGCTAGATTCTTTCTGCAAAGTAGTAGCTGCCTCAGTTCTCTGAACATATCACTGAGATAAATAATGAAGAAAACAACAACGGAAGTTGATCCCCGGAAATATTAGGATCGAATATGCACACGATATGCGTCGTGCAACTAAGACTACGAGACTGATATCTGAAGTGCGCAGCAGACGACACACCGCTTATAACTAACTCTTTCGGTTGTGAAACGCAGCGCTTAAATGATGACGAAGGCTTGATCGCATCGCTTCGGAGTCACAATGAAATGCATCGATGAGCAAACTATATTGATCGATTGTTCGATCTACATTGCAATTTCACTGACTAAAATAAATGAAACGATATTATATTTTTTTATTTATAGTGAAAAATTCATGCTGAGAATTCAGGCTGATGTGAAAATTTAAAAAAAAAAAATTCGGACGATTATATCGAACGAAAGAGGCTGGAATGAAGAGATTGAACGATCAGTGAAAATGACCAATTCTACTCCCTTATTTGCACTAAAATATTTTCAGCGAGCCTCACATATTCCAATTTTCACTCAAAAAGAAGCGCATAACAATTCTGTTGAGAATCAAAAGTTAAACAGTTGATAGAATATCACTTAGAAGGAAGAATAGACTGCACTTCAGCAAAAAAAAAAGAACTTAAATTAGCACTTTAAATTTTCTCATCAATTCAATGTAAAGAAAACATTTGAAATTTTTTGTTACCAATTTTCCAAAGTCAGACATCTCAATGAAAAAGAGTTCATAAACAATCAACCATAAATAATCTAAGAATATTTACAATATTGATAATATAAAGTAAAATCTTATTGCATCTAACAACTGAATCGATCAACGAAGAATCAACGTCGAATAACATCACTATATTCGCACAACGCACATAACTTCTATGACGCGAATTTCTTCGTTTTGCACGGTTATGATCAAAAAGAACTATAGGCAACGTTCGCAGTCAAAACACCCGAAAGACAACGCCGTCAAACGAATTTTTTTTTTTCAATTCGACGATCAGATCTATTTTATTGTGAAAGTAATCCTCGTTCAACGATAGAGTGGCAAATAAAACGTTTTCAATGAATGCGATCAGCGAACAAACTTTCAGTGTCACCTCGAAATCATTTATTTGTCTGCAATGAACCGATTGTATAACAAATATCTCAACTGTAAAATTTGCACACTTGATGACATTTCTTAAATTATCAGCTGCAATTTTATGCAAAAATCGTGAAATTTTGCATAAAGAAATTGCCAGCAGCTAGTAAAACCTTTCTATTGTTGATCATTTGCAAGTAGAGTAGCTGCCGAAAAAAGGAATGTCCAAAGCGACAGCGAAATGATCCAAAACCTAAATCATTTGAGGTTAAATTACTGCTTAGAGCACTGTTGGCCACGTGATGCCACATGGAAATATGGAAGCGAAAAAAGAGGAACAAGTATGCAGTAAAACTCAATACTCGATATTGTTTTCAATAATGAAGCTGAGTGCTTCGATCTAGTGTCCTGCGAGGAGGAAACAATTTTCGCTGCAAGGAGATCCACGTTCAAGAAGGGAGTCGGCAGAATGATGAAAAATCTGGACTGTTGAAGAAGACAGCATGCAAATGTATGAGCAATGAAATGGCATTGACGAATAACTGCCTTATCGCATCATGAAGTTTGTCACCGTAAACGTAGAATCAGGAAGCTCAAATACCTACTAAACTTAATTCTTTATTCCTCCTCGTGTTTCAAAAAAAAAACAAACAAAACAAAACAGGCATCGAAAACAATATTTCACCACTTAATAATTTCAGTCCACTTTACATATTAAAGTGAAACGGAAAATAATAATTACATCTAAGATATCTTAATTAGCGCAACCTGTAGAGAAATTAAGAGGGAGCATTTGATGCAAATTAAGTCGAATAAAAACACTTTGAATATTTCTTCCTAATATCTGGAAAAAAATATATTTCTAAAAATCTATTAGGCGATAGAATGGATTTATAAATTATCCGTCAACGCTGAGAACATTTTAAGTCACAACCGCTTATTGAAGCAAACGCTAAATTTCGCAAATGAGGTTTCATGGCTCTATCATTTTCAGTAAATTTTTAAGAAACGATAAAAATGCCAAAAATTTTGATATCCTCTTTCAAACTCCAAAGTGGACAAATCCCGTTTGTCTTGCATCAAAAGCGTCCATGAATTCAAACTTCTCAATAAGGGTAACGAATGTAAAATCAATGCAATATGAAATTTACATCGATAAGTTAGCAGTATAAATTTTTTGCTGCATTTCCTCGCTTTGTCGATATGTTTCTGCGTCCGTCGAACGCATCAAGTGAAATAAGTAAATGGATCTCGAAAAAAATTCGGCATATACTTATTTGAGTAGTGCGGAAACGAGTTTTTTTTTTTTTTTTTAGAACAAGCTGTAGAACAGTTGGCCTAATTTGTTGAGCACATTTTTCTTCCTTTTCTGATTAGAGTTTTTATAGTGCAGAAAAATTTCCATATAATGTTCAGTTGCTGCGGAGGAAATGTTCCAGAAATTATGGCATCGCATTGTGGAAAAAACTTCAAGCAGCGAAAATCGATCGAGATAATTCCAAATATTTGGTGAGTTTCAAATTTATTTACTCATTTCAGATGCAGCATAATAAAATACCTCAAAAAATAAGACCAAATATTCGGTGATCCTTCTTAGCCCACTTTCCTTTCCTTTCAGCTTTCGCCTGATCCTTTTCTTGTGCATTCATTTGCGGCCACGAAAAAAAAAATCGAAAACATCATCACTTAGGAGCCAGTAGTCATAAATGGAAACAAAAGCCCCTTATGACTGTAAGCGTAAACAAAAGCGCATATCGCAGATCTAACGCAAGTCACATATATTGAAGCCACGACTCTAACGAACACCGAAGGAAAATCCAAAAATATTGTAATTTTATTACACATTCCTTTCTATTATAAACATTGTTATATGCATATCTTTTTCTGTTATATCACCTCTGTATATGTTAAAGATTCTATTATACGCTCACTCATGAGCATCTATAGATACTTTTGTGAAAAAAAAAAAAAACTTTGCTGCAACATTGCGACTGTCATATTCAACAGGATTTTAACAAAAAAATGCGGAGAGGAAGAACACAACGAGATTTTAAGGTGTTGAGCACGTGATTTGCGGCTAGCAACGTGAAGTTGAAATTTTTTAACGGAAAGCTGAAATTTTCTGCTCTTCAAAAGTAGGCCACAAATAATGGGAGATCAAGTAGCTTGCCGGTGCTGAACGCTTGTGATTGCACGTGAACGATTTAATGCGAAGGGAAAAAACTGGAAGGCTGATAACGCCTATGTCCTCAAATAATGTAGAGTATAAAAATGCGACAAATCGAATTCAAAACAAAGGGGAAAGCGCATCAGGGGACCCCGCTAGGCAAATGAAAGGGGTGATTGATATTCGCCTTTGCGATTTCAATAATCACATCAACCAGAGTGAAAATTGCCAATAACAACAGAAAATACGCAATAGTGCGCTTGCATTTCAACTGAACCACTCGCTCATAAAAATGTTCCACGAAAAGTGCAATCCAACTGATTCATAATGTATGCTAATTATTCTACCGATCCTATGCAATCTATATCACTTTAAAGTGGAAAATATAACCGTCAAATTTAGAAGCTGAACGTTCATTCGGGTTCAAAATTTCATGTGGTAAAGCATTGGAGATTGTGCCTAATTGAAGCCAAACCACTGCACTAACATATGCGAAGACCCACACAACATAGCAGCAATCGATCGGTCGCCGTAATGCGTTTTGCAAATGAAAAATTTGTAAATGAGGTGAATAATTAGAGGTGCTTATCGTGCAGCTGGCACGACACATCCGTTGCGTAGAACACAACAGAATGCAATCAGCTTTACGGATAGTCAAGAAAGAAAAAAACACCGAATTAACGTCTTGTTTGCGGTTAATTACACTATCTGATTGAACTTGTGGTAAATTTAGAGCAGAAATTACAGCTATTATGTCATATTTGCATATTCGCAAAATAAAACAGCGCTAAAAAAAAGACTGCATTCTATTCGTTGAAATTTGTTTATAAAGTTGCATGTCAAGAAATCGTCCAGAAAATGACGAAAGCGAAGAGTTAGTCGTACGGTGAAGATCAAATCGCTTAGATAACGAAACCGTAGTCATTCTCATTCGCAAACTAAAAAAAAACCCCAGATAGACACCGCATATAGACACGTATATAAATATTTGCAGACATGACGTGCATTAATCGACGATACAGAAGTTGCATAGGATGAATAAAATCCACAATTTGCAAAACTCTTTTACAAACACTGATTTATGATATATATATATATATATATATATATATATATATATATATATATATATATATATATATATATATAAGCATATGCAAAAATGATATATACGTAGAGAGCTGTTTTTGAGTGTTCATGGAGATCCAAAAAAAATTGTAAGTTGAGTGGTTTATGAAATAGATAAGCAACACTACAAGCGGAAAAGCAGAAGGAACAAGAAAATCAAATTTGGAACGGCGGCTCATAATGGTGGCTCATGTTTCATCAATCCGTCGTCAAAAGAACATGATATGAAAACCACGCATCAGTTGTAGACGATTTTTAGTGTGGAAAATATCATAGAAATTTTCAGCCTTTCGACCTTCGATCTAATATAGCAGTTAATCATCCGAATACAGTATGACCTAGGAAAAGGGGAAAAGATAATGTCGCCTTAAGTCTAATTAACATAAGAACGGCCTTCGACGGCGTTTTTCTTTTTCATCAAAAATATTACTTACAAACTTACCGATAGAAGCATCAAATGTAAAACATTCAAAGAAGCACAAGAACGAATGGAGTGCGTCGGTGATAGCGCAAAAAAATCGAAAATTTTTGAAAAAAACCTATGAGAAAACCATACAAAAATATAGAATTCATGGGTTAGCAAAGTAGATAGTGTAATGGCTAACAAGAATAGAAAAAAATTGAAATTTTTGAATCACATGAAGTGTGGGATCGCTAACTTTGATGACTACATAGTTTTAGACTTCAGTGAGTAGTATCGTGGTAAAAATCGCGAAAAATGGGCGAAACTGGAAGGAGTCATAAAATGACAAATGCTTGAGATTCCTTTTTGCTTGGAAGTTTTGAAACATAAACTTCGAAAAGTGTGAGCAAAACGCTCTCTTCAGAGAATGCAGCAGGAAAAAAACTCTCGCGGATCTGGTTGAAAAAAAAAACATTTCTGAAATTTTCCGAATATGTGGAATGGTATTTCAATATGTGCTTCATAAATCACAATTGTCAACTAAAGTAGTGAAAGATTATGCGTCTTCATTATTTGCTGATCACCCCAAATGCAAAACGAGTGAAAAGTAATAAGAACGCAACTATAACCCCCAACAGCTACTGCTGTCCTACCAATTAAACATTTAGCCTTATATTGGGAAGCTCTGAGCGCAGTATTCCAACAAACTCATCGTAGATAGGAAGATTATGATAGCACAAGCTAGTATCAATATAATCTCAAAATAATAGCCACACTGTTGAGATCTTTTTTTAGCTGTCACCATTTTTGAAGGATTCCATCAGGACGGTGGTAGTAATAAAGTGCATTCTCTCTTAAAACCAGTTTTACAAATCCAGAATCACCCTCTAAAAACGTGTCCATAATCTGCATTAGAGCTGTTGTAGTGCAAAGTTAACGTGGCATCTACATGTGCCAAAACTTATATTGGTATGGAAGTGTTGATCAATGAAAATGTGATCTGGTGGAAAGGAATGTTTGGAGAGATGTGAACAATCCGATAGTATAGAATATAATGGCAAAAGTTCATGAATCAACCTTCTGTGATTCACGAAATGTCACGGAACGGAGGAAGACAAATAAACTTGTCACTTGGTGCGATTAGTGTTCGCGCAGACGCGACATAGGCATGTGGGCCTTTACAAAAAAAAAAAAAAAAAATTGCAGAGACATTTGAAAAAAAAAGAACTTTTCAGTTATCGCGCAAAAGGAAACTCATTAAGTGAATAAAGGATGTAAAAAATAATGTAAAAAATAATAATATCTTTTCTTTTGTGGATCTTTCATTGCTCCTCAAAAAGCGAATCCACTCGATTTCAATGTATAATCCTATCATTGCAAATCATTCCACCTTAACTTCCAATTTCTTCAGTTAAATGGGAAGATGCCCATCTTATGTCCACTGTTCTAGTAATTAATGCGAACAAAGTGTCCACTAAAGAAAAGGATTTCTGTATATGTGTTTGAGTGCAATAATCACTTCTATTATATCTGCTAAATGGATTCGATTTCGGTATGACGCAAAAATTTTTTTCCCCTTAAATTCAGGTCGCATTAGATGATAGAACAGATATCCAAGCCTAAAGCAGCATTCAATCGTAATGACAAATTACCGCAAATAACAATTATAAGAATATTATGATGCAAGAATGATTTTCCTATTAAGTAGAAATGAAGATATATCTGAGCGATTTGTATTTATTTAATTAAAAGTAATTTAAGTTTAAATCATTAAGCTTAAGTAAGTGATTGTAATTTATAGCCTTTACTTGATAATTGTGGCCATGTAGCAAAAAAAAGAATGAACACCATCAAAACTTTACTCTTATCTTTATTACTCTCATCATCCAATCTATTGAATAGAAAATGTTGATTGCGCATTATTGAGTGAGAGAAATGTTTCATCTAATAAATCAACAATTTCTTCATCTAAATGCAGATTTTTTTGGAACATTGAATTCCTTTCGTAAAATGATCGTTTTTATTAGCAAATATTTCGATTAAATCCATGAACGTCCATTTCAAGGCATTAATTTAAATAACAGGGGTTCTAAAAGAAATTTCAAACGAAATATGTAATTACTAACGCATCTATCGCAAAATACAACCTATACTAAGGCGAGAAATTTCCTTCTACATTTGCTTTGAGCTAAGAAAACAATTTTTCTTTTTTTTTTTGCTGGGAATATATCAATAAGATTTTATTTCATTCATCATAGAGTTTTGTGAGGTCCACCGAGTTTGAGTAAAGATAGAATAGCCTATAGAGAGGCAATTACAATTGCCATTTTGCAAAGCTAGATGCTTGAAGTGTTAAGAATAATAAATGTCAAATGGGTCATTTATAAAGATGTAAAAAGAAAAGCTTATTTCAATAATTCATAAAGAGAAAATGTTGAAAATTATTGAAGAATCTATCTATTCGGATGCAATATTAGCAGAAGGAATGCACAACGATTGTGCGCAGAGTGGAACGATATACGAATATCGACACAACCAATCCATAAGCCTAAGGGGAGGAAATCAACGATTACGAAGTGCTTTAGAGTGCAGAATTGCTGCATCGATCTTACTTGTGCGTTTTCAAATTGTATTCACCTCGTTTATGCATCATTCTATATTGCCACATTATTTTAATTAATTAGTATTTTCTATCTGTTGTGTATGAAAGTAAATATTGTAGTCATGAAATTAATTAAGTTTTCAAACGATTGAAACTTCGAATTGTTGAATAGAATTTTGGAGTGCTAGCAGAAAATAGACTATTAAATTTTTAGCACAAAGATAGCTTTATTTCACATGTGATCGCTGGAAATCCCTCAGAAGATTTGTGAGAGTGCATCGACGCAGGATGATGAAGCAAATTCTGCAGAGGAAAGTTACTGAATTAGTTAATAGGTATATTTAAAACAAAGTTTAGCAAGAAATATCTATTGCGTATAGGAAGTGAGGAAGAGAAACGCCGATGAAATAAAAGGATAGCATCTAAAAAAAAACGCATTATTTAATTAATGAATAATTGAATAATGTTTAAGAATAACGCGTATGATGTATGCAGAACATCGAATTAATACGAATAGCAACGATGGCACGATAAGGAATGCTGTGATGGTCGGCGTTAAACGAATGGGCAACGTTCGACAACTCAACGTAGTGCATGCTGTGGTGCGTAAAAAAAATTCCCGCAGATAAGTGGAGACTGCAATTGCGGCGCCATCAATAGATAGAAACCCTAAAACGCGCAACAACTGGGGCTGTGGAGTATGTGAAAGTTTAGAGGACTGAAAAGGAGTGTGGCACTTCTCCGGTATTGTAACCACTTGAAAGGGTATGGAACATTGTTCAGATTCAGGTGCCTATTGTTTGATTGCAATAAACGATGCGAGTGTATAAAGCGTACCGTCATATAACTAACGAACACAACCGCATAGTCTACGTGACAGCTTAGAATGAGCCTATCGCTTGATAGTGCCACTAAATAAAACAGATGCCGATAACGCATTATAGAACTGAACGTTCAGGAGCATGCTCCTATTATTAACATAAAAAAAGTTCGCTCACTGATGTCTTTGAAGTATGGATGAATCGCTTTCTTCTTTGAACCCCATAAAAAACTATTGGACTCAAAAATGATTTCGAACGTTTTCTATCTTTTCTAAAGCAGATGCAATGTCTGTGCCATCGATGCAGATTTAGTTTAAGTGCGTTAATTTACAAAATTTTTACATTATGAAATTCACTATCATCCACGAAATATTTGTTTGAATCGCTTATTAGGCTGATATATATTTCTATATTCCTTTCAGATCGCTTATTAGGCTGATATATATTTCTATATTCCTTTTCAGTTCCTTTCAGATTGCATTTCACTTCCGCCGTCATTATTCATAGTGCAGGCAAAATGACGAAGAACTACACAATCCGAACAAAAAACTTCAGTCAATTTGTAGAAGCGTTTAAGCTGAACGCAAATTGTTGTTAGAAGCTTCAGATTTAGCAAATAGCTCCGAAATGTATCTTCAAACAACTAACTGCTTAAACCTGAATTCCCCAAAAACAACTGTTCACAATGAGCAGTAAAGCATCATCGCAAATTGTGGAAAACATTGCTTAGAAAGAATGTGCTTTCATTTAGAACGAACCTCACTATAATGCGTGTATACATGAACCTCTAAATTTAGAAGCTTTTTGTTTAATTTAATTTAAAAGAAAAGATGGCTGGATGCTCTCGCTCATGAATTAGGAGTAGATAGATCTAAGAATGCCCTCAATTTAAAATGCATAAATATTGGGAAACAAGCACATCATAGCAAAATATAACTGGATTCAACGATACTTGTTACCCTTGTCGGCCATTTTAAAAAAATAGGACTCCACATTCCGATATTCCGTCAGGTCATAAATAAACCGACTCATCTACACCTCTCACTTCTCATCTAATTCAGTGCAAGGTGGTAATTTAAGTATCCTAGTTCAAATGTTTCACAACACACAGCCTAAGTAAATAGGGATTAAAAACACTCGTAGAATAGTTTCTACCTTCATATAATTTTTTCAGCACTCGCAGAATGGAAGTATCTTTGCTACGCAACCCGCACATTGGCCTAAGTGCTACTATGAAATTTTTTAGTGAGCGGCTAGTATCTGGCCAATATGCATTTATCATACGAAATTCAAAGCAAATAGCTCTTTCCAGGCAACTGAATATAAGTTATGGATGGGCAAACCCGATCTAAACATTTACAACCTCAATCATTTGACCGACCAATGCCGTAAATCACCAACAAATAGTGTGCACAGCGATGCACTCACTTTTTATCGCATCAACCGCCCACGCAAATTGCCCTCAAAGGTCATGCTTGACTAATCATTAGCTGAACCATGCCGATGTCGGATGCATCCCGATACATCCCTATATGTTTGTTTCTTTGGTGTAGAGATAACAAGTATCTCATCTTTCTTTAATTTTATTCATTCGCAAATCCTTAGAATTTTGCCGCTTTATTGCTTCTGCTCCTTGCACGATCTAGTTTCTCTGAACTTTTTGAAGAAGTAGTGGCGGAATATTTGCTGAATTGGAAATAAGACTGATTTCTTTGCTTAGGTTGCTAATTAAATGAAGAAACCGAATTATGTTCGCATAGTACCATAACTCCATTTTCTCCACCAGCGTTTCTTTGCTTCGATTAATCGTCCCAGGCTTCTTGCATTTGGCAGAGATTTGCAGTACGACGACGAGCAAATGTAAGGAGATCATATGTGCGCGATATTTCTGCGCACAGCCATGCTACGGAATGGAACTGGCTCGAACCGTATTTCCAGTCGAGTGGTGCGATATTTGGTTATTCCTGTCCGTTTGTCCTGCAGTGATATAGAGCGCATTTATGTTGCTGCATACACAAAGACACCACCTGTACATGAATATAGGACAGAAATGTTTCTGCGTGCTTGTGCACTTGCGGTTTGCTTTTTTTTTCATTTCGTATTAATGTTTCCTCAACCTGACGTCAAGAGGCCTGTGCAGACTTGAAAGACAGCGATTAAGGTTGCAGAGGTTCGTTACCGTAGAAAGAAACAAACACAGGCGTCCGGCACTGTCAGGCTGTATGGTTCCCCGTGCAGTGAAACTGCAAGAGGTTATACGGCGGGTATTCGGTTGTCGTGTGTCACTTCTCCTGATGCAGCCGTCAACATTTGCCACTCGCAACGAGAAAATCGACTGAACAACGTCTATCTCTCTGCTTTTGTGATGACACTATTTCGAGGCGCTGCCAAAAACGCAATCATCTCTTCCGTAGATGGTGATGCAACATATCACATGACAAAATTCTTCACACTTTTAAACATCTTTCAACTAAAGTTATACACTGATGACCGACGTCCTATTAACTACTAAATTTATATCTCGTTGAAAGTCCTGATGAAATTCTATAATAATGGAAAATTTTGCTCAAGTTCTGTATATTTGTTCCTGTCCTGTTCATGTCAAGTACCTCGGGGACCTGTTGAGCCCCATTCGCTCCCATCCTATGCCTTCTATCGTTGGCCATAGGGCCGTACTATAGGTTCGTCCTACCTCGTTGGCGGGCTTTCATGCGTCCGCATAATTACCACTTCCTACTATCAAATGCAGTGGGAGGGCAGCAGTGTATACATCAAAAAATTTTGTATGCTCATGCCCAAATGCCTCCATAGACTATCAAAATGTAGATCAAAAACACCCAACCGCTGAACACAATTAAAGACTATGCGCTTGTAGATCAAAACCCACCGCCTCCCTCCTCCCTTCACCCTCCAGACACCTTCAGAGACTGTGAGCGTAGATCAAAAAATCTACCACACCCGACTAACGAGTACCGCCAGAAACCACCAACGCGCTGACAGAACATACCGTAGCAGCACACGAAAGCTGCCAAAATGTTTCTTTGGTAGATCAAACGCGCTACATATGAAGCCGCCAACCCCCGAACGACTTGAGAAATCAAGGGCGAGCGCCACTGCTCAAGTTAAACCAGAGTCCCCACCGCATTCCGCACCTTCGCAGCCGGAAGCTGTCGGCAACGGCCGGACAAAACTCAAGGCCCGAACATGAAAGCTACCCAGGCTGTCTCAACAAACGGCTAGAAAATCCAGCCTACCTAGGCGGAAGAAGTCAGATTCCATTGCAACCCCGCTTACACAGACCACCTGATAAAGTAACTCGAGATCATGGAGGCTAGAAACTTCGTGTGGCCACAATCCTCAGTAGTCCGCAGAGCTACAGGCACGCCAGTGCGACCTTAGACGGACTGGCGTGGACTCCCTTGTTCACTTGACACGACCACGGCCTGTTGTTTCAACTGGCCTCATTCAGTGTGAGCACGACAGCGGCAAAGCTTTAACCAACGCCACTCTCGGTTCAGCTACTTGGATTTGGAATCAGCCCTCTCAAAAAGTCATTAACAAAATCCCCATTTAAAAAACCGAGAGCGACGAAACACAAGGCATAACAGCAATACACAGAAATTTGCATGTGAAACAACAACATGCTGCAGCAATAACAACCATAAAGAACACTACAAAAAATCACAAAATGCGGAAATATATGCCTCAAAGAAAATGCAAAATACAACAATATAAATCGGTAAGCTATCACTACTTCGTTCTCTGGATATTCAGTCGACTCGTCTATCCAAGTAGCGCTTGGATAAGACCGTCCTAGCCGCTTCTTTTGCCTGATTTTTCATTGTTCCAGCATCCAATCGGTACTCCTGCCATCCTGAAAACACTCGATGAATATCGCATGGAAAGCACTTGAGAGCCCATTGAACAATGGGATTGAATGATGAAATGCTTGGAAGAGCGAATGAAAGCATTCAATAAACGCACAAAAATTTACGCATGTATGAATGACAATTCTTGCGCAATGTATGCGATGCTAATTCGTCATATGCAAATCTTAGCTCTTTTCACCCTATAAAAGTCTGTAACCTCGAATTAACTACATCACTTAATCTGCAACAGCTAAATATCCGCATGCATTAAAAATTTAGAGATATGCTACGCAGTGCTTTCCGGATGAAGTGGAAAATAAAAGGTGGAAAAGATAAAATTTTCTAAGAAAAATGTAGTTCAAGAAGGCTGTTTTCATATCATCTCACTGCTATAGAAGAAATTCAAAGACATTTTTTCGCCATCATTTGGAAATGATCTTCTTCAACTCGTTTACCTCGAACGACGAAACAACCTTTCCATGTTTAAATAGTGAGACGTCTTAGAAGAGTCTTAAAAATTCTTACTTCCGCTAATGACGTATACTTCGTAACCAAAACTGCCCGCTGACGAAGCGTCGGAGACCTGTGGCAAAATAAAGTCACTAATTGATGGAAACGTTATCCCCCACAACGCAAATCGTCTAAAATGTCTCAACTCAAATAATTCATATGACGAAAGTATGTTGCTCACTGCACCTTAGTGACAGCCGATGAAGCAGAAAATATTACATTTGAATTATGCTCATCACCTAAACGAAGAAAACAAGGCCACTTACTGTATCGATAAGCGCAACCATCTAGATGTGTAGAGTGCACTCTAACAATTTGAATTTGCAACAGCCGTATGATTTTCATACTGCATCATAAGCTACGATCACACTCGCTGATCCTGACAGAGAAGTAAACAACGCCATCATAAGCTCTCCTAACTACTAATCAAAATATGAAAACCTGAATTTTAAGAGGTGCCTCGAACTTAGGTTTATTTTGTGATGATCGAGAAAGCAGACGAAATATTAACAAGATGATTTCCACGCTTATCTTGCACATTAAGTATTGTCGTGGAAAAACAATAACAGATCACAAAAGATTCAAATGCAACTTCTCCCAATCCCCTCCTCCATTCAACTCTGCTCATCACATGCAAGGTAAATTTTTTCCCAATCCCCTCCTCTATTCGACTCTGCTCATCACATGCAAGGTAAATTTTTTCCCAATCCCCTCCTGTATTCGACTCGCTCATCACATGCAAGGTAAATTTTTTCCCAATCCCCTCCTCTATTCGACTCTGCTCATCACATGCAAGGTAAATTTTTTCTCAATCCCCTCCTCTATTCGACTCTGCTCATCACATGCAAGGTAAATTTTTTCGCAATCCCCTCCTGTATTCGACCCTGCTCATCACATGCAAGGTAAATTTTTTCCCAATCCCCTCCTCTATTCGACTCTGCTCATCACATGCAAGGTAAATTTTTTCCCAATCCCCTCCTCTATTCGACTCTGCTCATCACATGCAAGGTAAATTTTTTCCCAATCCCCTCCTGTATTCGACTCTGCTCATCACATGCAAGGTAAATTTTTTCCCAATCCCCTCCTCTATTCGACTCTGCTCATCACATGCAAGGTAAATTTTTTCCCAATCCCCTCCTCTATTCGACTCTGCTCATCACATGCAAGGTAAATTTTTTCCCAATCCCCTCCTCTATTCGACTCTGCTCATCACATGCAAGGTAAATTTTTTCCCAATCCCCTCCTCTATTCGACTCTGCTCATCACATGCAAGGTAAATTTTTTCCCAATCCCCTCCTCTATTCAACTCAGATATCACATGCAAGGTAAATTTTTCACGAGAGAGGTAATCGAAAAAGCCTTGAACGTAGAAAAAATATCTCTATGAGCTTCCGCTTATTGAAAATATGCTTTATTTAGGCAAATATGTTATCAAAAGCGTTCATTGTTTTGATAAAACGTGCTATCAATTTTTATCAAAGTTTCTAACTTTGAGTTTTCCACGAAATTCTACTAATTCAAAGAAAGAAGCAGCCAATAAACTCTCTATAACACTAACTAAGAACATACCTCTTTCCATCGAAGTTCGTTCGATTCGTCGTATTAAACCGCTTCCTCACCACAGCTCCCTTCTTTAGGTGTTTCGTCACTTCGACCATCAGAGAATTTGTTGTTCTGAAGTTGTGTGGAATATTTTTTATATAATAGAAAGAAATTAATATGTTCTGAGGTACTAGAAGCGCAATGATCGCTCCTTCGAACACAAACTTCAGAACGATAAAGAAGTAAATGAGCTCAGAACTAAATCTCTATTGCCTTGATTTCATCTATATTCTTTGTTGCCATCTAAATTCGATCTGAATGTTTTCAATAAAAACATTTCCACTAAAATAAACTTTCTATCAAGTGATCACCAAACAGAAATGAACACGAAAGTTAGAGTTTAGTATAAATGAATCTGTGAATCAGTATTTCCAAGATAGTGGAACCGCACTTAGACCAATTTTCAATTCCAAAGCTCATTTTGCTAATGAGAAACTTGTTCACCTTATACAACAATTTACGAAATGATTAAGTAATCGGAAATAGAACAGCATTCCTTTTTATCGAAAACAAAAGGTTTCTGCATGATAAAATATTGCCAGGATTAAGCTCTGCAAATTTTTTTTCACTGTCCATTACTCTTCTATCACTTCAAATTACAGATATGAAACACCTTGTCAAAGCAAGATCCAAATAGACAAGCGTAAAACTCTGGCAATCACTTCCCCTAAAAATGATAATCGTCACAAGTCCCCCCTCCCCCTCCCGGCCTTACTTCCTTGTTTGAACGCCGGGAATCACTTCAAGATGGTAGCTCCCTTTTCTTCCATTCTTACTTACTCACGAGACTCGTATCCACGATACTTACCACCTCCACATAATGAGGGGAGATATCAAAAATTTCTTCGAGGACTATAACCTTTCAAAAAAAAATCAGAACAAATTACAGACAATGCTTGACTATGTGCCCTCGAAAATTTGGTGATGGAAATTTTTAGTGAGAATCAAAACCTCCTGGGATGTACTTCACGAAGCACCGAGTGGCATCGATGTCTCAACTTTATCCATAAGTTCTTCCATCTTCCACCTCAACGAGGCCTTCTGTCAAAACCAATAAGGAGCATATATCAAATAGAATGAAACCTTCGGTGATGATAATCGAAACTCGATGGTAATAAGAACAGCAAGTGCTAACCTCTGACTGCACAGAATACAGAAGGTGCCGATCCGTCAAAAAACTTAAATAGTTCGGCGATCACCTCATCCATTGTTGGTCGACGTAAGCTGCACCGAACCAGAAGCACTCGACACATCACTGGAAAAACAGAGCACGATTCGAGGTATAGGCCTAATTTTGCACCATAAACCACTAAGCTACAGACCGTGATGCCATACTAAAAATTTCGTAGCTTGTAGTGTTTGAAGTCGGAAGTTTTGTACCGTTGAAAGGCTATCCTGACATTGAACTAATAAGTTCTTCTCATAGAAAGAAAATCGAAGCTTTAAGGTTCAACTACCTTTTTCTATTTCTAACCAAATATAGGCCAAAAATACAGTTTGATTTCTTACAAAAGCAACAAAAGTTTGATTTCCTGACTTCAACCAACACAAAATTTATTCCGATCAAAACAAAAATCTATAGCACTAGGTATTTATGAGCCTGAATGAAATACGTCCATTAAAATGCACAAAAAGGGTCGTGCAAATGACTGAAAGAAGACTTGAGAGTTGTGAAACAACGATGAAGCAAACAAACGAAGATAATGAATTAAAATTAGTGCGAAAGAGAATTGATTAAACATTCACAACGGAAAAGATCATGACTTAAAAAAAAAAAGAAACACGGGAGCAGAAGAAATTCAAGAAAAGAGAAGGAAAATAATCTCACAATTCAACATATGCTTGCAGGAATTTTATAACGCTGATGGTGAGTGGTGTTGGGTGTTGTGTACCAAATATGGCGAAGATTCGTGCAGTAAATCGCGAAGGTATATCTGGAAGAGGTCATCTTCCAAATTCAAAGTGAATTAATCGCTTCCTCACCTAAGTAGTGTTTTTTCAGGTAAACACATACACTACTGATTTATCAGTTTTTGTGATTACGAAAAAGATAAGGACCCTGTTCGGATAGAACAGGATTAATCAACAACAGCTAGGCCCCTTCCTCAACCTCCCCCCCCCCCCAAAAGAAAGGAAATAACCATGGTGCCTGATTAAACGAGCATTTTCTTCATATCTGGAAATAAAGCACTAATCGGTCTCTCCAACATAGCTCAGGACCCTCAATTCCCCACGATCGTCAGGGTCGAATAAAAAAGAAGCAGGGAGGATGCAATGACCATTTACTCTACAAAGGAAAGTTTCTCTTAACAGTTATCACCATCTGGCTTATAAATGCCTCCTATTCACCAAATTAATTTTTGGAGTCCACTGATCATATATAAGAGAAGTGATGAAGAAAAGAGTTATCCTTGACAACGATCGCCAAAATATGAACGGAATATATAACAATAATTAAGAGCTAACCATTTAAAAATGCGGTTCCCGCATTTTCAGCGCTTGATGATAGAGATCGCGTTATTCGTTCTTTTTCCACAATCCTGTCAGCACAGTTACTCGAAGTCGACGAACAATTTCACTGAAATAAAGTACCTTCTGAATTATGCATATTGAACTATGTGCGACACACTCCCAACATGTACACCTCATCGAAGCAGGAACAAACCCTCACCGATATTTCCCTCAAAGATCCTAAAAAAGGTTTGGCACAATGTAAAGGGAGTGACGAACGTGAAAATTCGCCCAATTCAACTGCATACGCACACTAAATCGCTCTTACCGGAGGACAACGGCATTCTTGCAATTCTTAGGTGAATATGAACCATTGGTGCATCCAGCACCTCTCACATACCCCTCACCATCATGACACCACTGAATCACAAAGGAGTCACCAATCGTACAAAGCGGAGAAACCCCTCGAAACTCATTAAGTAATAGAATGCAGGTTGTGCAATATGTCTGTCACAGCTTGCGCAACCACAATGGCATGTAATGGAAGAGATAAATGAGGTATGCATTGTGATGCAAGAAAAATGAAAAATAAGAATGAAGCATGAAACGAGAACAGTCTGCAGTAGTGGTTTTTGGTATGTCAAACAGATTTGTACTGTACACATTCAGTTCTAGTTTACTCTAGCTAAGCGTCGAACATCTCACTGAGATGACCCCGCGACCGATAAATTTGTGGCACAATAACATTTATGTTAGGGGTGAGAATATTTTCGGCTTAAAATTGCAACATTCCAATCATAACTTAGTCTAGAAAAATCGCAGTACGAACAACTATAAAGTCGAAGCTCAAGGGTCATTAACAACATGCTCATCCCCTTCTACCTACTCATCAACACTGCGTGTTCGATTACTTTGCATTAACGATTTATACAACCATCTGTTGTGGGATCGATTCAGAGTGATTGTGAAAATCGTTGAATGGCCTCATAATGCAATAATTCAGAACCACCTGCGGTTTAAAACCCCGCTCTTGCGCCTTATTTTCTTTTTTTCACACAGTGGAGTGATGAATCACATGTTAAAGTGTGCAGCTGTAAATCTTTATACCTCCTCAATATAGACTAATCCTTAGAAGAACACCTGTAGAGCACAGTACAACTTACTGGCCATCATTAAGGAGCTGGCATTGCCGCCCAATGACTCCTTTTCAACATCTCAACGGGGTCACTGACCTTCAGTAGAGTGATGGCACAGCCTTAATGACTCATGTTCAACAGCATAATGGAGTCATTATAGGCAACCGTTGAAGAGTTGGCGTCACGCCGAACATCTCCCTTCAACGGTGAAATATCTCTACAGGTCACCGCTAAGGAGCTGGCATGTTCGCCCAATGACTCCTTTTCTGCGGCTTTGAGAATACCGTACGGGAGCTCAAGCACATTAAGGCTCCAACAATTTATCAGACTGCCAAAAACTATCATATAGAATTCGCGTTGGCAAAGAAATAAACCAATTAAGAAGGTCTCCCATCACTGTTATAGGGTTTATAGAAATTTACAGCTGCAGCTCAATACAAATATCGAGCAACGTACACAGAGCAGAAAAAAAAAGAAAATAAGGCGCACATAAATCCCCACAACAATGGTTGACTGAACAATTGCGGATATTTTGCGCCATCCAATGCAAAGTAAAATGAATATTCTTGTGCCTTTTCACTATTCAGCAAGTTATAAACCGAACAGTATGAGCTTCAACTTTGTAAGTCATCGCACCGCGATTTTTCTAGCCTAACCTGGGACTGAAATGTTACAATTTCAAGCCTGAAATATCCTGGCCCATAACATGAATATTATTGCGCCACAAATTTATCGGGCACTGGGCTGCGTTAAAACAAATTTTCTTTTCAGAAATCCTTTCGCTTTTTATGCTCCAATCATAGCGACGCTACCTTAAATGAGATATTGAACAGCTCAACTACAGCAAAGTAAACCTAAAGAATCCTGTCGCAAATCTGTTCAACGTCACTAACAACCATCCACTGCGGATTCCTTTTCATTTGTGTGTAGTTCCTACCGTACACTTCCAATCACATCACAATGCATACTTCATTATCTCAGCAATTTTAGGCCATCGAAGTGGCGCAAAATGTGGCTGAGCATATTGCAAAACGTGCATTTCTATTAATATGAGTGTCGAAAGGCTGCTCTTCTTTGCACGACTGACGCAGCTCTGGGTTTCAACGGTGTCATGACAGGACGGGGCATATGCAAGAGACGATTAGATCCACAGCAATTCAAATTTACCTAAGTAAAGCAAGAACGTCTATCCTCGGGAAAAGTGATTCGGCGGTGTTAAAATGTAGCTGAATTCAGGCAACTTTCACATTCAGCCCTGCCCTTTACTAATCTGCCCAGACCAACGATGCAATCTTACAGAAATCATTGAGTTCAACTGATTTACATTAATCATGAATATCGCCATACGAATACGGCAGTTGATAAGATTAGCTTCCTTTTCATAGTCGGTGAATTAGTGACAAATTCATTTCAAATTTCTATGAAGACCTATAAACTTTTTTAAACCGAAAAAAAATCCTTTCCGCACAGAAAATAACCATGAGAAAACACCCACTGCAGCATCAAAAAAACTTGCAATTATCGAGTACAAAAAAGAAAAATCAAACCCCCACCTATCGTGTCAACTACCTTATCCATATGCCGACTTGTGTGATTAATATAAGATCAAGGCGCCTGATAAACTCTATGAAGGCCGCAAGATTGCAAATTTTTCAGGAAAGCTTGGGAGGATGACGGAAAGAAGATGGATTCTACTTTGACAGGAAATCCAGTTTACCACTGTTGCGGAATCCTTTCAAGAAGGAATCGGGAGCATGAAACTGATTGGCGCCTTAAAGTTGCTAAGAAAAATTTTAAGTAACTTATCTTGCGCCACAGTTGATATGTTCGTCTTCAACGCTGCTGGTTGTTCGATTATGGCCACTGGTTCCATTGATCTTAACTGGTCCAACGCCACGATAACTGTCTTCATTACTGACAACTGGTCACTGTTACGATCCACTCTTCTATAGTTCGATTCATCGATCGTCCACTGCATCTCCCGTCAGTCACCATACTCGGATTCCTCTTCCCCGTTTCCTTCTTCGAAAGTCTAGAGGCTAGTCCACATTCGTCGGCCAAAGCCATGCTCTTCTGTCCTCATAGCACACCTTCACGACTGCGTGGACACGACTTTCCATGCTATTCTTCATGTTTCCGGCTAACCACATGCCATAGTGGATCAACGAACGACAATCAACACACCTCAAACTTCCCGCTAGCTCCATTGAAAGACCAAGGTGCAGCAGTGGAAGCACTCTCCAATCTTTAGGTCATCCTGGTCTTAAGATCTACGTCGCTGTTCACCTTCTTTCTTCCTCATCTTCTATCTTCTTTCATCCTTTGCCAAATCAAAGACAGGAAAGTATAGACATAAAACAACGTGTCAACTGAACAGAACTTGAGCGAAGATCAACGATTAGCATACGCTAATCTCACAAATCACACTCCGTTCATTCCAATAACGCAAACGATACAAAAATATAGAGGCAATAAAAAACAAATATACATTAAAATAAACAACATTCTCCTCTGGAGAATCAGAGAAAAGTCCTCCATAGGAAAGGTAAAGAAAACAACATTTACGCGCTTCATTTCCATCTATCACTCCCCCCCCCCCACTTTCAGCAAATTAGTAGTTAAGCGTTCAAAAAAAGATATCAAAAAGTGCTTCGGCTCACGAAACCTACCGGTCATAAAAGTTCACAAAAAATCTTTGATTTGGTTTGTTTCTAGCTATACATAAAACAACTTTACTTCACGCTAATTAATCATCACTATTACACGAGAAAAACTAACGCAACAGACGGTCAACTGGAAAGCGGTAAATTTTGAAGGCTCGTCTTTATGACGAAAACTATACCGACCAAATTTTACCGAATAACTCTTGTGGCCGCAAATTGAAACTAGCCAGCAGAAGGGCAGACATAGACACAGAAGCAGATAAAGACAAAGACATATACGTATGCATACACAGACATAACGTGGTCATATTGCGCTTTCGTGCAAACTTGGAAAAAGCGCATAAAAAGCTTCAAATTTGTTTTTTGATCAAATCACCCCATCTTTCCATTCAACGAGACTACATTATCACTACACCATTCCAAAATTACGTTGGTCAATGAAGATGACCATAATATTCTTTCAAAAAGTTCTCTTACTGATGATTGAAAGAAATATCGAAAAAATAATTAAAATCCCCTCCTTCCCTTCTGCATAAACTTCGCATTCTCACATTGCAAACTAAAATCTACCATCAATGAAGCGAAACTCTAGAGTTCTTTTCTTCTTAATCCTCACCTGAGAATGAATGCAACACAAAAAATAAATTCACAAAACTTAACCATATACAACGTAAATTTTTGCGTGCGAAAATATAAATATTTAAATAAAACAACAAACGCATCGCATCGCCCTGCCATTCTAAACGCATTGAATATGCTACAAGCGACCGCACAAGCGACCGTACTACTCGTCGTGTTTGTGAAGCATTTAATCGATAATCGCGGGTTTATTCTCAGATTGTAGATCATAAAACACCACGCAACCGATCATTCCACTGTGCGTGATAGAACGAAAAAAAGAGCGTTCTTTGAAATCGAGACTGTAACTATGATACATAAAAAACATCTAATAACTTACAATCTTTTATGTTTGTTATCCACATGAAATTGAAGGCCATAGAAGTAATTTTGATTCATAATAAAGAGACAGACAAATTTGCGGTCGAGAGTTAATGCTTTCCGCCATCCATTGATGATCGGTTACTTACCAAAGGAAAATCCAGTCGAAAACGGACTTGCAATGAATATAAAAATTTTCTCTTTGAATTTTACGCACTCAATAACTGCTCATCGAAAATCATCGACGGATAACCTTTGCACTAACAGATATTTTTCTCATGTATCACAATTATAATCCCGATTTCGAAGAACGCTTTTTTTTGTCGTTTTATCACGCGCAGTGGAATCATCAGTTGCATGGCGTTTTATGATCTACAATCTGACAATAAACTCGCGATTATCGATTAAATGCTTCATAAATAAGACGATTAGTATGGGCGCTTCTAGCATGTTCAATGCGTTTCGAGTGTCTCGGCGATCCGATGCGTTTAAGTCAACGAAATTTCACTAATTCCACTTAACGAACACTTACTGTTGTTTCTAAGCCTCCAACCTAAGTGCTTCTCCGCCTTCAGACAACCCCTTTGAAAATTTCTTCAGTCTCAGCCACAACCTCGTTTCTTCTAGACGTGACAATTCCAGTTAAATTGAGCTCTCATAAAAAACATCGATTTTCAGAAACTTTTTTTGTCGTTCACCAAAGATATGTCGGGATCAAAGTAACTGAATTTGGCCTCATGTATTAAAAAAAATATTTCATGAAAGGCATCGAACTCTTTGCAAAGTTGCACTCGATTCATCGTCGCTAGCTGTAAAGTGAACTTCTCAAAGAAAACAAAATAACTCTTCATGAAATAGTCTCTCGCTCCATCTCAACAAGGATCTCCGCACATTTTTGGCAATATCAGCCCAAAGTAAAAGTACTTACACTTCAGTCATAGTTCCAGAAGCAAACTTCATAAAAGAGAGCACAGAGTTGGCAGCTGATGCAACCTTTTCGAAGTACGCACTTCATGTTCACACGCGTTCCGTCCACGGGAATGTAGGATCATATATGTCACCGAAAAATTCATGAGCAACCCATTCAACTGGCCGCGTAGGAGACGAGATTCTTCATCGATTGATCGTTCTTGTCTTGTACCACAAGACTTTTCAGCTTACTTTTGTTTATTAGCAAATAATAAATAATAACACAGCATAATGCAAAGGTACACCGAATAAGGAGTGAGATGGACGGAGGAGAAGAGGATGGGGGTAGGAGAAGGAATGAAAGACTCTCCACAATCGAGCTTTGAATGCAACCAAAATCCAAATTGTAACTGCACCACATTTGTGCACTCACTGAAGTGGGTAACACGAAGATCACACATACAT
This sequence comes from Baylisascaris procyonis, assembly GCA_037389465.1. Taxonomy (NCBI): domain Eukaryota; kingdom Metazoa; phylum Nematoda; class Chromadorea; order Rhabditida; family Ascarididae; genus Baylisascaris; species Baylisascaris procyonis. The sequence continues at coordinate 4,808,269 of JAZARR010000074.1, read as the reverse complement.
TCCAATGGTGATCATCAGCAGTACCCAACCCCTTCTCGTTTTGTTCAAATGATACGTCTCATCCCTCTCACGTGTGCACTCAGCAATCGTAAAGAAAAAGATAAACAAAACGATTGAACACTGGAATGTAGGGGCAAATGAAACACCATATTCACCATTCGGCAACGAGGAGCTTTTTGAAGAGTTCAGATATAAACTGACAGTATGATGCTGCTTTCTCCTAGCAGCGTGAGGAAAAGCGATGCAAGAAATCAATCTCGTCCATCCGTTTTATTAGATAGGCGATGTGCCTTATATGCAGTGCCCCTCGTTGCGAAAAATTTGTGAAGAAATGCAAACACAATAAACGTGGAATACATGAAACAGAGGGAACCAAGAAGAAACGAACGTAAAGCATAATCAAAGAGTAATAAACGCATAGAAAAAGAGAACAATTATAAATGGTGAGCAAAAAGGCATCAAATATATAATGAACGATTCAAAAATCATAGCGTAAGAACATTAGGTGCAAGCCTTCGGTAGTATATACATATCTAGGTACCAGTAGGGCTCAATGACCATAGTAGTAAATAGCATTGTTCAATGACAAACCTCACTTAACAGGATCTCAATTGGAGTCAATCAACGAAATAATAATGAGTTCAAAAGATCACCGAAGACCACACGAATGCGAACCACTGTTATCAAATGAAAACCGATCAAGAACGATATGAGACAAACTTCTGTTAGATGTGCTTTTTGCCATCCGCAAACGGAGCCAGGAAAAGCCATCAAACGATTCTCATCAACTAGCCGATAAACGGGAAAGATGGCAGAGGCACACAGTCGCCATTCATAGAGTAAATACAAGCACATAACCACATAGCCAATAGCCGTCTATCAACGATCATTCAATCTGAATGGAGGATTGCAAATCTCATGCCGCGCATTACCATCAGCCGAACAGGCATGCTTCGGAATTGGACCACTTTCCTCATGTTCCCCTTACGGAAAGGCTACGCGGAAGATCTACTTCTTTGCAGAGAAACTATGAAGTGACAAAGATAAATCAAAAATTTCCACGTTAAGCATTCAGATATTCTCGCGCTAATCTGCCATTATATTGTTTCAAAGGATGATGCAGCCACATGCTCTCGTGTAAACGTCCAAAATGTCCGATCATTAATAATTATTCCTTCGTGGACTACCGATACAAGACTTTGAAATAAAGCAAATATTTTGGAATTTCGCAACAGCAAATCTCACCAACACAACCGTGCAGACCATAGGATAGAACTAGTCAAATGCCGCCTAACGAAAGGATCCAAAGTGAACTCGATGGTCCACGATTTAATACACCTGGTCTGCGCTAACAATTGATCACCAAACGGATATCTCAAATTTTACTGCAGTTCATTGCAGTTTTTCGAATGTAAAGGGGCAAATTTGGGCATGCTGATTGCGCATTCACCATCGAGTCCGATGATGCTGCGTGCTCTTTCGCAACGTCGACAATACTGTGCTGACCTACGCAAATATTTGATGCTGCACGGAATTCAAAAAATAGCAGCAAAAAGAAAAAAAACGCTGCAGTCCGCTGCCATTTTCGTTTTAAAACCTACTACACCTAAGTGGCAGGTTAGCTTATCTTCTATGATTGTAATTAGGCAAAAAAAGATGCATTAGCCATTAAACGAGTTCCCATCATCATCATGTCTTGATGACAAATTTATCCATTCCCTATTAATGAACTCCATCAACGAATAAAATCGATACGAGTTATATTGAGTAGCATATAGGTTCATTTTTATGAACAGAACACTCAGTAATCTAGTTTGAAATGCCCTAAGTGCTTTTTTTTGCCCTTATATGCATAAGGATGTGCAAGATTGTCGTTGCACATCTCAGGCAATATGCAGATTTTTCAATATTTAAGATGCGACATGATCCGGTCGCAATACTGTTTAAAATTTTCACAATGTAACTAATCTAATCAACTGTCGCTAATCAGCAACCACCTTACCACCTTCACCAATTTCTTGCAGTGGCTATGACTACTTACTAAGTGGCACCTTTTCCACTACTGTTTAGAAATCACCCACTAACGTAGAGAACTTCCTCACTTCCGCAGCCACCTCATGTAAAGGTTTCGCGTTGTTGAAATGATAAAAAAACCTCAGAAGTATACGGAACCGTTGATGAGGCCGAATTCCTTCAGATTCTTGCACCATTTTCGAACATCACATGCCAACGGTCTCCACTCGCTTATCACTCACTTCCACTCAAAAGCATCGATGATGCGGCGTTAACACTGGATTTGTCTGCTGAATCAGAGAATTAGAACGAAATCTAAAGAAACGAGCAAAAAATGTTGGAAGTGAGAAAAAACAAACGAGCGCATTTGAATGAAAAAAAAAAACAATACAACAAATAAATAACACATGGGATATGGGGGTGGGTGGAACCTGAAATAAGATTAGAATTGCATTTTGAAAACAAGCTATTGCTTGAAACATGCACATGTTTTAAAACGAATCATAAACTATATAGAAAAGAATTAAACTCATTATTCCCAAACCTGCATCCCGTTCGGTTCTCGGAAATAGCTGACCATGAAATCCCCGCCTCGTTGTCGGATGGGAGCCTAAAACTAATACAGCTAGTAAAATATAGGAGCAAAAGAAACGAAATGCGAACGTTGTCGAAGTGATCTTCGAATCGAATTCTTCATGAACGCAAAAGACAAAACAATATGACTAAGACTTCGAACGCTCTCACAGCACATTCCAAGGACTGCTAACTAACAACATTATCATCAAGATAACCAGCGGCTATGGATGGGAACGACGGATCTCAACGAGGCTATAAAAGCGGCGCGACAATTCATTCGGGGCCAGAGCAGCGACATGGTGCGTCGGCCGCATTGAGCGGCCCGTACCGAGACCTCTGCCTCCATCGACGTTATCCCTACTACTATTCACTCCATTCCAATGGCCCCCTTGGCACCATTGAAGAGTGCTCATATTACCCTCGCTATTCAACCTACTCTGCATGACTGCGAACCCTTACTTCAGGCCGCAGAAGCCCACCTTGCCTTCAGCCTTGACGCCAGTCAACCTATTTCGGCACAAATTGAATCTGTGCAACATTGCCGTCGGTCGGCCTTGGCAACCTCGCGTCTCCTCGGAATTCACCTTGCCCAGCTAACTCATCTTTATGATGACTGGGCAGCTATTATTCGCAAACTCACACCACGTGACGATGCCGACCAAGTTCTTGCTGAACAACAAACGTTCCAGCAGATGAATGAAGCGCCTGATGGCCTTCGAAGTATGCTCAATCAACTTCGCATAACTATTCAAAAATTGGAATTCCTCGACCAGGAACTAGATGAAATGCTTGCCCGTCTTAGCACTACGCCGTGCACCACACCACCACTCGGCCTCAATCCCTCAGGCTCCTCTCAAATTCCACAGCAGTCAACAGCTCCTCAGAATATTCCTAAGTCACCTTCGCCAAGTACTGGCGACGCTCCAAGCAACGTGCACCTCCCTAAACTTCAGCTACCCACATTCGACGGCAAACCGTACGAATGGTTCGAATTTTGGGAATTGTTTGAAGCCACTATCGACCGCAGTTCCTTAACTGATGTTGAAAAACTCGCGTATCTCACTAGTTGTCTCCGAGGAAAAGCAAAAGACGTTGCCGCAGGATACACACGACGGGGTGACAATTATCAACCACTCATCACAGCACTACGCACTCAGTTCGGCAATAAAGACGCGCTAACCCGTCAACTTCAGTCAGATCTACGCACAATCCGTCCTCCCGGTCATAATGGACCCGACTTATTACGATTCTACAACGATGCTTCTCGAATTCTACACCACATGCAAATCGCCGAAATCGACCCCGAACAACATCAAGTACTCTTCACGTTGGAGGAATGTCTACCTGAATCCACCCGCATCCTTATGTATCCCGAAAAACAAAAGTGCTCGCATTACTCAACGACCGATTTCCGTCGTATCTTACTAAACGTCGCTCAAATGCTCATGTCAGTGCAGCCATTACAACCGTCAACACCACCTTCTAGTCAATTTAGTTTTGGCTCCAACAAAGAGATCGGACGGAACAATGCCAGTCGGGACAGGATCCAGTTCAAATCTAACTACCGTCAATATATGCGCTCGACTAATCAGAGAGATGCACCTGATCGCTACCGGCAACAACAAAGGGCAAGTTCATCACTTGCATTTACAGGATTACCCCGGGAAAAGGATTCCTACAAAAATTCCTCAAATCAGCGCAGCATTCCTACCAACCCTAAGCGACAACAAACTCCGACAGCGCCGTGTGCCTTCTGCAACGAGCTTCACTGGCACAAGCAGTGCCCCTATTATTCTACGTCGGAGCAGCGTCGGTCTCGTGCAGCAGAGCAGCAACTTTGCTTCAGATGCCTCAAACCAGACCATCAAGCTAAAGAATGTTTCCGACACAACAAATGCCGATATTGTGGTGGAGCTCACAATACGCTTCTTTGCCTCCCGCAAGTACACGCTCCGCAAAAACCGGTGCAAATTCATGCGGCCGCAATCGAACCAGTTAAAGAATCGCCGGAACCATCAGCAGCTTTATCCGCAACAGCGACAGTTACGCCCAGTAACGAAAAGGCACCAGTACCTCTACTCCTGTGGCAAACAGCAAGGGTCTATAATCCCCTATTCCCTCAGTCAACGAAGACAGCAAAAGTCTTCATCGACCAAGGAAGCCAAGGATCATTTATTACGGAACGCCTGGCGGCTGCTCTTGGACTCAAGCATAATCAAAGCAGTCCACTCATCATTCACGGAGTAGGAGATATGGAAGGCAATCACTTCAAAAGTGAACAAATTTCGGTTGGCATTCGACTGCAAGATGGAACCGGTCATCATTTCGAAGCATATACGCTGCCGCGAGTAACGACCAAATTCCTTCCCGCTCACGTAACCTTAGCAGACTTGCCAATGTTATGGGAAAATCAGTCCGATGAGCTCCCTGTTCCTCTTTATGAAGACGAACCCGATATCCTTATCGGGTGTAACTTCATCTCGACGATCAGCCCGCGAGCTATCAAGCGCCTACGATCTAATTTCACATTGTACGATTCAGAGCTTGGACCACTCATTGGAGGTGCTGGAATGGTCAGCGCCAAATATCGTCAAACACAACTTATCCGCGCCAACGCTATTTTAGTTGGCAACGCCCAACTTTCAGTCGAGCAACTGTGGTCCCTCGATACTCTGGGTATTGACCTACCTAATGAATCGGTTGAAAACGATGAAAGAGCGCTGCACGCTTTTAAAAAGACTATCAGACGACTTCCGGATGGTCGCTATAGCGTCTCCTGGCCGTGGAAGAGTGCCCACCCACGTCTGGTTACTAATTACGGTCTTTGTGTTGGACGGCTACAATCTCTGCTACGTTCCTTATCGAGGCAACCCGAACGACTGCGTTTTTACGACGAAACTATTCAGCAACAGCTTAAAGCAGGCATCATCGAACGCGCTCCTCTTCGTCCAACTGGTCCTCTCGTCCATTATGTTCCTCATCAAGCGGTATGGAACGAACAAAAGAAAAAATTGCGCATTGTCTACGACGCAAGTGCTAGCGCCCGGGCCGGACAAGCCCTGAACGACAATCTACTGCGCGGGCCTGTATTTCTTCCAGATCTGGTAGGTCAACTTCTTCGCTTACGTCAGGCTTGTATTGCTCTCGTAGCAGATGTGGAAAAAGCGTTCTTACAAATTGAGCTGAATACAACAGACAGAGACGTTGCCAGGTTCCTTTGGGTCGATAAACCAACAGAACCTATCGGCCCCAAAAACCCAATCGTTACTTATCGCTTTACCAGAGTGTTTTTTGGAGCAGTGAGCTCTCCCTTCTTACTCGCAGCAACTATTAAGCATCACTTGCAAAACGCAAATTCTCTATGGGCTTCGCGCATAGCCGAGAATATTTATGTCGATAATGTGTTGCTTGTTGCTAATTCTGAAACGGAAGCAATTACGGCTTACCGAGAAGCAAAGAAACTGTTTGCGGATGCGTGCATGAACCTCCGAGAATTTCAGTCGAATAGTACCCAAGTAAATGCCATATTGGCACCAGAGGATCGTTACAACAACACTCAAATCAAGGTGCTCGGTGTCGTTTGGGATACAGTGAAGGATACAATCAAGCTGAAAACGCGTCCCCCACCAAGTGGCCGTCTCAGCAAACGATCACTTCTTCAGTTTATCGCCCAACAGTTCGACCCGTTAGGATACCTATCACCAATAATTCTCCCATTCAAAATATTACTTCAAGATGTTACTAAAGAAGGATCAGCGTGGGATGAGGAAGTGGCCGAACCACACGTTCAAAAATGGAATTGTCTCAAGGAAAGCTGGGACATGCTATCATTCGAATTACCACGACGTTTACCAAACGGCCCACTCGAGCTCCACGTATTTGCTGATGCCTCTAACCGCGCATATTCAAGCGTTGCATATGCGAAAGGAAGCGACAAGATTGTTCTACTTTATGCGAAATCTCGGTTATGTCCTTTAAAAGGACTAACAATTCCACGTCTGGAATTGTTAGCCGTGCTGATAAGTCTTCGCATAACTAAATTCTTAACCCAACAGCTGCACCTCGAAGATATTCCACAAACTATATGGAGCGATAGCAAATGCGCTCTTGCATGGATCAACTCGCCACCTACTGAAAAGCTTCCGCGTTTCGTTCAAAATCGATTAAATGAAATTAGGAAAACGACCAATATCAGGTATGGATATGTTGCGACAGACGCCAATCCTGCAGACCTCGCTACCAGAGGCACAACACCCCGAGCTTTGGCTGATGAACAGAAATGGTGGCAAGGACCTTCGTGGCTTAGCAACAGTGAGGACAGTTGGCCTAATATTCCATCGCTACCAACCCATGACGTAGCCAGATCCGAAGAATCGCTGCAAATGGCAGAAAACCCTTCCACCCAAGTGGTAACAGCTACACTCCACCCGCCAACAGAATCATTCACGTTCATCGATATGGATCGATTCAGTAGTTGGACTCGGCTCGTAGGAAGTACGGTGATGGCACTTCGCTTCATTCGCAAGATCCACAAATCAGCAACTACATGGCTTGATCAATTCTCAAATCAAGGTCCAATCACAGCTCAGGACTACCTTATCGCTCGCAACTGCCTTCTGCGTCAGGCTCAGAGTTACTCCGTATCCACTAAAGATATTATTCGGTGGGATCTTCGTAAAGATGAAACTGGCCTATGGCGTTGTGGTGGTCGCCTTTCAGAGACTGCCATACCACGGTCCGAACAATATCCTATCTTTTTACCCCAAAATCACCGAGTTACACAACTACTCATCCTTCGTGAGCATAAGTCCACCTTTCATGGTGGAGCACCAGCAACTTTGTCACGCCTTCGCCAACACTTTTGGATACCTCACGGGCGCCGAACAGTCAGAGCCGTCATCAACAACCACTGCTTACAATGTCGACGTTGGAAAGCGAAGCCGTTCGCTCTTCCGCCTATGCCACCTCTTCCAGCCGCACGAGTGCAGCCCGCACCCGCTTTCGACTGTACCGGTATTGATCTACTGGGACCTATACGTGTTTCCTCAGAAACAGGAACTACAAAACGGTGGATAGCCTTATTCACATGTCTGGTAACACGCGCGGTACACTTGGAAATCGCTGAAAACTTATCAGCCCTTAGTCTGGTAGACTGTCTCCGACGGTTCATAGCACGTAGGGGACTCCCGCGAGAAATAATCTCCGACAACGGCACCAACATGGTATTAACGGCGAAAAGCTTGAAGGACATACCAGATGCGTGCTCAGTACAGTGGACCTTCATTACCGCATTCGCACCCTGGAAAGGAGGAGTCTATGAACGATTGGTGGGTCTAACAAAAACGTGTCTTCGTCGGTCCGTAGGACGCCGCCTGCTAAGCGACGGAGAACTTCGAACACTTGCTACCGAAGTGGAAGCAATACTTAATGAGAGGCCGATAACATACGTTGAAAGCGACGATATTCAAGTCATTCGACCCATAGACTATTTGCGTCCTAGAGCACATTTATCGGTCCACGTTGAAAGAAGTACAAGGGAGGACCCGGAGTTCAATCCACAACCTCCCAATACACGACAGCAGCTTCTCGAACAATGGAGCAAGGCTCAGGAATGCAGGAATAAATTTTGGGAGATTTGGTCCCGCGAATATCTTCAGCTGCTCCGAGAACGCGACTCGCGTTATCACAAAGGACCACGACTTCAAGAGCATCGAATTCCTCGAGTAGGAGAAATAGTTCTTCTCGGCGATACAACCGCTCCTCGGGCTTTCTGGCGCCTGGCAAAAATCGTTGAGGTCCCAGTCGGATCAGGCAACACCGTACGAACCGCTCGAGTCAAATGTTCCTCAGGTCGCACCTTCTTACGCACTATTGCACAATTGTACCCTCTTGAAGTATCGTCGGACGAAACTCAACAAACAACAGCCAAGGTGGGACAAATTCCGCGTCTATGCATTTCTGATAAGAATGCCGACGATTCTCAATCGGCCCTCATTAACCGAAGAATTACACGAAGTATGACGCGTAGCAATACAACATGCCACGTTAAGCTCTTTCCTAAAGCATCATTTTTCTTGCTAACACTTCTAACTGTGATCGGGCCATCAGCAGTCGCATCAATGCAAGTGCAAATCTGTCCTTATCAACACTCTGGTGTGTTCATTCGACTTCCTCGGTCAGTCAATTGTACCGCACGAGCGCTGGACCGCCGGACAACACATCGTGTAGCTCTCTATCAAAGGCGACTCGTACCCATTAACGCTACCTACTGTTCTCAGCTTACGCGAACGGTCTGCACATGGGCATTTCTCCGTTGGAGTCTACAAGTGATCAACGACACTCACTCTATGCATAATGTTCCTCTCCCCGGCTGTCAACAAATGCAACGAGAAAAACGAATAGGACCACATATCCTTCAACGATCAGATCTAGCACACAAATGGACGACCGCCTACCCGGTGCAATACTCCTATGGATTTTTCGGTGAGCGTTGCAGAACAACTATTAACTATGTTTTGGAATATGGAGAAGCTATTCTTTTCGACGGCAGCAGCCCTCTCACTGAGTTCACACGAACAGCTGGCTGCATACCTCGCCAAAACTACTGTTTTACTCCTCACGAAACAATCATTTGGGACTATGGCGAATTTCAGCACCGCTGCCATTATAGCTACAAAGGCACATATCTGGCGCAGGCGTCAGCTGACGAAGTATTTATCCATGCCCTCCAAACGGCTTTCATCCGTACAACTGCAGTACCGAGCCTCGCGAAAACATGCGAAATTGTCCATCCAGTCCTCATGGAGAACGATGTCATCATTTCATTTGTCACAAATGATAATCGCGACAGGATGGAAGACCAATCGAACGACGGGAGTAGACCGCTCCTCAAAGAACGTGTCGAAAACCAACCGGATCAGATCAATGCACGATTACAATACCTGTACGACGTACAGGCCCGACGCAATGCAATACAGTGGTGCATGAGCAGGAACGAGTTCACTAGCCTAGTACAGTGGATCAGCATTTCGGATCCAACAGAAGCGGCACGACTCCTCCTCAACAGAACGGACATCTCTGCTCGATATGTAGGAGATACTCTACTCGTATCGAAATGTCAAAAAATTGAAGCTACCGAAGTGCATGAGGACCATCAACGCGATGGAGAATGCTTTGAATGGCTTCCAGTCACAATCGGTCAAATGGCCGCCTTTGTCACTCCACACACTCACGACGTCGTTCTCAATTCAAGGAAACCACCATGTCCCTGGAAGGGGCCTCCTACACACATCAGAACGATGACTGCAGTGAGTCTCCATTCGTTTCCGTAGTCAGCCCCCCGCGTCATCTTCAATGCAAAGCACCCAACGGATATTTCAATCCAACTACTTCAGCTCGCTGTAGATCGTCTTGGAAGCACGCAATTCCGAGATCCGGGATTATATTCAACGAGAAAAGTGGCGAAAAATCGGAGCTCAGCGGAAGAGCTAATTCACGAACTGGGCCATGAAGTAGAAACAGCAACCGAAGATATTGTAAATGCACTCGATTCGATCACCAACCAATGGAAATGGCTTACCGCAGGCGGCGCCATACTATTGCTCATCATTCTCGGAATTATCCTAGGGATAAAATGCCGGAATACCTGGTGCGGCATGCGGAGTCCTGACGTAGTGATGGTCAGGTTAACCGACATTCCAAGCGCGCGAGAACTCCAATCCAACCACACGATGTCATACCCTCTTCAATCGGTGACGAATTTTGACTGCGCGCCCCACCAAAGTCGACCTCAACACTCAGTTCTAAACGCGAGATTAAGAATGCCGGCACGAAAACGCACACAAAGGATGACTGAACGCATCGACAACATGCAATTCTATGCCAAGCAGTGTAATCACCAATTGAGGAGAACTGTCCGCCGGGAGTGTCGAAGTGATCTTCGAATCGAATTCTTCATGAACGCAAAAGACAAAACAATATGACTAAGACTTCGAACGCTCTCACAGCACATTCCAACGACTGCTAACTAACAACATTATCATCAAGATAACCAGCGGCTATGGATGGGAACGACGGATCTCAACGAGGCTATAAAAGTGGCGCGACAATTCATTCGGGGCCAGAGCAGCGACAAACGTAAAAAAATGCATATCGATATAAGCTTGTGATTTGAAGTTGACAGAATCGGTGAAGTGTGGGCTTCACGTGTGCACAAATAAATAGCCTAGTACAATATTCTCTGAGAAAAAGCTGAAACCTAAAAAAATTTTTTCCAAGGCTGTTTTTCCATGATGTAACTCAAACACTACGCTAATCCGACTGAAATTAATGAAAAGAAGTGATGAAAAGTTTTTAGCAAAGGGAGGCGATTCACACACAAAAAAAATGACATAAACAATTTGTCACCATAAAAATTAGTTTTTTAATGTAACTTCTGAACTCATTTGGCACATGAACAAAGAGGGATATATCGGCATCGGTCGGGGTTCAATCCTGGGTTCACAATTCCCCAAAACAGAAATTACAAGGAGAAGAGTGAACTAAAGAATAAGGGTGCAAATGAAAACATCCGAATAGATAGAGTAGGTTTGTAATCACAGCAGATCTCACAGAGATTGCGTCAGAACTAAAGATAAATATTTTTCTATGTGATCAACGGTATGAAGCACATTGTCCGTCACTGTTACAAATGTCTCGAGGCAATGGCACCATTCAACATCTGTAGTGAAAGGGTTGCATGCTAGATGCGAGCCCAACTGACGTCAACATTGATCTCCGTTAATCTTCACTGCGTACCCCCTTACCAAGTCAACAATGCGTTGTACTGGTAGAGTTCTGTCAATTTTCACCTGATTACTAGTGACAAGCATTCTAAGACGATTTGGACACATCTCAAGGACTTCAGCAAATCCGGAGTATATGTATAGCCTATGTGCAAATAGGTTATGGACTCGATAAGAAAGCTAATGGTTGAGAGGGCAGTGAATTCATTTGTTCATAGCTGGTATCAAATTGAAAGCATATCGACGAAATGCTTCCAGTAACATCTGCTGTCATATATAATCCAATACAATTTCTTTCAGTAAACGAACCCCACTAACCTTCAGGGAAAAATTACTCACTACCTCATAAATCACATTCATTTTCTATGAAAAACGTCCAAAAAGTTATATGCAGGTACACAGATACTGCACATTATTTGTATTCGCTGTTTTTCATGTATGCTGTTTGCAGAAATTTTACGCACCATTCCTAGAAAGAAAAAGCTCAAGAAAAAAGACACCCTCCCCTTCTCTGAAACTCACTCTTTCAATGAAATAGCCCTCGAAAGTGGTGAAAGATATGTAGGATCAGCAACATTCCTTCGAAAAAATACGGAATAAATACATAACTAATATCACCTAATATCATATCTGATATTGAACAAATTAGTAAAACTAATTAATCTGACATTATAATCAAAAAGCAAAGCAAAAAAAAAATGCACATTCCATCCCATTGTGCTGTTCTTTGCGAAATATTGAAACGAACGCAAGCGATACTTCCTTGTCAAGTAGAACGATCGATAATTTTTTAATCCTATGTAAATTGCTGCGTGCGATCTACCTAGATCTTGATGCGACGTTGATCTAGTGCATGTACGCAATCGCTACATTACCGTGATCGCTACTGCAAGATGATTAACATGCGTCACGGTCGGCATATAATTTATTGATTTGTTGAATGCAACTTTACAAATGTCTACGCTTTTATTTATTCGTTTTTGATGTCACGATCCACGTTTATCCTTAAAATATCTCATCTTTATGCTTGCTAAATATAAGTTTCATATTCGAAATCGCTTATAAAACATAATCGTATAAGGATATTTGTAACATAATCGCTTATGCTTATGTAACATAATCGCTTATAAAAATTCGATTGGAATGCATTCACTTGACGCTGATGTGACTTTGTAGTGGCAATGATGCTGTTCCTTCACCCTAAACAGTCATACACTTGTAAAGTTTCATCTATTCTCGAACATCACTCTACCTAACATTATGCGTATATCGTACCTATCTTGATTTGATAGTTTCGGTAGAAGGCGAAATAATTTAAAAAGAAGTATCGGTAATAGGCGGCACCATATCTATATTGTCAACGAGATAGCGACCGATTAAGTCACTTTCGAAACCGAAAATATTGAGTGCATTGAGTTCATTGCCATCTACGTGTATATATGTAGGAGGCTTCTCTACTGCTTAACTATAAACGGCTATTTAACTGAGTATCGAGTTGCGTCATATTTGTACGTCTGCATTTGTGGAGGAGTGCACTGCAGAAGTGAATGCATCGAGGCGGACTTGCATGTTGTATGGAAATTGTGGTTTTGGAAAATGTTCCTAAAGGATGTGCGCATTGCCGCATTCAACTAAATTCAATAGCAAATGAAATGCATACTACAAATTACTAATCTTGTATTGGAGATATAATTTCGCAGTGGAAAGATGCGGTCGTGTGCACGCAAAAATAGTATATATGCAGGAGACTTCTCTATTGCTTAGCTATAAACGGTTATTTAATTGAGTATCGAGTTGCGTCATATTTGTACGTCTGCATTTGTGGAGGAGTGCACTGCAGAAGTGAATGCATCGAGGCGGACTTGCATGTTGTATGGAAATTGTGGTTTTGGAAAATGTGCCTAAAGGATGTGCGCATTGCCGCATTCAACTGAATTCAATGGCAAATGAAATGCATACTACAAATTACTAATCTTGTATTGGAGATATAATTTCGCAGTGGAAAGATGCGGTTGTGTGCACGCAAAAATAGTATATGTGCAGGAGGCTTCTCTACTGCTTAGCTGCAAACGGTTATTTAGTTGAGTATCGAGTTGCGTCATATTTGTACGTCTGCATTTGTGGAGGAGTACACTGCAGAAGTGAATGCATCGAGGCGGACTTGCATGTTGTATGGAAATTGTGGTTTTGGAAAATGTGCCTAAAGGACGTGCGCATTGCCGCATTCAACTGAATTCAATGGTAAACGAAATGCATACTACAAATTATTAATCTTGTACTGGAGATATAATTTCGCAGTGGAAAGATGTGGTCGTGTACGCGCAAAAATAATCTTGAGACATTCATTCTACGTCGTTGAGTTGAAGGGCTGTGCCCTTGAGTTATTTACGCTCTGTGTGCGCTATGCAGAAGAAACCAAGCGAAATCACACCGTCTATGTGTTGTGCTTACAGTAGTGAATCGCTACAACGACTTCCGAGATGGCGACCATCTATGAGAGTTTGCCAGAATTACTTCTGGCTATAATGGGCCTTTTAGGCCTTGTCAGAGCGAGGCGTTGTCGTGACGCCTTCAGTGCCGCCGCAGCTCTCTTCGGCGTAGAAGAAACGGACCTCTACCGCGAGGTGGAGGTTTTTCTACGAGACCGCTGGCATGATGAGCTCGCAGCTCTCGATGTCCATATGCGCGGTCTGCTTTATTTCGGTTGGTTTTTCTAAACCTATCTTGGCTGTAGGTAATGGACTATTCAAGAAGTTATTTGAGAGAAATGCACGAGCAGTGCAGTAATTAATTCTGTGCGCTTATTACATGATGGGCATCGATTTTTGTGATCGTTCTCTGGATGGCCTTTAATGATCACTTAAGAAATGCTTTTTTTTTAAATAAAACAGTCGCAATGGGCCATTTTTCAACCTTTCCATGCTGCAGTAGGAAATTCTCAACAAGTCTAGCGAAGGTGGGTGCCTCTGGAGCTGGCTATGTGTGTATAGCGGACACATATCGTCGAATGTCATATGACCTATGCCATAAGATTCCCTCATTTACTTCTTATCGCATCGTTGCTTCTGCAGTCGTTTTGGTCGAAACATTAGAGGGCAAAAAGCCGTTGTCAAACTTAAGAGGTTGACCTCCTTTGCGATGAAGGTGACGTACAATTGACATGGACGTATTATAGTTGGAGAAGCAGCCGAGCGCCGTCCGCACCCGCTCTTGCTCGAGGCCGCTTGCCGGCTGATGGGAGCACAGCTGACGATCTGGAATATGGAACAGCAAAGCGTGGACCTCTACGGCCGCGACGGGCCAATATATACGGCCGCGGTCGTCGGAGGGGAATTTATCGCCTTACCCGGACAGCCACTAATGCCGGTGAGTTCGTTTTGGTTTTATTACCTTCAACTTTGGTCATCTATTCTACCATCAGCACACTACGGATTCGGGTGTTCGTATCTGCAGTGTCAAAGTTGCACTGAATCTTGAGACTTAAGTCACACTAACAGTGTGTGTCAATATGAAAGCTGTCCTAAATTTGGTAGCAGCGGAACCTTACATAAACGAGTGATCGTAACCTTCTTAGAAACTGACGGATTCTTCGATTGCAGTGGTACGAAGCCGTTGCCCGTGAGCTAGAACCCGGCACTAGCCACGCAGGCCAATTTGCGTCGACGGCTGTGTTCGACCGTGAGCTAGAATCCGACTCTAGCCACGAAGTCGAATTTGTTTCGACGGCTATGTTCGCCCGTGTGCATGAGTCCGACTCTAGCCACGAAGGCGAATCTGTGTCGTCGGCTGTGTTCGCCCGTGAGCTAGAATCCGACTCTAGCCACGAAGGCGAATTTGTGTCGACGGCTATGTTCGCCCGTGTGCATGAGTCCGACTCTAGCCACGAAGGCGAATCTGTGTCGTCGGCTGTCCTCGCCCGTGAGCTAGAATCCGACTCTAGCCACGAAGGCGAATTTATATCGATGGCTGTGTTCCCGGTAGTGAGAGAGCCGGGAGAAATGGTGCATGAGACGGAGCCGTCCCCTCGCCATGAGGAGGTGAATGTGCCGCTGCAAGACCGAAGCGGTGAAGAGGCGGAAAGGGATGCGGCAGATGATAACCTAGCCGCAGACGAACTGAGCGAGGAACGAGGGGAGGCAACTGAGCCCGTCCCAACGGACGACGGCACGGAGAGAGCGCGGTGGCAGGAAGCTCTAGCCGTCCGATATCGGGAAATGCTGTAAGGAACTCTTTTTTCATTCATTACCTTCGTGGAACGTGAAATTTGTAAAACGCAGGTTTAGTAGATTTTGATGAGTATATTTTAAATTTTCGTCTAGTATCTATGCGGGTAGAACTTGGAGAAGAGTTCTAGATGGATAACCTCTGCATTTTTATGAAAGAAGTGCTCGCTATGTGAATTGTATTTCTGTCCGATATTGTAGCAATGCTGAGGAACATGTTTCGGTTTTAAAGCGCCACGCATTGAAGAATAGTCTAACAAGTCTCATTTGAATTACATCATAACAATTAAATTTTGTAGCTCTAGCTTCGGTGGTTTCTATGCTAAGTCGACGAACGGTCAGACAGACAGACACAAACGTACGCAGATGTCACGTCGAAACGATATGCATTTGCGAGTCAATATTTAAAAGCGCATAAAAATTTAAACAAAATTTTCGTGGATATGACAAAAGCTCCAGTTTCTTGGTCATATATTCAACGATGTGCCTGACTTGTATATAATTGCAGCCGCCCGAGGTCTGGAGCAAGCGCGCCCGCAGAACGCGAGCCTCGGCGAAGACCGACGAGAAGGCAGCCGGATTTCACGCCGGCAGACATCAGCGTTCTGCCAGCACATATGGCCGCAGAACTGGTGGCACCGACGACGCCGCCATACATTGTGCGCAACAATAAAATATGTAAGTGTTTCCACTTACTCCTAGTTCTATATATCAAAAATTTCAATTTCACGCTCTCTGAGGCTGTACATAGCGTATCCTCTCTCCTAAAAGAAGGGGATCGCTTACTAATGAATAAGGTGCAAAAATGATTGCTCGTAGCACGCTCTCTGAGGCTGTACATAACCTATCCTATGTTCTCGTAGCAGCAGAAGGAAATCTGCAATTGTGAATGATACTACTACTTCATTTTGCGTTAATTGCCTGATGTTGCGTTTGATACGCAACGGTGAAGAATTTGCAAGTTGATAATCGTTTCAGTAAATTTAGCGATGCTTATGTGATCGTGGTAACGATACGTATGAAGTGAGAAATGATTTTGTTGAGTTTGTTATAAAGTGGTGAAAGCATGTATTTCGATAGGTAACAGCAGATTGATGGGCATTTTGGCTAATGATGAATGAAGCGCTCACATTTATCGAAAAAACATAGTGAATGTCCAAGATTATTTTTTAGTGTGCCGTTTGGCACATTGCGGCGTTCGTGACCGCGAATTTGACACGGTCGGTGCCTGGAGGAAGCACGTCGCCCTCGCCCGGTCCCACATTCAAGACGGTAAGCGAGTTCTTTTGCGTCCTACATCATGACGGTTGTTTTTCGGTTATTTTCCTCATTTTTTGAGGAAGGTGATCTGTGAGATTTCGTTCTTAAGTGTTAGGCTACTGAGGTATTCGTCTTATGAGCAAGAGCAAATTGATGAGTATGAGGTCTGTGTTCAGTGATAACCAATTATTTCATGGCGATGGCCACTGTTTGCAAACAGATTGAAATCCTCGACTTTTTGCATGTAAGCACTCAGTTCGCTGCTTATCTTTATAGTGATTACTCAAAATTTACAAAATGATACGTTTCTTTTGTATGCTTTCAGCATTCTGTGGGATCTGCGGCCATTATTTGATCGTGCCACCTGAGATGGGCGCGGAAAATACCAAGGTAAGCTATGCAAAGAAGCTTTTTTCGTAGCATTTTTTCCTCCATAAATATTCACACGCTCTGTGAGTAATCGGACAGAAGCGAAATCCAAATGCCCTTCCATTTGTTGTCATAAAATTGTAAAACCTCACTAGGGAGACTCACAAAAAAGGATTTCGATTTGTTCCTATTAAGTAGTAGACACATATATGGGAATCATTCCTCTTCATTAACTTTGATAGCCAGTAGGAAGTTAATTAGATTTTACGCATATTATGCATTTTCTTGAGCGCAGTGAGTCGAAGAATTTGGCACATCGTTACCTCTGATGCTTGGAGAGGTGGAATTTTCTGTATTTTTATTCCAGGCCTTCATCGCGGCGCACAAGAAAGAGCGCTGCGTCGGTGCTTCGAAGGCCACCGTTCGGCAGAGACGTGCACATGTCGCCTGGCTGGACAGCCTCAGGAGGAATACCAGCCACATTCTCGTGCCTGGTCAGCTTTTTTCCATTGCTCTTCCTTATCCAATCTGTCATTTTTAAGTATTCGTATTCGACGAATTCTTCCATTTCAGATCCCTGGTTATTAATTTGAGCAGGCGAGAAAAAACATAGTGATTTTTTTTTGTTTGTTATCCTGATCCTTGCTCTTCTGACGCAAAAATGCTATTGTGACTTTTGCAATTGAGTTCCTTTAAATAAACTACTTCCATTTGCTTGCGAGGAATGAGAGTTTGAATGAAGTTATTTGTGGCATACATGGCAATGCTTGTAAGCTTTTCGAAACGCGGATGTGCTTTCCTTGCTTCTCTCTTTCTTTCATGCAATATTTTATATGTCAGCAGAATGCTGAACGATAGCCATCATCCTCATCTATTTTTGGTCACATCTTGCATCTAGTGGATCGTGTTATTTTGGTAGACCTTTGGATCTGTGCTCATTTGTTGGGGGATTTTTCTTGCTTCTTTATCATCTCAATGGTACTGGAAACGATTTTGGCAGTAGTTGGAACACGAAAAGGATTTTCAGATATTCATCAGGCAGACGAGACAGAGGAAATGGAACAGCAGCCGCTGATTCCTAGCAGAAAGCGGCGCTATGACACCGAAGAAGCGCGGAGGGCGGACGTTTGTGCCGCTTATCTCAAGCGCTTCAAGACGAACGAGCCCGAATTGATGGCGGAAATTGCGAATGAACATCAGTTACAGCTGCCTTGAGCGAAGAGTAAGGAAACCCACTTTATTCCGTTTTTAGTTTATTTACTGTCGTTATCAGTAGTTTTTCGTCATTGGCAGTCACGATGCAGTTTTGCGACATCCCCTACATTTTCTGCTTGTTGTCCTTCGGAAACGGTGCCGACATTATAAACATGCGTCATTATGGGCCTCATTGCAGCCGTCATCATCTGCTCGTCCCACTGCGCCATGGTTCTCGAGCAGTATTTCATTATGTCGCAGTGAACATATGGACTCGGTGCTCGTGGTGTCCGATCTTCGTCATCGCTGCCACAGTGGTTGCGTTCCGTGCTCTTCAAGTTCTTTGGCTCCTGAAGGTTTTTGATGTATTTTACACACGCCATTAGCCACATATTGCCGCTATCCACTGCACGCATTTCTCATTGGCCCGCATCCACAGTGTGCAGTTCTTGGTCTGCTAAGACGTGCTAGAACAGATTTGGATGGGGTATAGAAGTTCTGCAAACATCGCTTCATAAGGGTTTTGGCTGTTGTCTTTTATGTCGCTGTTATAGCTTGGATGGCTATCAGTGGCAAACATAAGATCATAAAGAATAACTGAAATGATGCGCTCATCCTCTCGCGAATGGCGCGATGGAGCAGCCACACGCTTCGTGGAAGCGTTTTTGTTGTCGTTCGCTTGTATGTCCATTTGTCCCATATAGTTATTTTCGTGATACTACCTCTTCCTCGTCAGAAAATGCACAACCGTGCAAGACTTGCAAAAGCCGCTTCAGGCTGGTATACTCAAATTGTCCATAGGAAAGAGGCCGTTCTATTTCCATGCGAGCAAAGCAATTTTTGTCACTTTTATGGTCTCTGAGCCATGAAATAACACTTCTAATCCATTCATGCGATTGCGCTTTCGCCTTGAGTATAGATGAGCAGAACCGATCCTACTGCAGCATGGTTTTGCTTTGCTGCGTTGGTTCAGCGGTACCGTTAAAAAATTAAAACAGTTGAGTTATGTGCAATGGTATCACTATTGCACCACAGCTGATTAGCGAGGCCTGCAAAATGCAGTGCAAAAGATTTAAAAAAGTGTTCAGTCCGCTGCCAGTAAAGTACTTTTATGGAATATGCAGAACTTGTCGTTACGAAGGATAAGGTTTTTGAGGAAATCAAACTTTTGAGCTACGTGCGTGTAGAGGTTTATGCTGCCAAAAGATTTTGCTCAACGCATACACACCAAGAGTGAACATCTCTTTACGCTTGTAAATCTCGACCCAAATTATTTCATGACGTAGATGATACTTTAATGGAACTACTTCTGCGTAGATGCGGTCAAGACTCGTTTCGAATCAGTGAGGGTTGTCCTATGGGTCAATGTGACGCTGCCAAAGGAGGATTCGAACGAAATCAACGCCAGCAGGTTTGTTGGAAGGTGAGAAAAATTCAAACGAGCGCATTTTTGTTTTATAATTTGTTCATCTGTATATTGTTTGACACCCCTTATGCACGTCCATCCCCCAGAAGGATCGTTCGTCAGCGAATGCAGAAGAGAAGACGAATGGACGATGGTTTTACTTACGGATCAAAACAGACTACGATCCGCGACAATTTCATTCCGACTGTGCTTTTCATGCTTCGTGAAAAGGTCAGTTGTTTCATCAGTTAAAAACCGAGTGCTGGTTAATATGTTGGGAGTGAACTTTTAGTGCTGGGAAATTGTTCGCTGTATTACTGAATCAGAAAATGCCCTCAGTGTTTGATGAGGTGAACTAGCTTTCTCTCGGTGTATTAATGACTGGCTAACTGAAACATGTCTAATTTTTGATTTAAACGGGAATTAAAACTCCCCGTTCTCCAGCATCCCCTAAAAGTGAAGGAAGTGCATTGCAAGTACTGAGTACAAGTGGTCAGTAAATCCTCCTCCCCAACTCAACGACATTGTAATACCCAGGAAGAAATTCCTGGCCTCGAAACTGCTGAGGTCGGTAAGGAGATGTGGTGCTAGAGAAACTTCCCATTTCTCGCACAGATTTATTGGTAGTAATATTACTGAAAAGGCAGGTTTGGATGTTTGTGGCATATCAAAGTGAGTCTTTGAAGCGTATTTCGATGTCTTCTCGTTGTCTAGCTTGAAATCGTGTGGGCAAAACCACATATTTTATCGCATTCCTGAAAATTCCTTAAATTCAGAGTTTTCGAAGTACCGATGCAGCAATGGAAAGATATCCCCGCGGGGAGTTAATGTAGTATTTGAAGGGGGATGGAGGCACTATGGATTTAAGGAGGGTTTTAGGGGAGGGAAACTGGCATGGAGGATCGTTTGTTGCCATACATACACTCTCGCAGAAAAGGGAATGGGGAGAAGGGCATCGTGCATTTGAGGTCAGCATCAACATAGGAAAGTCTGGCAATCAACATGTGGAGCACATATTCATATGCGAAACCATATATTGCCATCCATTCGACCTTTCCCATCTGTGCATTTCATTTTAGTGCGCGGAGCTTAATAACCAAAAAAATTGTTCCACTTTTTCCATGTCGGCTGTGGATTTTTGATGTGCATTCCTATTTAAGTCTTAACTGATTGTGTCATAGTTTATGTTCGTGACCATATAATAAGTCGAGTAGAGATGGAATAATACTTTATGCTGACGTTTCGGCTCTTTGAGTCATCATCATAGCACATTAGCCTGAAAATCATTAGGTAAATGCACTTCGCATGTTTTCTAGAATTATGGTAACTGCCGCTTTTATGCAAGGTGAAAAGAAAGAAAAACGAAAAAAGGAGGAAAATAATGAATTCAAAGATCGCGATACAGAGGGTTTCACCGATATAGATGCACTCACATGCGCAGCAACGAACAGAATAAGCAACATCTTTCATGCAGCAGTCGCCTGGATTGTTCATGGGACACATAATACACTTGGAGGGGTTATAAGACAGGCGATCACATAATCACTAGTGGGCGAGAAAGGCGATCACATAATCACTGGCGGGCGAGAACTTGTCGGAGTTTGGGAGGTGTTGTGGCGCTAAATGTAATTGAGATGCGATGTTTATTCAGGAAAGGGAGAGCTCATCTGTAAAACTGTCACTTATGTAGGGGATGGAGAGTGGGGCTTGGGCATTCGGGCTATGTTCAATACGTCTTCAAGGGGTTGAAAGATGCTGTGACTTCTAGTCGGATGAAAACTAAAGATGGTGACCGTTGGCAACAAGAATAGACTGGGCACGGCGAAGAGAGGTTTTCACGCTTCTGTGGTCTAGATTGAGGCTGACGGTATGGAGAATTTTTATGAACAGGGGTACAACGTTACACTTGATGTTAGGTGGATGAACAGAGCGCATCATCAAGAACATTTGAAGAAGGTTTGGTATACCAAACGGAGCAAAATTTAGCTTTAGAATGGAAAAGATAGGTGTTGAGGAAGAGCACGCCTTCCGCAGATGGATTTTCAATTGTGTATGAGATAGTGTCAGCATAATTGAGGGAGTCAAATAGATGTTAGAGATGATTAGAAGATTTAGCGATAACGAACATACCATCGATATAACGAATGCGCAAGACGGGATCCATGTTCATTTCATAGCGTCCATCAAAATTGAGGGATAAAGGCATGTTTTTTGCATCGGGACAGCAAACCTAGGCGTTGGCGAATTTAGGTTAGATACCGACTAATAGCTGATGAAAGTAGCCATGAACAATCCAAGTGACTGCTGCATTAAAGATGTTGCTTATCATGCTCGTTGCGCGAATGTGAATTCATCTATATCGGCGAAACGGACCGTTTTCTGCACGAGCACATTACAGAGCTCATGCTAAGCATGTCCTCACCACTATGGCGATCGCATACTGCATGCGCAGTGGCCAAGCACGTTACCAAATTCGACAACCTCCACGCTACTAACATTGTTTTCAAATTACTTCCTCACCGCAAAGGCACACTCATTAATTCGCAAGACCAGAGAAGTTAACCTCATAAAGTCGCTAAAACTAACGATAACGGATGTGTCGACTTATCCACCGTCACTAACCTTCCGTCTCGCGATCTTTGAATTCATCTTTTTTTTTGTTTCTTTTCCTTGCATAAAAGCGGCAGTTATTATAATTGTGTGAAATGTGCCAAAGTGTGTTTATGTGATGGCTTTCAACCTGGTGTTCTATGATTATGGCTGAAAGAGCCGAAACGTCAGCATGAAGTATTATTCCATTTCTACTCGACTTATTACATAGTCATGGATATAAACTATCACAGAATCAGTTAAGACATAAGTAGGACAAAAATGCACATCAAAAATCCACATCCGACATAGAAAAAATACAACAACTTTTTTTGATTGTTTTGTTCCGCGCGCAAAAATGAAATGCACAAATCGAAAAGATCGAATTGGTGGGAATATATGCTTTCGGACATGAATTTGTGCTCCACATGTTGACTGCCAGACTTTCCTATGTTGATGCTGACCTCAAATGCACGATGCCCTTCTCCCCTTGGCCCTTCTATGAGAGTGTACATATCGCAGCAAACGATCCTCCATGCCAATTTCCCTTCCTTAGAGCCGAAACATCAGCATAAAGTAGTTTCAATCCCGGCGGATTGCATGGTCATAAATATAAACTATCATGTAATCTATCTATCGATCATGCGTCTGCTAAACAGCGGTGTTATTATACCAATCTCTGACGGACGAGGCGGCTATCGAGCTCCTTGAGCGATGGATGACGCAGCCATTAAGCAGTGTTATGTCAGCCGTCGCTTCTGAGAGGTTACATTCGAAGGATTTTTCTGTAAACTGTTGTGTCATAAGCCAGTTGCACCTTGCGCTTCCAGCTTGATACAAGAAAGGTGCCATGTGGTGGTCTCGTTCGAACAGTGAGGTTGACTTCATTACCCGACAAAACCCAAATGGTTTCCGAATGATGGATCATTTTAGTTCATTATTACTCTCATATGTTCCCTTTAAACGAAACTTGACACAATTCACGCAAAATTTCGGAGAAATAGAGATGAGGTGGGTGATTACTGCTTAATGAAGGCAATAATTTTAATCGCCTTGCTACATTAACTTCAGTGACCATTTCCAGATCATAGCACCTTAACGAATATCATCGAAATAGGCTATTTAAGTGTTCGAATAATGCAGCCGATATTCACGAGCATGCCAAATGTGTCATCGCCGCACTCGATGCACCTGATCACAAAGCCGGACAGCATTTGCAAAAAGGTATGTGCAGATGAAAATGTTGTTTTCGGGACATCCATCATTTCTAGTTCAAGAAAGTGCAATGTAGATACGACATTTGCGCAAAGCTCGCATGCATCGGGTTTGGTTTCCTTACGGCGGCTGCTAGTCAAATGAAACGCATACGCACTGCTTTGTTTCTCATACTTTTTTATATAGACGATTTCCGTTATGATATATTTACCCTGGAAAACTTCAGTACTGCAGGGTACAATAATTCTAAAAGCACGTATTGTTCAGAAAACTCGTGGTTTTTGGCAGTCCCTTATTTGTAAAATACCCCCACGCAGTTAACACGGATAAGCGAGCGTCTGCGAGTTGAAATATCAACTCTTTGTTCCTTGCTGATAGAGTGCCCTATCTACTGAATAACTTATGCATAAGTCAAAACGTTTCACTGTTGAAAATAAACCTACCACAGCACAACCAGTGATTAAATTCAGTTTCGCAGACTTCATTTTTGAGTTCATAGATTATCGTTTATTCTTTTGTAACAGTTTAGTACAGGGCGACTTTAAAAAAAGCAGACTGATTGCAGTTGAAAGTATTGACCTCATGGACAGGTTCACTGTGTAACATTGCACGCCTACTTTGATCCTGCAGTGCAGTTACCTTAGAATGTGCCTCTTTTCATTTATGTCCCCTCCACACCTAGTGAGGATTACAACGCAGCCAGCGAAACCTCAGCACATTGCACATAATGGAGTTCATACATCGGAATTAAAATAAGCAAATACAGCTCAGTAGGGCATAGTGGCTCTTTGAAAAGTTTAAAATACTGCACAGTTTATAGCTTGTTCCAGAGCTGCATCAGATAATAAGAGGTCAACCTTGGGATGTAATCGGTGAATAGTCATTTGGAAAATTTTTGAGACAATCGGAATAGAAGTTTTCATTATTTCACGGAAGGTAGAACGTCGGTGAAGATACAATTCGCTGAGGGAATTGACCAGAACAATGCATGGGCAACCGCATCAATGTGGAATCACGTGTTAAATAGATTTAACGGCAACAAGTGACTTGAGTTGTTTCCTTAGTGAAATATTGCAGGTGGACATCCTCTCGCCGTCATTATTCAGCCTACACAGCAAAGGAGAAGGAATCGAAGCATTGGTCAGCCTGCCGAACCTAATTAAAGAATTAAAGAATAAAGACTTCGACGAATGGTTGGAATTCATTATCGAAGCATCAGGCGTACCGGACGCTATCGACCCTGTCATTGTAAGTTTTTGGAAACGCTTTCATTTCGGCCACCAGTAACTCCAATCTTTCCCATAATTTCATATAGATTGGTTGGTGGAAGGCGGATGGCCTTAGGTATTCCGACAACTTCTTCTGATAAGTTGCAAACGTTCACAAAGATGTCATGCAACTATTCTGCAGACAAAGGTCAATACGAGTGATATTATATAGTCAGTGACCATGTATTTGAACTAGGTGCATAAGTGAATGTGGGTTAAACATCTATGCAAATTGCACGTCGCATTAAGCAGCCTCAAGTAACAACCGTGGCATCTTTGCACAAAACTATAGAATGTTTGCAGCATATTTCTTATTGAGAATATTCAGTTCGATTATTTTGCCCCATTCGAGCATTCGCAAATCGGAATTAATAGTGCGGCATTGAATACTTCAGGATTCTCCTCATCTGCATCTTCTAGCTCCGTGTTCTTTGGCTTCTTTCAGTTCTACTCTAGTTCTTACCGCTTTACTAACTTTATTTACTTTAACCAGCATTCATTCGGAGTACGTATTTCTTTTATGTTGTTTCCAATTCCGCTTAGGTGAAATTATTAGGTCGTGTGAAGGTTAGAGCCTAGGCTCTCTCGCATCCACTGGACGCTAACAAGTCGATTCAGCGTTGTTCTACTTAAGGAGAGGGTCGGTACTTGCTCTAGCCTCCACACCCCTGTGATAGTGCTTGCCAGAGTGGCTGGGTAAGATTAAGGTAAGCGGTCTGATTTGACGTGCCTTACAATCGGCTGGCAATAACCAATAGAAATGGATGAATCAGTTCTGTTGAGAAATCAATAATAACTAAAAATTGCATGCACCAAGCACGTAGACTATTTGGTGCACATCCGCAACATGCTGCTTGAGCTCAGTTAGCTAGGAATTCAACTTCTAAAAATGGCGATCATTGGTTGCAGAACTGTTTGAGCGTAAAATTGAACCAGCTGATCTCAAGTGCGTCGCTATGAGCTGTCTGAGTCACTTAAACAGGGGCATTATCGTAATCCTGAACGTTTTGTTAGTCTCTAGCCTCTCTCGCGGTACATGCAAGAAACTTCGAGACATACTGGGGCTCTGTCAAACCGCTTGAGTCATTTCAGCTTTGGCTCTTTGGCAAAATGGATTTTTACTGCCTTCCTGGAAAAAATTGCTTGCCTATTCTTTTCGTCGTAGAAAAATCTGTCACATTTATGTTCCAGAGTTAGAATTGTGTTAAATGATTGTCACCCGGGCGTGAATGATTCTCCACTTCGAGAAATGCCGAAAATATCATCAGACAGTCAAATTATTATGAAATAGGCAAATTGAAGATATCCCAAAATTCGGCATCAAACCCTTTAATTTGTCGATCAATGAAACATTCGAGATCAAATTCTACGATCACCACGAAAAGATAAATTCAGGCAACAAATAGCCATAGTCAGTTGAGGCAGTGTCATTGAACAGAAAAACAGCTCTTATTTGATTGTTTCAATGCAAAGAACTGAGAAAATCCTTGAAATCGTTATATTGCGGTTATGTAACGGCAACCGGAGCAGATTATCGAATATTGAAGGAAAACGATGCTTAATTGGACTTCGATATTCGTAACGCACCACGTGGCATCGACAATCAATCGTTGTATTTCACAAAAGAAAATGTCACTGAAATCGCTGGCATTGACGAGGCGCGTAAAATTGATCTCTTCGTGTCTCTCGCTAGATCACTCAACAAAAAACAGGTAAGTTGCTTCAATTTTGCACGCATTTCTTAGCTAGCGACGAAACGGAGCACATAAAGCCTACTTCATTTCTCTAGAAATTTTAGAAGACTGATAGAGCAAAGAAGGTTAGCCAAGTGAAAGCATTTAGGTCACAACTACGAATTCACATTTTGGTCCCACAACAATGCTAATATCTCTTAAGAGTAGGGTGCAGAGAGACACCAGAGCTGGAGGTTCTCATAGATACAGATGAGGCAGTTGTTATTTTCCTGGTTAAGCTCGGCAGATTAAAGTGTAATTTCCTAATTAAACCCAATAAATTAAAGTGTTTGACTTTCTGCTTCATACCGACAGACCTCTAGAGACCAGCGATCCACAGATAGAACAATAAGCGTCTTGCAATCCTCGAAAATTCCACTCATTTACTGCTTTGAATTGACAAGTTTCACATGGTCCCAATTTATTTTACGGGAGAAAATGGAATTTCACCCCCTCCGCTTCCCCCCGTGTTCTCAGATGGCATCCATGGTTATTGACAGCCAAGCTCTTAAATAGCAACGTTTTTTTTTAAACTCAGATTACTTTTATTTAACTTTTCAGTCATATTTTCTACTCTTGGAACCTTCATGACGATGCAAGTTTTCTTGGCAATCTGATATATGAGCTCATGAGGCAGGTTGTTCTAGAAGTACGAAAGTTAGCTGCAGTCTATGCAAAAAATATTCGTTAACATTTTCATGCCTTGTCGTAATTTGGCTTTTCGCTCTTGTGAAGCCAAAAAATCCAACGACATCACGCTATATTCACTAATAGTGCTATTGCTCGATGCAGATGACGTTTCTGAGCCTATAAGAAAATCATAATTATTCTCTATGTAATTTACTTTCATGTTGAACTGCTAAGCAGCGCTAAATTCACAGTAAGTGCATAACTTTCAAAAAGCCGATTAGCTTTTTCCAATTCAATATTGAAAAACAAAAACGTTCTTAAAACGTTCGAAAATTCTCGTTGAAGATCATAGTGTATATCCTTCTAGCCATTTGTTCATATATATTGAGTAAAGGTTTACTACATCAAGTTGAACTACAAATGAAGTGTTGAAAATCAACAAACGTAGATGGAAGTTTACATACTTGAGACGCTAGATTTCTTCTTTCGCAAGTAGAAATAAATATATATAAGAATTTGAAACGTCTGAATTGTACACAATATCATCAGTATGGTAACCAGCATCACAAAAGTAATGCGATCGATACACACGTTTTTGTCCAGCGATGGATTGCATTCCATTGCACCTGGAATATGTGTTTAATTTTAAGCTCTTATAAGGATCGGCGAAGAAAATGTCTCCGTTTAAGGATCGGACTACCTCACTTCAGCAAAGATGGGCCCAGAAACATGCGGAGCTAAGGTACAACTTCCGCTTCCGCTCTGCGTCAGTCAAGAGACACTTTTTCATCGCTCCGGCAGTAGGCTCAGTGGTGGATGATGCCGTCTAATGGCGAATCCTTTTAGACGAGTATTGAACACAAATGCTAGTACATTTCATTTCGCTGTGCTTGCTCAAAACGCAAGGTGACGAAGATCCTAGCTTTTAGATGCCACCCTTTCCTCTACCTCATTTCGGATATGGGATGAACGTGAAGGATTCATGCTGATGGAACAAATTTCATATTTCTTTCCGGTTTTCGTCTTGTTTGACAGGAATCGGAGTTAATTCCTCCGTCGTTTATGGAAGATGGAGGAATACTAGAAGTGGGGAAATGAAATCTAAACTATACTCCTTAGAGAGTGAATAGCATTTACGGCATTCTATAATCCAGGCGTCATTAGTTAAAGTCAGCAGTGGTAACAGCGAGCTTTCATAAATGATAAATTTGGAGAGACTTAAAGCCAAAACAGTTTCAGGAAGATAGGCAAACTTTTAGAGGGCTCATATATGAAGTTATTCAGCTGGGAATAGAATTGATGATCTTTGATTGCTAATGCTACTCTCGTTCTAGTAGTTAATTGATTCTATTATTTTTATATCTGCAGACCTACACTAGTGCTCGCCAGAAATTGTGAGGAATGGTGCTTGTCGATGGAATTTGGATCCAACGATATATATATATATATATATATATATATATATATATATATATATATATATATATATATATATAAACGAAAGGTACGCGAATAAGCTTCAAGTTCAAGTTCAGTATAACCTTTAAGCAGTTAAAAAAATCTGCCGATGGAAATCAATCGCTTACACAGTTCGAGCTGAATGCCATTGATCATGAATGCCTATATTGCGAGATATTTCTTAATTCGCATTGGTTTTGTGGAACAAAATTGCCTATGAATAGAAGGAACGACGAGCACATACTTTGTGCTGAATGAGCAGCGATCTGCTGCTGTTCACCTTCTGTTGCATCTGTTTTGCGGTTCTCTTCTTCTTTTCCGATTTTGTGACGTTCGTATTCGCCTTCGACGACTGTGAGTGTGCCCTCTGTGGAGGTCTTCTTTAGTCGTCGAAATCCTTCCCATCTCATCTTTAATACTTCAGTCTTATGTTGAGATCACAGGAATTACACACTTCTAAATTCTTTTGAAACGATACATTTGTCCGTGATGAACACTTAATAAACCAGGAAGATGACGGATGGAACTTCACGCAAGATTTTACAAAGTGTGCCCTATCCAGAAGAAAAGCAATCCATGAAATGGATCGGCGAAATATTATAGAATATTATAATATATGCATTTGTATAACATTTTCGGCACAAGAAAATTCTCTGCGGCCAAAGAAAGCATTAATTTACATTCATCAAGCACTCATCGATAGTAACAAGCTTAGCTTCAGACGGTTAACATACCGAAGATATCTGATCCCCCATATCGTCTTCGTTTGGCGTTCGGCGCGTTCTTTCATTTAAATGACGAATCAGTTCGCTGTTTTCTATCTCACATGTTGCCTGAATTGTAATAAAATACATTATGAGGGAATTGGGATGCCTTTGGAGTTGGAGGAATGTTGAAGATAGTAATCCCCCTTCTTGAAATTATTCTCCATAATCCAGAATGCTTACTACTCTCGCTGGACATAATCTACCTTCTTGAAACGATTCATAAATTCTGGCCCCTTTTTTCTTTCACCAACTTGAACATTTGCATTCGAAGCACTGAGAATTCCTATATGGACGCTGTTTATATTTCATTCTTTTCATACAAAAGAGGTGAACGGCTAGGTCCTATATGTGTGGATTTATTTATGAATGTCTTTATGTTTGTTTGATTTCGTCAACCATAGAGATATGAATGTTGTGATCGTGACCGAAGGTGGATTTGAACTGGATGAGCAATCCAAAACAACTTTTGCTTCAGGTGCTCACGAAATTTATCAATAAATCACTGTTTGGCACTTCTTTCTAAAATGACTTCACCTTAACAGTTTTCGTATAATGTTTCGAAGACCAATGATCTTATTTCACTCGATACCGCAAATATAATTGCTTGACGAAACAGTTCACAAGGAATTTCTTTGTGAACAATGATTCCAAGTATAATATATGCTACAATAAGGAGTTTAAAGAGCGCTGCCTTGACTTTAATATCTCCGCTCACCTGTGGGCATCGATGTTCGCAAATGTCAATAATGCACCTGATGCGTACACGTCTTGATCCGTCGAATCTAAATGCTTTAATCTTCGTGGTGAATCCATTTTTGATTGCTGCTATCGGGTGCAACATCAGTCGACCTGCCACTCTTCTGCTTGTACATCTGAAGCCATCTCCATTACTTTCCTATCACCGTTGCGTTCTTTATGCACAACGTAATGAACGATTCTGTGATTAGTCACTTAATTACCTCTTTGAATACTGTTGAAATTTAAAGTTCTGTTCTTACCCTTGTGAGACAAGTTTCAACGGTGGTGGATAAGGTGGTGATCCGTCAAGGCGTTCAGCGAAACACTCGGCAACAATAAAGTCGATGTGCTGAGCGCTTACGGTAGTCCATCTGAGTTCGAGTTCCTCACCTAGTACAACTGAGCTCACTGGCTGCCCCTCGCGCAAGACTGACATAACGATCCTTTCTGACGATGAACCATCCTTCTGAGTTACGTCCGCTTCTTCAAAGGATGAGCTGAAAGCTCATCAGTGATAGCATACAACATGTTTAATGTTCCTTTAAGACATAAATTTTGACCGTTTTTTATGACAGTGTAAACGATGTTGTAGAGCGTTTCAAACACAATCTGAGATTGTATACGTCTTGATAGAGTATTGAGCAGTTGTTGTTCTAATAAAGGTCAGTGATTTGGCTCCCAGTTTGGTTGCACATCCAACTAGCGTACAAAGAAGTGTTAATTGCATGAGTTGCCACAGGCGTCAACTGCATCAATGAGCAGGGTATATAGATGCACCGCGAAAGGTTCAGCGACTGTTAAACTGTGACTTCGACTGTTGGCATGCGACTTCGCTCTTTATGGTTGTATCTAATCGCCTATCGGTTGATAGTGCATCATCGGCGAAGATTTTGTTCTTCGATAATAATAGCCCCTAGCATAACATCGTTTTCAGTGCAGATGTTCAAGTCGTCTTTGTGCGAGAGTCTTCTTCATCCGAAATAGTTGCCCTTTTTCTTTTGACCTTTTCAGGGGTCAGTATTTGCTGCTGTGAATGTGCACGTGTACTTTCTCATTGTCACTGTGTGCTAATGTTGGGCATCTCGTTTGTTATGAAGTGTGTCTTCGGTCTTGGAGTGAGCTGATGTTCATCCGTTTCTATTCATCGTCTTTTTTCAATATCTGAACATTCTTTATTACAATGTAGTTACCCAAGTTTGAGTTTAAGTGTGGTTCAGAAGGCGGCACCAGGGTGCAAACAGGAAGTATGCATGCTGTTGGAATTGGAGGGGAACCACTTCAACAAAACATAGTATATTATTTGGTAACGGGCAGAGGCGGAAATTTGTCATTGGTGGACGGAGAGCGCCATCACCTGGAGTTGCGGACAACCCAGCTCAATTCGAGGACGGGAGCCCAGTGAATGTGATCGTCGTGTCCAGAGGTGGTCGTGGATTTGCTAGCGCCATTGGTGGTGGAGACAGCTCGGCGGTGGATCAGGAGCGCGCACATCAGCTGAGGTGTGACAGCAGCCGACAGCGGAAGACGAACGACAGCAAAGTGGACATCGAACAGCAGTAATACAGGTCTTGTTTTTAAAAGTTTTGTCTTGTTTTATTCATCTTCACTGTTTGTTAGCGAACATTTGCGGCATGTAGGTCTTTTTGCTCACCTCCCTCGCAGGGTCAATGCAACCACTTTGTATAATTTTGAAAGCTTTTTGCAATCGGAAAAAAAAATCTTCAGATCGTTTTAAAGAATTTTCGAAACCTTTTGAGTTTTTTTTTTCTTTTTTTTGAGGAGATTGATGGCAGGTGATGTTTCACGTGGATATATGGTAGTGAGACATGCACATGAAAGTGGCAGAATAACGAACGGTTTTTAGTTAATGTTACGCGAAAAGGAGATCGAAGTGAAGAAGGACGATATTGAAGCTTATTTGGGTAATAGAGAAGTATCTGATTCAAGCAGTTAAATTCTTCGCGCAAACATAACAATCCGTAGCTTCAAGATTCTCAAGAACTTTTGAAATCAACAGCTAACTGACTTACTTTAGTGCAGCTTTAGCTGTGCTAATATCAACTTTCGAATAATCGCATGAGACGTTGAACACGCGATCCATATCGGTCATCACTGCAGGCACATCTAGACCATTCCTCTGCACCACAACTATGAATGACCAAACCGATGGCTTCTGAAAAGCCACACAGAAATAAGCAAGAACTACAGAGGGTTGCCCGAATCCATCATGGGAACCGGGAAAGCGATAAAGGCAACATTTGGCATTTCATTTACGATCGAAAATTTATAGACAATTTCTTCAAGAAACCCTCCGTTAGCCCTTAAGGATGCGGAGATGTCGATGGAATAAGAGCATCTTTGAAAAATTTCATTTTCCACCGGATCCGATAGCATTGCAAGGCGAAATGTGTATCCCAAAATTTGAGCAATTTAGGTGCGTGTAATACATAATGAAATGTGTGGCGAGTTTGCGCTTTTCCATGATTCAACTCTCGAGGTTCATATGGTTCGCGGCCCGCGACTCCCCATCGCTTATCCCTGAGATCCAGGATTTTGGTGGCCCGTAAAAAAATTTTATCCCTCGATGTGAACCTAGCTTATGAGATCTCTAGTCTGTAGCTCCGAACATTTATCTTCTTTATAACCGGCTTGATTTGCATGGTCAATGGCCAAATTTGTGCAAACACAATGCAGACGGATGTGACTTTCCTTAAGAAGAAAGCATGTGAAAAACGTGCGCGAAAATTTAAACACAGCGCGCAGTCTGATCCACCTGAAATAAATGAATTCAATCTTGAAATTCACGTAAGCAGTATCTCAGAATATGTGGAAAATCCCACAGAGAGAAGCACAGTATGCACTTTTCGCAATTTTACGATTCACACTGATCGAATGTACGAATACCCAGAAAGAAAGAGAAAACGACAGATGACACTTTTCTCATCACCTTCATATATTCTGTTACACGGTACTTCCAAACAGTACTTCTGCAGTTCGCTCTTTATACTCCACCATTCCAGGCGGTGTTCAACCAAACGATTCACTCGGTGAAACATGCTCAGACATAAGCTTTCTTCATGTTTTAATGCGAGGAATATTATCGAAATAAACTAACGATTTCCTCTGCTGGACAAGGTGGATTATCGTCGTGTAGAGAAGGTAATTCAATATTCAAGATGGCCTTTGTGACATTTTTGAATTCGCTGCGACATGTTGAGAAGTGATCTTTTATATAGATTGCACCTGTGATTGCCGATGCAAATCGTACAGTAACAACAATGCCGTCAACGTGACATTCGGTTTCCACCTCTGCAAACTCTCATAACGAATGCGAGCAAATCATTTCGTTGAATGATAACAGGTGTCTTTACGTATGATCTTACAAAGTGATGACAAATCTTACCTCTTCATCTACTATTTCCAGCATATTCGTTATTTTTCTTCTTGCAGCCAACATTTCTGATATGGTGATCTAGTGAAATGAAGTTTTTAGTTTACTAATGGTGAAGTCCCATACTAATAGCAAGTTTGTTCGGTAGAGAACTAGCGGCCAAAACAGATGGTGGAAGAAGATGTTGTGCTACAGTCGTCACTAACACTCTGTTTTGATTACATCACATTTCTTTGATAGCATCCTAGTATCACATGCTAGTGCATTTTATGACTACAAAAAAAAACTCCAGATTTTTTTTTTTCAATATTCGGGATTTCTTCGTAATATCCAAAATGTGATTTAATAGAATATCTGTTTTCCATCGTTTGTTTGGACGTTGAACGCTATGAGGAGTACTCAATTTGCGGTGAAAATTGTGAATTTCAATGTTTTTCTTTTGATTTGAAGATGCTCAATGTCAGTCGATTGTACTAAAATAGCATTGAGAATTTATGTCCTCAACATTGTTAATGGTGAATAATGACCGGTCGATGAGATACAGCATACGATTTGATTGGATGCATTGTATTGTCACAAGCAGACATTCAATGTTCATAGTTACCCCTTTTGTCCATAGTAGAATCGTTTAAAATTGCAATATTTTCGACAATAACGTGCGGATTAGTTTGAGCTCGTCTTGGGAGTTGTACGTTCAGTGGCTCTCTTATCACCACAACAGGAGGAAATTCTTCGATAGCTTCGTCTTGGTCACTCATCTCTAATCCATCAATATAATCACACACATTATCGTAGTAATCCACCTGTAAAATAGACATACATGTAAAAACATAGCCTACAATTCGTGATTTGGATACTCAAGGTTTTTTATTCAGTAATATGATCTGG
Source organism: Baylisascaris procyonis (assembly GCA_037389465.1). NCBI lineage: Eukaryota > Metazoa > Nematoda > Chromadorea > Rhabditida > Ascarididae > Baylisascaris > Baylisascaris procyonis. Next base: position 4,773,769 of record JAZARR010000074.1, on the reverse strand, counting down.
AATTAATTGCACTGCTATTCAGTAATTCTATGATATAAAATTCCTACGATAGCATATATTGCAATTTCTATGGAAATTTTGGGAAAATTGAAGTTGTACATAAGTTGTGGATCCAAATCTTCCAAATCGTGTTCGTCGTACCTTATTGATGCACATGCTCATCATGTAATTTCCATTACAAATTGCGTTCAATATTGATGAAAATACGCTAAAAGAATACGCTAAGGCATATAGAAAGAATCCGCAACCCCAAAATACGTTATTTTTTTCATCATTTACAGTCATGTGTGTATGTGTTATTGTATTTTACCGCTCTTTTATGCACTACCCACATAATCGCTATAAAACTTTGGTGAGAATGCAGAAAGAGAGTGTTTACCTCTGCTTGAAAGCTAAGTTGTTTCGAATCGAAAAATTGCGATCCGCTCGCTATTGCACATTCATCCTGAAGCAACTTGCATGAATTTCCACAGCTGATATTAAAATTTTTGACGGCCAAATAATTTTTATTTTTCAAATACCGCCTCTATCATTTTCACTGATGAACTAGTAGCATCTCAAGATAATCGGCGAAAGATGGAAGCTCCCAATGGTAAAGGGAAATATTATTTATTTGTTGACATTTCTATAAACGATGATTTGCCCACAACTCGCAACAGCTAAACAGCTACAAACAATCTGCTGTAAATCGAACGAATCCAACAATTGCAAAATTCGAAAATAATCGTTCAAGTCGATTCGAGCATAATGGATGATTTCACAAGTTTTCCATGATCTTTAAGCTTTCAACTGCTAACTTTGAAAAATTCCGAACAGAAATTGCAATTATTATTTCGAATAAGCAACTGTTATAGTAACCTTCTTGTGAAAAAACATTGCCGCAATGCATCGTCTCTCTGCTTTCAGACATGCCTCAAGGCACGCGGTGACACTCGTTGTTGATAATATCTACAACATTAATACAGCAGAATATTTTGCAATAGAATTGAGTGAGACATCGGGTAAAATATTTCGAAAATAATGTAACCTGAGTTGGCACATTTGTAAGCGCATAATGAGCGATATATCGGAAGCTCACTTCTCCACACGCCGGTGTTCCTTAAAACATATTGAGGAATTTTAATAATCACAACGAGTGTATGCAATGCTTATAAATTTCAGTTTATTTTTGGTAATGATTTCCAATAATAAAAAGCATTTGCTACAAAAGAGGCAACAAAATAGCGAAGAATTAAAAGTTACCATGGAGGCATATTTTCTCGTAATATTTTTCTTCCGTGACAAGAGGCCTTTCCTTGTGTACTGCTCTTCCACGAGCGATACCAGATTCAACGGTAAGATGACATGTTGATTTATTTTCAGTATAGGTGAATACTTTACAAGGGAATGGATAACCACGTACAGAATTCTCCTGAAAGCACAATTATGCGAGAAAGTTTTTTCATTAACTGTTACTATTCTATCAATACTAATGCTGTTGTCTCTTATGTATATTATAGAGTACTTTTCGTTATCCGAACTGCAAAAAGATTCGTTTTGAATCGAAACCAAATTTGAATTTATAAGAATAAAATCGCAACGGTTTTTTGTTTTCTCACTGATGTTCTCTGATTGAAGATGATTTCCAACGAGAATATGTTTTCTTGCTGCATCATTTCCTTTGATCATTACATATTCAGACCTTTCACTGATGTGAAAAAAAGAATCTTTGACATTGCTACTTATTATCCGAAATAACCTGAATTTTGCGGCATAATAACGCATAATTTTCAGACTTCTTCCGTGATCAATTATAGGGTATTGTGTGGAAAATTAATTCGCATTATAGAAAATAGTATGCTGAAAGTTTGTCGGTTATATGAGCCTTGAAGCAGCGTACAGCAAACGAATGTTCTCTTTTCATCTTACAAGACAACTTTTTAGGCATTCTTCCTTGGTCACATCCTCTAGAATGAGATCGTTGCGGTCACTGATTTCGAATGGTTCGATGTTGATCCAATGCATTGATGATCCTTCCAGACAATTCACTGAAAGAGATTTATCTGTTAGAAAAGAACGTTGAGGTGCAGAACTAAACTGATTGTTGATTATGAATCCTTCGATAAAATTTCGCAATTATAAGAGCTTTGAGGACAGGATATGAGGTCATCACAATATGCTCTTATTGATGTGAGCGATCGCTCGCATGAAAGAAGGATATTATGGGTTTTAGCCTTAGAGGGGTTCAAAACCTAACTATAAAGAAACTCCAGATGTTCAAAGCTCCTTATAGCGCAGTTATCCGACAAAACGGAATAAAGGAACAAATCTGAGAGAGGCTACCGAATTTCCTTCGCTTGCCTTTATTTGAAACGGAGCAAGGAGTGCTGCTGGAAATGCAGCAGTTGTCCTTCCCATCGCTCAGATTCTTACGATGGAGTGACTGGGAATATCGAATGAATTGACAGAACGTAAAGAGCTAAGGGATAGGGGAAGGCGATGGTCGGCAAAGGAAAGTTGTTTGGTTCAAACTTTGTCTAGACCGGAAAATATGACTATATTCATGCGTCTTTTTTCTCCATATTATTTTCCTCGGATCACGTTGAGAAATAAAAAATGTGGATATGCTGAAAACCTCAGCGCTCCAAATAAAGAGTAACTGCGAGTTGAAAAGACCTCGCAGCTAAAAAATCAAAAAAGAGATCTTCTTGCGTCAACCACGAATGGTTCTCCTTAAAAACGACATTTTCCTTTCCTGCAGTTTTTATCAGCACAACTGCGTTTGTAGTCCTGAATCAGTTTGATATTACAAAGTATTTTTACGTGGAAAAATTCTGTTCTATTAATGAACGGGGATCTTATGCAGGAGAAGCAGCTTAACTTATAGAGAGATTAGCAAGGAGACTGCATCTCCAATATTCCTTGCAGTGATCAGTTTCTTAAAAGGCTTTCAATAACAAATAACGTTCAAAATTAACTCAACGGCCAACCGTCTAAACATATGTTATCGAAATAATCAGCTCCGAGTTGAGTGCTATCGTTGATAAAAAGATGTGGCAATGACAACCGACTGTCTCGATTTAGAATGCACTCACCTGTCCCATAATAATAAATCACCGACCTGGAAATATACTGAAAAGATTGCAATAAATCAGCACAAATACACTGTGAGATACTATTTCCATTCGTAGAAAAAGAAAACACAAAGAGACAAATATTGCGCGCAAAGGATGTTGCATATCCCAATTGTTTGAATAGGGTTCCATCGTTAGGATTCATGAATGCTTGAAAGAATCCATTATTTCTTTCTAAATGATTGCTGTTTATAGGAATGGCGATTCAATTAGAGAGTATCGATGGGTCCAACTTACGCTTATAATTTCTTCTCTTAGCGGCCTTCATTTCAGAAAGCTAATCTGCTACAAGAAGTCGTCATCCTCACTTAAACAAAAATTTAAAATCCAGTAATCACGGAACAACAATTTTTATAAACTATTTCACGTTTTCGGGGCAAATATCAGAGCTGAAGAAATCGAACTTTAGTAGTTCAGAAAACAGACGCACGGTGAAATTTGTTTGAGTCGACTATTGTGACTCACCTGCATTCGATTTGCAATGACTTCTTTGCCTCGAGGCAGAACGCTAAACAGTTCGATATCCCTTCAGTATGAATAACCTTCAAAACTTTAACTGTTTTTTTACAATGCGGAATATCCTTAACAGTTAACAATTCCTTAATTTGCAAAGCCTTCAGTTAAATCTAGGAAAAATCACGATTAGTGAGGATTGCACTGTTTCATATCTCATGTAAATTTTAACTTAAAACAGGTCATGAATTCTTGGAAAGGTGTTCATTAAAAATATTCCGACCGAAGTTCTGCACAAATCTTAAAAATTAGCACCCCATAGAAAATCCACAAAATGATTTCAGAGGTGGGGTCGGAAGTGTAATTGAAGGAGGACTGCAAAGAAAGTGAGGGTGTCCTTAAATCAATCAAATTGTTCCACGGCACAGCTTGATTCTGGATGAAATTCCTTGGTTGAAGTTGCAAATAACGCAGAAAATAGGAGTGAATGAAATTCACAAATATTACGTAGGCACAGATTGTAGTAGAAGCAGATTATGAGCAAAAGCAGTTTAGCTGCCAACAAAAGGATACGTCAGAAAATGCGTCAGAAAGAAATAAAGACGAGGTGGACCAAAAGAACTATCTTCTTCCCAACGTTTCATTTTTCCCAACTAAAACTCGAATATTCCGATCATAAGAGTTTTTGATGTCGCGTTTCCTGATCGGTCATTAAAAGGAATTTATTTGTTTGTTTGTTTTTTTTTTTCAGTAAAGGATTTCTTGAAAGTTTGATGAATGTTTTCAGAAGCTATTTTGCAAATTTTCAATATTTCATTTGGCGAATTGAGATCTACAGCATATGAAGAGTATCTTACAAAGGCTGTTGCTTAGTAGGGAAAATATAAGAAGATATTCGAACCTCGAGTGCGCTTCCAACCAGCAAATGACGTGGATAACGTTCAAACGCATACGGAGATGGGCATAACGATGAAGCTAAACGGAGAACATTTATATTACTGCACCACCTCGACATAAACCTTATTCGCCGCCATATTAAACGCACAAACGAGGACTAATCTTTGCTCTTTCTCTGATGAAGTGAAATTTTAAATTTTTGAGCGGTCTCATGGTCACCCTTTCCTCATACGACTGATAAGGTATACTCCTCAATTTGTGATAAGTTATGCTATCAATTGAGCGCCTATGACACTGCAGCGCAAAATAGGTTCGGAAATTCTTTCTTTGAAAGGTTTTATCGACGGTCGCCAATGTTATAATTGTGCTCAGTTTATTTCACGACTATTTAGTGCTGACATTCCCTTTGGTAGAAAGAAGAAACTGCTGGTTGTTTCTCTTGAACAACAGTGCAGTTCTATTTGGTGAATGAATAAATGCAGAGGGTTGAAAAGTACTTTCAATGCAGATTTTCTGGAAGAGCACGGAATCATATGCCTTCGCCAAGAGCGATGCACCATCGGAAGGCATTCCTGCTGTATTGCTCAGAGCGCATCGGAGCTCTGATGAGTTGTATTGGAAGGAGCCACACTCAGCACTCTGAAGTAAGCCAGATTCTATGCAAGCTTTAACTTCAAGATTTCAGGGTCATTGCTCATAAGATGAAATGGAAATTTTACAGCCTTAGAACAATATGCAGCTGACTAACGCTTGAAGATAACTTCATTTTCTAATGTTCACAAAGATTTTTATCGCATTGCTACAGCTTTATCCCAGTGGATAGCGGGAAATGGGATCATTCTAAAATACTTCCTCCAAAAATTTTTTTTTCAAATTGCCATTGACGAGAAATTTCTAGCGCAGAAACGTTCATGAGCACAATGATGTAAACGTTTGAGGCTGAATGCAAAGTGTAGAACAACTTTGATTGATGTAAACTTACTTTCACTACATTAAACTTTTTATAAGAATTAGCTAACCTTGGTGCATAGTGAAGCGCATTCATGCAACGTTACATCTGAGACGTTATTTGTGGATTGTTGCTTTAATGTATATCCTTCGGTTCGCAAATAGGTTGTTACATTTGGTTTCACACAAATAAATCCACACGCTGCAATTATTTTTCATTGAGCTAATATCGAATATAAAGGAATTTTTGTCAAATCTCCATCTCCCTTTGAAAACAATACTCAAAAACAAACAAGACGACTCTAACTCTTCAACACATCGACTGAATCGACATAAGACTTCTGCTGTTTTCCTTTCATGTAACGCTGAAAGTTCACGGAAAACCAGCCATCTGAACGAACGAGTGAAACGCGAACAGATAACTTTCAGAAGATAGCATTGAGAGATCCACAAACTAGTGTAGCTTAGCACTCATCGATTTCCTGCTCAGCAATAGTTTCGACCAGCGATTATCATCCACTTCATTCATCAATACTGGCTAATTTGACAGTTACATCATAATTCACATGTGTATATCACGCTAATGCATTAGAAGTACGGCATACGTGAGTGATCAAACATCTATTGAAATATTCCAAAATATAATCTATGTGAGGCACAAATTGCAGCATTTACTTCCACACTAGTCTACCCATCTGGAACAAAACTTTTTCGCTCATAATTGAACAAGGTAATGTCAATTAGGTTAGGTAAGCATAGAGAGAGTAATGGTATTATGTAAATGATATCAGCACAAAAGGTGCCCTTACACTGTCAAAAACTTGAATATTTCAATTGTTTTTCTGGATTGTGAAACGAGTAATCACTGTATCCTAGAAAAACCAAATTTTCTGAATTAAATTGCACGATCCCACGCAGAAAAATTCAAACATTCATAAAATTTTTTTAATGAAGCGTTTTTAAGTATGAGATTTCAGTTGAAAAAAGAAAGAATATACTGCTCACCTTGAGGAACATTGATGAAAACGAGATAAACAAATGGGAATATTATCATATGACTGTCAAATACAACAAGGAGAGTGCGCATTTGGGCATCGTCCCGTTTAAAGATGGATATAATCATCTAGAAGTATGACCTCATTCGTCGATGAGTGCATATAATTGATCTTGCGCGTAACTTCCTTCCTTTGTATGTTCATCGTGTTGCGCCAGCCTATCAAACATTTCCTAAAGCGAACCCCTCATGAGTTGTTATAATACAACGAACTTATAGCACACCCTTTCCGACTATATAAATTCATCGTTGCAATAGCTCATCAACAAAGTTTTGGCGAAATGCATTGCTATAAATATGTTCCTGCCATGTTTTCATACCTTTTACTATGCACAGCAATATAGAGATGTAGAACATGAAGGAAATTCGGGATAATCAAGGCTTTTGGAGAGGCAAAATGCAAATATTTCACCTTTTGTCAACTGATTTCTTATTGTGCCTGCATGGCATCATTTACCAATCTTTTCATATGTTCTGTGAAAGAGTTATGGCATAGATTTTGTGATATTTATTGCAGTAATAATGGCGATATGCTTACAATGTATACAAATCGAGGAGTTGGAAGTAGTATCCTTCCATTTCGTTACTTAATGCGATCAACAGCGAGTAAACAACTCCGATATCTATATTGTCAATATGTTCGCAACATCTCAGATAATAGCGTAACCACCGAAACATAAGGATGAACTTCATTTCCCCTCATCGCATGCTACGTTCGTTCACAGACAACTGTAAGGGGCATGTAAGGGATATCAGCAGAATGCAGATCAACTGCTTTCTTGCAAAGCAGGAGAAAGGGCCACTACGCGACACATAAAACTGCCTACCAATGCCTTGATGATGTCAAAGTAGAGCTAACCTATCTATAAATGTGAGGCAAGACACGGGGAGTACAAAAGGGAAGCGCAATTGTCCGTAGGTTCAATGTGTGTGTGTCGAATCATCGTCGTCTACTCGGCCTCGACATCGGCCTCGAAGTGTTCAGCATGTGACCTGAGAAAAAGGTTCATTTTTTTAAAGCACGAGGGGTGACGCATCACGTTTAATGTGTTGAGCTCTTAACGCTATTTCTAGGGAATTTAGTATGAAGCACGTGAGTACGACCCATTTAGACTGCAGAAGAAGTGGTGTACAGTGACAGAGTTGAGAAGCGAATTACATGGCTGTGGCGAATTTTTAAATGAAACCTCAGCGTCCTATTATTCTGCAACTTACACAATAATGTAAAACTCACTGCCTTGTCATTTGCATCGCCGTCATTCACATTCTGCATTTCAAGCTTTGTTTCAGGTTTATTTACTCTATCCACATAATTTTACCTTTGTTTTTCTCTCTCTTTTTTTGGAAAATTTTGCTATCCACTGTTTGCTTCTCGTATTCACTGCTCATTTCATCAAAAAAAGACTGCGTTTCTTATTGTGCTCTACGAAATAAACGCTGATAAACATCTGAGTTTATTGTTCCTATTGCTCATTAACGAAGCAATTACGCAAGCAAACATCGTACCTCGACATGAAGGTAATTATATTGCAGATATGCTGAACGATATGACATACTGTAAATATCTATATCAGAATACAATTGGATTTCCACTTGTAGTGCGGTTTCTCATCAATGGTAGCGGATCGAGGAACTACTCCCACAGCAGATCGTAGAACTAGCTTTATTTATCAATGGCAATCCATAAATAGGTACATGCCTCTTATGATTAATGAATGCTGGGCGCATGAACCTAGTTGTTTTATTACCAAAAAAAAAGAATACTATACCTTGGCGGTGAGCGAGAATGAATTGGTTAAGCTAAGTCTGAACACCCAACGAACAACTTCTAACCGCTAAAGTCCCACTTTATCAAAGCCACCGGGACTTGGTAGCATTCCCTACAATGCAAGATGAAACACTGTCAATGCGGTTTTGTGTGAGTGGACAACCGTTTTGAGACGAACATTTAAGAAAGGAAAACGCAGTATGAGTATACCTTTCATTGTAGAACTAGAGAGATAAAACAATTTATATAACGCTATGCGAATCGACCGAAACGCAAAGCTTCGAAAGACGAATACGTACGGTGAGATACAAAACCGGTTACGAAGGAAACACATACACAGTACACATCATCCATTAATAACACATTCACACTTTTTTAATATGACTTTGAACTGCATACGATGAACAACAACATACGGTATTTAGTCAACGAAAGAAAGACTACAGCAATGTGAAGGAAACCGAGAAACAAACAACGGACATGTAGAAATGTTATAGATACAGTATGTGGCGAAAACTTATATACAGTATCTTAAGCACATAAAGAGTAAACACATAGTTTCAAATATTTTCCTCAATTTTTCAAGCATAAAGAAATCGTATAAACATCAACAAAGTTAATAAATTCAAGGCGCAAAGTTTTCTGTGTCGCATTACTTCGTTGATAAGTGGGTAATTTTGAGACAAAATTAATAAATTCTGGCATTTTAGCATTTATGCTAAATTTGAGCAAGTTGAATGCTCTTTGCGTCTATTTTTTTACCATCAAAAGTTCATATTTTTGGCTCAGTCTGAATGGTTCTGTGTGCTCCTCAGCCATAACCTTTTTGCGAAGAATATCCCGCGGTGTCCGAGCGTTCGAGCTCACTTGTCCCTCACATTTTTGACGGTCAGTTTTTGCTAACGAGCCAGAGCCACCGCCTATACGCCATTCCTTGGTTGGATCAGTAATGATCGAGGAGAGATGAGTTAGTTGGCTTGATTCAACTTCATCCACCCGACTTTTACAGGACGCACGCACCCATATGATCATTTTCCACAGGAAAACTGTGCAAGATGAACTCTACGTTCACTCGTTGTTTGCAAGTTGCCTCTCAAGGGCACAGCGAGTGCGCGTATTTGCTTAACCCAACCAAAAATTGAAAAAAAAAACTCGGTCCGCGCCATCACATCATATGTTAGCGTTTAAAACGCATTCGAAAGCATGTGATTTGTTCGTGTGAAATAAAGGTTAAGGCGCTGGAAATTCGAAAATGCGGCAGTGCAGTGAAAATAAGAAACTAAACTGCATTTGTAATCCATAAGCAATTTCACAGCCCACTGCTAAGGCCACAGCATACCACAAAGAAGCTCAGGTGTCACTTTAAAAAAGTACCAAATCACTATGTCAATACTACGGAGCAAGTCTATTCAACATGAACGGAAGATTTTCACCAGCTAGTAGCCTCAGTCAGTGGCTTACCTAAGGTACTTGGAAAGTGAGCGCGTGTTTTTATTGCCGAATGAAGGAGGCGCCGTCGAGAGAGCAGAAAGTATTACTTGTGAATGGACTTGAATGAGTGCTTTACGTTAGAGCTGTATTCTCTAGATATGCCTTTGGCCATGCTACCTCTGCGTCACAAAACCAAGCTTCTCCTTAATGAAAAGTTAGCCTAGTCAGGATACGACCCGTGTTCTTCGATGAAGCTTTTTATTTTGTGCATGCTCATAACATTTTGCTGAGGTGACCAATTTTTGGTTACTCTGACCAGTTTGGGACCACTTTGACCAAATTTCCTCACTCACTCAGTCCAAATATACCACAGACATTTGAGCCATAAAGTGGAAAGCAGCGAACACGTGAAGCATCTCAATCTACAGTGCATGCTTGGCTAACAAATATCGCAACAATAAATTCCCTCATTAATCGAAACATTCGTTACATTTTTTGAAATTCTTCACGTAAAAAGAAATTTGCTTATGAAAAAAGGAACAACACATTTTTTTTCGAATCTCAACAATCATAAGAATTGCCTAACACTAAAATAACATGCACAAAACAGTAACAAATGCTACAAGTATGAGGTTAATAAGCGTTCAATATCAACAAGATGGGCAGTAAAGAGAAAAGCAAATTGCACTCTAAAGCGGTGATGCCGCATAATACAACACATGGCTCAGCAAATATTCTATTACAAAATTTTTCTTCAAAAATATTTCTGTATTTCCTGGTTATCTATAAGATCAGTTCTTGATCATCTCAATGCCACAGATGGTTTCTTATGACAAATATGCTCAATGCGAATTGTCGATCAAAATTTTTGATCACATCTGCACATCTCCCTCAAAATTCAATCAACATCAGCAATTACCTTGCCTTTCAAATATCTACAGCTTTTCCTGTGCTTTTCTTAATTGCGTGTTCACCTTTTCCTCTGCCTATAGTACCTCCAACGAAATGATTGGAGCCTTTTTCCCGCTACAAGTCTAATTCAGCTCTTACTGTTGAAACGTTCCAAATAAACATTTAGACTGAAATGAAAGTAGCCTTTACCATAAAAGGTATCAATGATTTGCAAGTATCGAGCCGCGAATATTAACAAATGACAGTGGACAAATTAGGAAATATATGCTGAACAAAATACACCTACACAAGCATGGCGGGCTCGTTTTTGATTGTTGGTGGTACGAATCCTGATTGGATAACAGCCGGTGGTGATGCTATGTTGGGCAGCAGAGAAGCAAGGTTGGAGAGCGAAGGAAGAACGTGTGGGAAGAGTGGTAATGGTTGTGCTGTCAGAAGACCATACCACTGATCAGATGACTGCAACAACATCTGCAGCTGCTGATTTTGCAGCAGAAGTTGTGGGGAGATTAGCGGTGAACAGAATGTTCCGTCCACAAGTCGTTTAAGTGTTAACAGCTGCGGGTCGAACGAATCCGACATGGTTCCGTTTTTGAACGGATCCGGAGTAACTCCATGGAAGGCCGACTGATTCATGTCTGGTAGTTGTGGCACGGGTTTCGGTGGGCTCACTGCGTTGTTGCTAGTGTCGAGTAGTGGTGACGGCGTTGACTCTGCGCTGCCCGAAATATATTCAATGAAACCTTTGTTCGCGAAACCTGATGGGCTATAGGGTATGTTGGCAGGTACAGTTGGTAGTTTGAGACCCAATGAAGTCGGACTGTTACGATCAGGAGCTAATGCAGTTTGCACAGGCCCAGGATATTGAAAGGACGTCAAAGGTATTCCACCATCTTGCAAGCCTGCAATAATTTGCAATTAGGTTGGAGGAATTTTTCTGCAAATTTTCATAATGGAAACCCAGATTTTTCAAATTGGGAAGAAAATTTGAAAAATCAAGTGAACTCCATCAAATTCTCATCAAATTTTGGATCGTTCAACTCTTTAACTTAGATGGAACAAATATTAAACTCATTAAACTTGAAGTATCAAATTCTTTGGAAATATTGCACCTTCTGAGGTGGAAATATACTCGCATTAGCGTTCAAAGTATAGGCAACTTAATATCTGAAATAAAGTTTTCCCAACGACTTCCAGAAATCGTTGTCAATATGTCAATCTTTCTCATTTCTATCAGAAATCAATTATCACAAAGCGTTACATTAATGATGCCACTTTCTCGAAAAGATGGCAATCGACTTCATTGTGGTAAACTGCAAATTAATTCCATCAAAATTGTTAGAAAAACTCACTCAGAAGTTGTGGGATGAGATTCTCAAGAGTATTCGGCTTCTCTGTATCCTCTTCGGGACTCAATCCTCTTCCATTCATATACTGTTGGCACTGTTCCAAATGTATTTTCAATCCAACTTTTTGAGCATAGCTTTTCTCGCATGCGTTGCATTTATATCTGAAGCGTTTAGCAAATTCAATTTTATTCGAATTGGTATCATTTGAAAAAAAAAGCAAACGAAATGAAAGTTTCTGATAAGCGAATATATTCAACAGTACAATAAATTTCACTATGTGAATATTTTATAGAAATTTTTAATTGTCTTGAAGAAATTATCTAAGTTGTTAAATGATATCGTCGCTTCTAGAGTCTCGTTTTATAACGTCAGCGGTTAAAACTGCCTTTACTATTCAAACGCGAATAACATAGAGAAATCCAAGAATTTTGTCTATTAGCAGTATAAAATATTAGAAAAGTACAATATCCAAAAATGTTCGCTAACTAGTCGAACCCGTTCAAAAAGAAATGATTAGTCCGTTTTCACGTCCACAATTGACCTACTTCATTCCACCTTAGCCAAATATGCCGAAAATAAATTGGTTTTGCTTCAAATTTCTTCACTAACTTTAAGAACAAGAAAAAAAATCCACTAATCGTTACACTCAAAGTTGCCAACAACCAATGCTCTGCTGTGAAGCATAAAATGTCAGGGCCTAAATAAATGGACAATAGGCGTGCAACAAGTAGATAGAGAATAAAAACGAACGGTTTTTCGCCAGTATGAACACGTTGATGAACTTGCATATTGCCTTGATTTGTGAACGCCTTATCGCAGAAACTACATCTGAACATATCATTTTACTAGTTTATTAGAACAGGGCGAATTCCCAAATAGAGACAAAAATTCAGGGCTGATGAATATATCAACCCAAAATTTATTAATTAAAAAATAATAATCTTATAAAATTTCGGTAAATTCTATCATTGAGAAGATTTCAAAAAATACGATTCTTACTTCTTGAGAGAGTAGGTTTCATACACACATATATACTGCGTATTAAAATATTATTCACTTCGAAGATGCCACAGAACAACTTCTCGTTAAAGTAAAATATTTCATTTTGCTTGCAGTCTCATAAAATAATAAAGGACTTTTTGATCTCAGAAATAGAATGATTCGATCAACGCAAGAACGCAATCGGCTATAATTGTCTTCTGCATGTGCACTGAGCATTCTTAAGCTAAAATTAAATCCCACAAATATGTGACACTTGAAAATCCTCATTCCTATATGGAAATCATAAAAGCAAAAGAAATAAAAGAAATAATATGCGTTAACCTGAAAGGTCGTTCACCGGTATGTAGACGAGTATGAACGTAGAGCGATGAAGCGTATGCATAGCGTTTACCACAATATTTGCATACATAATCATTAGGTTTTTTCAATGCTGAATCAGGAGAGGTCTGCAAATAGGTCGGGATCAACAATGAAAATATTATTTGTTCAGTCACTGAGCTCATTTGAAGCCTATAATATCGATGTCTTCGACCATCTACTATACCTTTAAAAAAATAAAAAATTAAAAAAAAAAACGCAAATTAACTTCAAAAAACGATTGTAGGTGAGATTTGATATTCGTGAGTACAGTCGACGATCATCGAAGAGAACATCGTTTTGAATTAAAAGCAATCGGCGACAGTTTTAACGAGAAAACGAAAAATCACTTACTGCAGGTTGATATTGATGCGTTGCTTCATGGGCGGTAAGTTGTGACTTTTGAATAAAAGAACGCCCACAATGTGTGCATGAATATGGCCGTTCACCTGTGTGCGTTCTTTCATGACTTTGCAGGTTACCCTGACTTGCGAATGCCTTTGGACAGTATTTGCACATATATGGCCGCTCACCGGTATGTGTACGAACGTGAACCTGTGAACGACGGGTGAGTAACACCACAATTATAATAAAAAATTTTTTCATTAGCAAAATGCGATGAATTCATTTGAAGAGATATTTCATTGTTAGCTTTACTTTTTTCTTCTCGTTTTTTGATCGCAGTTTTCCTTTTCATTCATTCAGAACGTCTCTCTAAAGTATCGTATCATGTACTTGTTCACTCAGCAGGTGAATAAATCTACGCGGTTTAAAATTGGTAAAGCCATAAATGCTTTCCTCATGATACATGTAAAAGTCATCGCCAAATAGGATAATAACGTTCAACTTTATGCACCTTTTATGCACCTTCCCATTAAGCGAAGTATGACGCATTTATTAATACGCAAGAAAAAATTCTGAGAAGAAATCTTTACCAATACATTTCCATTCAAGCGATATTTGTTTAAATTCATCTCACGACGAGCACAGTGGCTTAGATGATGATTACTTTATATCTCAATTAATTTAACAAAGTAATATTTACATAGAATAAATTAGTATGCAACGGCTAGCATTTCTTTCATACAGTTCTCTCGGTTATCAAATCACAAGATTTTATTGTAATTTCCATAAATAAGAGGCCGAAAAATATTGATTTAACAGTCACAAGCTTTCGAGTATAAAAAAAATGCAGTGACTATAGCAAAGTAACGTCGTTTCACTAAGCCATTTCTTTCAGAACACATAAAGACTGATCGAAAAAACACAAAAATTTTTTAGCGAAAGAGATTTATAATGAAACGAATTGTCGCGATGAAATTCACAGGAATCTCTCCTCCACAAGAACATAAATTACACTTATTACTGATCGCAAGCTTATGCGTTTTTCTCACCAAATGCGTTTCTCAATGAAAAATCCGATGACGTTCTAAAAGATGTCATTTGGTCTTTAAAAAACGAGTTACTGGTATTTATCTCAAATCACTTCAAAAATACGCATACATTGAACTGTAGGTCTTCATCAGCACAGAAAGCGGCCAGAAAATATTAAAATGAGGTAAATGAAAGATGCGTTTATAGCATAAGTGGCGCAACTAAATGACGGCAGAATTCTTGGTAGGCAACTCTTCAAACAGCTATGAGTTAATGTGATTTAGAAGAACGTCAACAGGAGTGATAAATACATGGAAATTTAGCCTGAAATACGAGAGCCTGAAAATTTACACGAAGAAAATTGTCTTTTACAAGAAATTTTTCTCCTTTGAAAATTTTCGTCAGAACATTTGCATCGCAGTATCGGCCACAAGATTTTGGCCCCATAGGACAAAACATTGCTTATTAATGGCAAAAAATGACCAAGATTAAGTTTGCTAGTAGGTCCTAAGCTGAATAAGTTCAATATTTCAAATGCCAACGTAACGATGCCACTTCATTATTTAATCGTTGCATTATATTTTATTTACTATGGTCTCTTGGAATCTGACTCTCTTATTATGAAGAAACGCCTCCTAATTCCTCTCATACTTTCCTTACTACTCGAGTATGTTTATTTTCCACTTTTGAGTATGTATGCAATCATAGCATTTCATGAAAATTCAAACATTTTGCAACAACTGATAAAATTCTTGTTGGTAGCGATCAAAAATTAGCCTGTGCTATTAAAAAAAATGAAAGGAAATTAGTAAAAATTGTGCAAAATTTGGCAATATCCATTATGAATCGAATCAACATTCCGAAAGAATTCAAAAAAAAAAAAACAAAAAAAAACAAACAAACAAAACATTACCTGCAAACTGCCGGCATATGCAAAGCTTTTCTTACAATATTGGCATATATGCTTTCGCTCATTTTGCTCATGTACTTGTTTCACGTGTAGCTTCAGATAGTTCTTCAATGTGAACGTCTTCGGGCAGAATTCACATTGGAATGTCTTCTCACCGTGTGTCTTCTTATGCGTATAGAGTGCCGATGGAGATGATAAACATTTACTGCACTTTGGACATTTATAGTTCCGAATGCCTGTAGTATTTGCGGTTATTTGGCAAAACAAAAGCATAAATCATGTTCAATAAAAATTCGCATTTGGATGATTATGAATCATCACCAATTATATTACTAAAACATTGGTTTGATTGCTCAGATTGGCTCTACGTCATTTAGATAGCGCTCTAAAATCGTAATATTTGTATAATAGATACCGTATTAACTCCAAATATTAGCCGATTCTCTTTTTCACATAAGTATAACTTAAAGAAGATGCTACAGCTAAGACTACACATATATAAGTATGAGTAGCAAAATGAGCTAGTGTGCTCTGGAATTTTTTTCGGTCAAAAACATTTAATATTTCGCTTCAACATCACATTCCACTAGGAATAACCTCAGTGATGGATTTGACATGTTGAAAACAAGCAGTTTCTTTCACCTGAAAGACTCAATGTCACAAAAATCAAGCTGTTAAAGAACAAAGATATAGATAGGATCGGCAATCGAGAAACCCTTTAGCTCGTGCATCTCGGAGTGCTTTCGGAGATATTTTTAGCCGTCAAAAAATGAATACCAACTTTAGCCCATAACTCTTCTCTTCATGAAGATCCGATGAGTACTTGAAAAATTAATGAAAACTTAAATTTGAACGTACCAAGATGAGCGCTCTTTTCGTGAACCGTCTTTGTACCATATTGTGCGAAAGTCTTCTCACAATACTTGCATTTATATCTGCAAATTTTTGAAGCATCCTTCGTTAATTATTTCCAATTCGATGAAAAAGATGTTCACTTCGATAAAGTTACAAAAAATATATTTGAAATATAAATGAAGCAGAAAAATTTTTCGGTAGGATGAATGAAGATTTCACCAATAAGGAGAAGAAAAATGAGTAAATTATGAACTTCAAACAAGCGATTTCCTATCTGATCAGTCCACGAAAAGCAATATAACTGAAGAGGCAGTAGCTCGCAGAAGAACGGTTCCTGTTTTATGTACATCGCCCTCGCACGGCTCGCTTCAACTAAAGAGACAACGACGGAATAAACCCTCGAAAATGAAACTATCGAAAATCACTTCATTCATATCAAGCAGTGAATCCACAGTCATATCGCCTCATGATTCAAGGGCACGAATGAACGCAAAGCGATGCGCTGCTTTTCAGTTTGCAACAAGCATACAACCAGCCTCGGAACGACCAGCATTCTTCAACCAAAAAACGTACACAACGCAATATGCGCTTCTTCATTCCATCAATTGAATCAATCACTAAATAAATTAAATAAACCGAAAATGCTTTCATACTTTAGCGATGCTAACGTTCGAATAAATCTAATGCAAAAATCGCATTTGCAAAATTAAAGTCACAATACTTTTTCAAGTTCTGACCATAAATTTGAGCAGGCAAATTCATTCTGTTGTTTTCTAAGTACAGCTTAGCGCTGATTTTTCGATGAAATCAAAACGAGTGGCCGATGTGGTAGGAAGGGTTGATAGAGACTATTCAACCATCACATGTGCGTAAGACAAATAGACAAACAAACATGCGAGTTTGAAGACGAGCAGATAGATATTCATAGATACAATTCGACACTAACCACAATAAGTTCCTATCAGTGCATATATCGAAAAAAAAACAAATAAATAAACAAAAAATGCAAACGTAAAAAAAAATGCCCATTGCGGCAATTTTTGCTCTGCTTCCAACTTGTTTGCGGCTATCTGTTTGTGCATAAATAAGTTCAACGATCATTCATCAATTGAATTCTCTGCATCATTGCTCCATTAATTTGTAGTTTCTTAGACAATATAGTTGCATGCAATTATTTCTGCTTCAATTATTTATAACAAACTATTTGTTAGTTAAAGATGTTAACTGCCTCGAAAAGAGCGCATATTAATGCGCAAGAAAACAACAAAATATATGCTCCAATCACATTAACGAGCGTGATTTATAACACACATAAATGCAATTTATAACACGTGAAAGTTTTGACGAAAATGAACATTTCTTAGTAATGATCAATGAATTTGAAGTGTTCATTGCTCTCGATTATAATGTTTACCTAGTGAAACGCTTTTGCAAATGCCATATTTCACATCATAAACTCGAAATTACTATGTATCGCAAGTTCGCAAAATACTCTATATCTTAGAAGTGCGATATCCGGTGGATTCTCTCTTCGTCACTCCACACATCTTCTAAACTCTCGCCTCGGAGATACTGCTGGAAATGCGAACAACTATGGGAGATTTTAAGGAAATGAGGCAAAGATGCATGATGAAATCTACTTTGAGCTGTAAGTAAACAATTTCCGTTGCTCTCCTGAATTGTTGCGTAGAAATGTAAAAAATCTACAAAACGCGCCACCACCTTTATATGGAATTTAACTTCGCCCAAAAAGAAGGCGTGAAAAATAGTAAAAGATATTTCGTAAATGAATCTGCAAGCCTGAGAAAAACATAAACAAGTTTTTATTTCTTGAAGAACGAAAGAATTTCCTTGCTCAAATTGACACTGAAATATTCCCGCATCATTAGGAATTGGTTGTAAACATAAAGATTTGATAACGTCTGTGATAAACTTATATAGTAACTTCCATATTTTAATGAAAAAAATTATATGTTTTGAAAAAAAAGCATTTTCTAATATAGTGATCCGTATTTTTTTTAGGTTGTTTCCTTCGTTTATATCAAAGAGGCGCATGAATGACACTAAAATGATATTTAGTATCATTCTTTGCATTCGCTTAAACTAAAATAGACGTTAAAAATTTTGTTGATAATATCGCGAAACATTTACTCTATCACTGATGCTTATCACATGTAGAATTAACGAAGAAAAAAAAAAACCAACGGTCTTTCTCCAGTATGCGTTCTTTCATGTACTTGAAGAGTGGCCTTCTGAGCGAATTTTTTATCGCAAAAATGACAACTGAATGGTTTTTCGCCCGTATGACATCGTTTATGTGATTCGAGAATTGATAAATATGGAAAACCCTGAAAATAATTATGAAAATTTTCCATGCAAACAACTCTTCAGCAATGACATATAAAAGTGCCATCATTAACGAAAATAAATGATTTGATAGAGTAAAGAAAATAACAACTTTTCAAAAAAAAAAAAAATAAAATTTCTTTTTATGAATTTTCATTGTCTCTTAGATGATCTATGAAACCGAAGCTAAAAGGCTGATTCAAATAAAACTGAAAAAGAGCTAGAAAAGATAAAAAAAAAAATGTTGCCAAGCATATTGCTACATGAGGAACACCACTTCTACTTCTTAAAAAAAATAAAAATAGCGTAATAGTAGTAGACAAGTGATTAACCGTTATAAGCCATTAGCTAACGTATCAGCGGAAAAGCTATTTAGAAATTACTCCAATATTCGCCTATTGAGTGGTCAATCTTTTTAAATTCAATAAATGCATCTCTTATTCGCTCATAAAACCTTGCGGAAATTTCAGTCTTGGAAACTTCAACTCTTAAAATCTAAAATCTTAAATGGCATGGGCATCCAACCAAAATTCAGTTTTGGAGGCATATCAAGTGTTGTTCATGCAAAGATTTGCCAGACGTCACCTACAATAAAGTACCAGAAGAATGAAAAATGGAACGTTCAGATAAGGAAAGGTTAGAACTGATGTTTCCTGATAAAACATTTTGGCAAAAAAATTTGGCACATTGGGATGACAAACAGCCAAAATCAGGTGAATGCTTTAGTGGAATAAAAGCAACCATGATTTTCCTTCCTATGAATTTGTGATCTAAAATCATTTAGATGCAATATTTTCGCATAAAACGGGTCATTGAATCAGTAAAAACCTCTGATAATCACTCAAATGAGAGTCACGGTGTATTCACAGTTGTCTCAGTTCTTTGAGGGTTACTGTGAAACTAAAATGTTTTTGCAAAAGATCGAATAAGCTTGAAAATGTTCAAGAATAAACTACGAATAGTCAATCATTCGAATGAATAAAATGGCTAAAGTAATACAAACCTTGCCACATATTTCACAAACATGCCGTTTTTCAACGTGTGAATGGGTATTGCCAGAACCGTTAGTGCTTGAGCCGTTGCTGCTTTCCGGTGATTCACTATGAACAATCACAGATTGGCCACCGGTGACTGATTCAGTTTTAGGTAATAACAGACGCGCACTATTCACATCATGTATATTGTACACGTTCAGCTCATCATCGTTCATTTCCGTTTCCTCCTGCAAACACAAAACGAAAATATTCGGTGGAAGCTCACAAAACAATTACTTCATTCATTTCAACACATCAACTCAAAAAAAAAAAAAAATCCTAAAGCAATGTATTCAATTGCCGACTGTATGAGCGTTTAGATCGCTCCAAATACACAAATTTCTGAGCACTTTTAAAATGTTCAGATCGAATGTTCAAGACTACGAATCGTAATTGTATTTGGGATATTATCTTACAGCAGAGATTGCCCCCATAAGGGTTCATCGCTATCATTGATGAAATTTGCGTGTTGTAAATACCCCACAAATCGCCACACATAAATTGATGTATTCATGTGAGCATAAATATATATCAAGAACAATACTAACACTGGGAATAATTGAAAAAAAGCGGAGCAAAACTATGAAAATGCATCACAATAGTTATATCCCTCAAACGCTTTTTACGCAATCGTTCGCCAGTGAACTGAATAATACAACAGAGTTTTACTAATAGAAAATGAGGCATCGCATTCGAAATCGAATGAATTAACTTGTAGATATGAACATATATCCATCGATGCATTTTTTATATCATCTAGAGATGTAACGAATTGTTTCAATAAAAATTTATTTTCGAGAGCTCGTGCATTTCTCGAAATGGTTTATTGGCGCTTTCGTTAAATAACTGAAGGATCAATGATGCTTCATTTCTCCTTCAATAAATTTGGAAATTATTTCATTTTAAATAATTGCCGAAATAAAATATTTCGAAGAATGGCATCTAGCCCAATGCTGCTTGCACAAACGAGGAATAAGCCTCACATTGCCTTGGCACATCCCAAATGTTATATTATGAGACTTTTTAGAATATACAATAGATAAAAGCTTTATAATGGGGTACGAAAAGAGGGAAGCAGCCGTAAAATGGTATTCAAATGCAAAAATATCATAACCAACGAAAAAAAACCTTGAGCACGTTTGATGACCCGATCGATGTGTCGCTGTTCGACATATTATCAACGCTCACCTGAAACAAAAATAATAAAAGCGCAGGTCCAAGCAGGAATGCATTGGCGAAGAAAGTGTTGCTAACATTGGCTGATTCACTACTGTTTAGCGAGAAGAGAAAAATTTGCATAGTGAAATAACTACATCTAAAGGATTATTTCTGTTAAGCGTCGAACTTAGGCGTTTTAAGGTGGCCCTCTTCATTTGCCATTCAATCATCTTACTTGCTCGAAGAATGCTAGCTAACAAAAATAAAACTTTATACAATGCTGCAATTGTAACAAATAAGGAAAGAAGAACCTCTCTTGTAACATAGAGTATTTTCGTCGGGTCCAATTTATTTTTGATGCATAACAATTGGTTGATCAGATCAAAACCCGGCGATCAGACTCCTAACTCATGAATTTTTGATCAATGGATCAAAAATTTTCTTAAATTCTTCCATCAACTCTTCATGACAAAAATTTATAAATACCTTTCAGTATCACCATTTGCCCCAATCTCTCTCCCCTCGTGCTCCATTCCTTACCTTCTCCACACGTCTCACTATGATTTCAATCGAAAGTTGAATTCTATATCCCACTATCTCACGTAGATTACAAAAACGAAACAACACTAATGCCATAAATAACGTTGAAAGAAATGTTGTCGAATTGCTTGCCATACTCTTGCTAACGATTCGATTGAATCTCCGATTGTAATATTGAACCTCATTTAGTTAGGAAGAAATTTTCAACGCTTTGTCTAATCTGTTACGTCGAGCGCGCATCTGCTCGTTTTCTTCAACCACTTCCTCACTACTAAGGGAACACTGCCAGAATGATTTCATTTCCGCATACTCGCATACTCGTACATATACATACATGCATGCATATTAACGCGCGTCACAAATGTTTGGAGCATTATGGACATGCTCTTGCAATATGATGTTAGCCAACCATGGAGAACTTCTCCATCTAGTTCCCACCTAATGCTACAGATATCGACTTGTTAAAGAGATATAGCGGAGATTCTTGCAAATGGCATTGCTTACGAACATTCCGTACCCTTATCAACGTTCTCATGAATGGTGACGTGTTAGAAATTCGGTCTTTAGAATAGCAGAATCTAAATCGCACTCGTATCATTGTTACAAGTTTTCAGAGGATCACCTTTCGAGTGCCTCATTTGACATGATTACCTATTCTTCATCTAAGCTGCATTTTTTTCAGCAGCAAAAACAAGTGGCAAGGCGGCTCTCAACTCATTCGACTTTGGAGTTGTACACGCATACAATTGTTCAGTACAGAAATTGTACAGGCAGAAAATCTCATAATATTGATTAGCAATCGAACTCATGCGAATTTTCGCCAGTATCCGATCACCGAGCAAAGCCAACTTCTCATGGTTCAATTCTCTGCGAATAAGCATAATGTTATCGTCGAATCACTCGCTATACTTTGTCGTACTAAACTGTAAACTTTCTTTAGATCTTTTATGACAGTTTTGATGCTCCATTGTTCAGCCTTGTTCCCACGTTGTAACTGAAGGCATATCTTGCATTCTTTAATGAAATAAATATTCATTTATATTTTACTGAACATTGCGATACTATTATCCATATAAATATTATATTCAAATATTGCTTGTTGAAATAAGTTATAGGGATGCAACGAAAACGAATTCAAACGGATTCAGAACCGCTCTAGGGAAGCTGGCACAATAAGCGATTTTGCGATTGCCCATCCGAACAATCAGTTTTACAGGTTATAAACAAAGAAAAAACATCAAATGTGCCTCCAAATTTAGCCGTTCAGGCATGCCCGCAACAATATCTTGCAAAAAATTCGGTTTTCTCCCACCCAATCGTTGCAAGCTGAAAATCCGTTCAGCATAAATACATGAGACTTTTATCCGCTTAAAATGTTTGTAACTTTATTATACGTGGATAACTGAATATAAAATATGCAATAGGAAGTCATCCTATACCGCATGTTATAATGAAAAGTTTCGTAACATTACCTTTGGTTCTCTCCACAGATAACGAATCTACTACGACCACTTGTCAATATTCAATTTACTGAAGCTACTTTTTTAGGAAAGACCACGAAGAAGAGATTGTAAGATGACCACATGTAGGGATGACGAAGTCGGAGGGGTGAGATAAAGAGGGCGAAGAGTTGGAAGGATGGGGTGCCGAAGCGCTCAACATTTTTCTTGCGAAGAAACGGAGGAATATGCTTGGTGCCCAATGAAGACGAGTTGGTAGGAAAGGGATAGGGATGAGGTAGAAGAAGAAATTCAAAGTATTATTTAGTGTCCCCATATCAACAAATAAATAAAGCAGAAAAAAAGGAACAATTCGCATATCTGTACCAAAAGTTCGTCGTTTGCGAATTGTCTACAAGTTGAGAAGTAAGAATTTGCAATGTGGAACGTTGGACGAGACTGAAAAAAAAAAGAGAATTGCCCACTCACTTTGATGTTCTTATCGCGTAAACAAATA
Organism: Baylisascaris procyonis; assembly: GCA_037389465.1. Classification (NCBI taxonomy): domain Eukaryota; kingdom Metazoa; phylum Nematoda; class Chromadorea; order Rhabditida; family Ascarididae; genus Baylisascaris; species Baylisascaris procyonis. Next base: position 4,750,312 of record JAZARR010000074.1, on the reverse strand, counting down.
ACGCATAACGCAAAATAAACACATACAAATTTGCAAAAGCCGCATAAAATGAAATCATTCAAAGAAGCTTTTTTTTATATGAGCGATCAGATCAGTTGAAATAAACATGTATGATTCCATATATTCTATTAATTATTGGCAATTTATGCAACTGGTTGGTTTTTATAAAAAATATTTCAAAAGCGCATATCATGCCAAATTCTGCGTTGCACGAATTAGCGCTCATTTTGCAGCGCATCTATTTTGTTCTTTGTCACAGCAAGTGGACGAAGTGCACTGGCGACGATAATTTCCGCAAAATGAACGACATCTTCATTCCGCCAAAGATGATAATATATAAAGAAATGTGTTATTTTTATTTTTATATATATATTATTTATAAAATAGCCTATATGAAGAAATGTAGTTGTTCGTCGTTTCAGGAATTTCTAGTCGGCATTGGTTTCATAAAGATCGCCATTATCTCTTACAGGTGGGCGCTTAGTCTCAAAACTGGCTTACATCGAAATGTGAGAGAATTATGGCAGTTCAAAGGACCCTTAAATCAAAAAACTTTCCTCGCCAATATTATGGAACAGCAAGTTCAGTTGCTGGACCCTTAAATCGTTCGTTATACATTCAAATCATCCATCAACAATGAATCCCTCCACCAACTCTAGTAAATTTCTGTTGGACACTTAATGCCTCGAGCTGCACTTGTCCGTCACATTCGGTCGCTGATGACCGTCTAACCATCTCGGGAAACAATCGAAGATAGCGAGGGAAGTCGTTGAAAACAACTTTAAAAAATTCACATCGAACAAGATCTATAAAAGCAATGCAGAGAATTACCAAAAGGTATTCCTCATTTACAAAATTTAGGGAATAAGATCAAAAAATTGAATGTTCTCGGCTATTTTATTAAGTGTGCCAAATTCGTATGAAGAGGTTATTGAATAGATGACTTTTATTGTTCTGTCGATTGCCCCCAGGGGCTGATCTTTAGTGGTCGATGATTGATAGGTCAGATAAACAATACAATATAGTCGGATGAAGGCGTATTACATGCGGAATATTTACGGCTTTAGATGTGCGACTTGTGAAACGACCGGATCCGAAATCTTGCAGTGAATATGTTCGCCTAATGCGATTAAACAAAGTCACTTGATATTGGCAAGAAATTGCCTCAAAGTTATAAATGGCTGAAAAAAGCGATGCGAAAAGTGACTGATAAGAATGAATTATAAAAACGTCAACGATGTGGAACTACATGTTACCACTGGCCGAAATAGGAGTGAGATATTTTGACTAACACGGCAATAACCAATTAATAATACAAAACTGATGATATATTAAATACGGAATTGACAATATATTTTATTTCATGCAATTATAGAAAGTCACTACATCCCTACAGTAACTTTCAAATAATTAGACTACCGTACTTCAGCTCGTACATATTCTATCTAATTTACATCAATAGATGAATATGTTCTAATTAAGCATTCATAAAAACAATGAAAAGATTCAATAAAACGCATATAAAGCTTTTGTCATTACAGTGAAAAGAGTAGCAAAATGTATGTGATGAAAGAAGTGTTTAATAGAAGAATCAAAAAAATAAAAAAAAAATAAAAAATTTAACGCATTATTGAGTGCAAAAAAATAGAAATGGATTTAATGAATCAACCAATCAGATCGATTTGCTTCTTAATGAGAGATTTTTTCGAACAATATTTCACTCACTCTATGAAACTTTTCATGTTTTTATAATAAAGAAATACTCGTTTCAAAGAAAATAAAAAAGAAAACTATGGAGAAGAAATCAAATGCAGAAAACGCCATAATTCATTTACGATAAATGAGAATTGCCGTAATACATTTGTAATGCAATCAAATGCACAACTCGAAAAGTGAATGTAGCCGGCCGTTGTTGATCGCTTATATGATTAATCACTCATATATAGCCGATATGTCTTCTTGCGTGTGTAAATATGTATATACTACAAAAAAAAAAAAAATAAAATACACCATATAAACGCCAAAGATAGCATCTGCGAATAATATTTGCTTATAGCGCTGCAAAAATTACATCGACAATATATAAATAAGAAATTGCTAAAGATCAAAGTTTATGCACGTTGTCCTATCCCATAGTTTTTACCGTTTCAATAAGTGAAACTTGAAATAGACTTTTGTTGTTGCTAAATGTCCCCGCATCTCTGTTTTTCCCCTTCTCCTCTTCCTCCACTACTTCCACTCCCCTCTCTATCAATCTTCTTCAAGAATCCATCAATGTTCGACCAACGAGCGAAGGTTGTTCTTCCGCTTTGGTAGTGCTGTATGTTTGGATAACGCGCATATGTATTGTTTGTTTCTGTTGTGCCCTTCGAATGTTTATTTGTGCAGCACTTGGATGCGTCTGTGTAAACTCGGTGTGTTCCCAAAGGGTAACTAACGAACATGTCTGCCTTGCCGCATAAACAATGCCAATCGTTGCGTTCAACTGCAAAATAAATATCTCTCTTCCTTGTTTCCATTTAAATCTCATTTCATGTTTATTTTATTCATCTTTTAGAAACTAATGGAAAATTCAGCGAAGCCGCCATTTCGTTGACGTGAATGTTTGTATATCGCTATTTGATTCAGAATAATTTCCCCATATTATATTGCTTTAGTTTGTGCACCGTCCCTACGGCAATTTCAGTTCCCCTGCCATGTAGAACATAACGATGAAGTAAAATCTACAATCAGACAGACACCAACAAAAAATATACAGACACGCACCAATAAGCAATATCTCTCTCGCTTTCACGTTACAGCCTGCACAAACAGCAACTCATAAACAAAGTTTTACTCACACCGAGTTTTTCACCTATTCCCACCACAAAATTTGCCAATCACTTTCATTCTATATGCGATCAAGTGGAGTCCCTAGAACCAATTTCAATCGGTGATTGATAAAATTCGATCGACTGCATAGGAAAGGTGCATAGCATGTATTTTTAAACTCTTTGCTGAGCACTATTGCAAGAGGTTTGTTCAATAAACGCAATTTGCAAAAGCTTATAGCGCCAAGCTGCTTTGACAAGATATATCCTTGAACATAACAGTGGAATGGATTTTTTTAATGCAGAGGGATCCCTGAAAGAAAACGCTCAACTTCAGTTGAAATTTTTTTTCGTTGGTGCATATTGTGCCCACCAAATTTCGTATTTTAGATCAGGTAGATTCCAGAGTGAAATGGTTTGAGAGACATATATACGCCTATATCTTAGATAAGTATTGCATCCTTTCCAAAAGTTTGCATATAAGTATATTATCGCGATACGGTATATGCGTATGCGTACATCTTCAATACGGTAATAATCTTCAATACGGCAATATCAATCAACGAACTACTACGCCTTTACTCATAAAATGGATATATCGATGAAACGCTTTGCAAAACTTATGAAATACAGCTATTGAAAATTATACTTCTCGTTGCTTATCTAACGAAAAGATTTTCTCAAAACGAAATCAATGTTGAGCATTAAAAAGATTTGACAACAAAGATGAATTAAGCAATAGCCATCGATTATAGAGAGATGAAAGCATAAGTTGATGTGCTAGATAATAACTGTAAGCAATAACAACATTCTTTGAAGCAATATAGCCGAATTCAAGTCATATTTTCCTTAATTAATCGTCAAATATTACGTATTTTCACTTCACAATGATTAATCACTACTTGAAAACTCTTATCGTTATAGATTTGCAAAGATTAAACACACATGCATTAGTTAGCTATAAGCATAATCATTGGATGTCAACTAAATAAGATGAAAAAATAATATCTAAGATATAAATTGGCGAATTGTTACTACGCTATAGGATCAGAGAGCAAAAAAAAATCTAATAATATTATCTAGTATAGGTTTCTGTGGATTTCCTCAACGGCACGTTATGATGGATAGATGAACGAATTACATTCGCTTAGAACAAACTATGCGAATATAAATATCAATCGATTATGAAAACAACTATTCTATAGCAAATTTTGATAGATCTAAAGTGAGATTAGATGAAAACTTTCAAAGACGAACGAATTATCGCTCTTTACTCTTTCAAATAAAAATTATTAAATATCATTCAGTGAAAAATGTCAGCAAAACAAATATAGACAGACTATAATAGTTGAAAATTGCTGTGTATTTCTTCTAACATATATTTATAGGAAGAACTAATATATTATGCAACAACTGATTTCTATGAGATTTGCAACATAGAGTATTCCATCCACAGCAGAAACTTTCCGCCTAAACAAATTAACACTCCCTGCTAGATTTTTGTTGTGGTGGATAAAGAAAAGATAAGAGCAGTTTTAAAACCATAGCTATGAACACCTTTAAAAATATCTATTGCTGAGTGAATTTATCGCATTGCAAATATTCCGAATAAACAATTGAGTATTGCGCTTCTTTACAATGCACAAGCCGTTTTATAATAACAAATCTAATAACTGTTCTAATACAAATGGATTACGATAGCAATGTATATCGCCTCCTTATTTCGTTTTTAAACACTTAAATAATCCGCCTCCACTTTCTCCGCCATTATGTTTCTGCACATCTAGGATCATAAGAAATATGCATCGATATCACCAACATTCGAAACGAAGTGTTCCGTGAAGGCAACATAAGAGCGTAATAGAAAGACAAACCAGGAAAAGAGGTGGCTATGTGTCCATCATGAAAGGTTGAATAGTTGTTTTTTTTTTTGAAAAGATCGAAGCAAGAGGCGGGGGAAGTGATCGTATAACCAGTGCCATGCAGTGTTGTCCGTTGCAGCATTTAGCAAACAAACACCACCAGGCACAGACAACTTTTCCTCACAAAATATTCCGTGTAAACGTGAATGTGAACGAAAGTATCGAATGCATAGTGTGCACTCATCATGACCACAAACACATCAAACAAACATAACAAAGTTGCAATTGAAAACCTTCACTGCACTACAAGCGTAGTCAATAAGAAAAAAAAAGCGAAAAAAGCTGAAATAAAACGATTGTTTAATCGTCAAAATTCAAATAAACGCCGAAAAAAGGTGGTGCACCTAAATTAATATACGCCGATCTGTTAGGATTTCAAATAAATGAGTTTCTTTATTTACAATGAAAATAAGTGGATATGTTAATCTCAGAAGATGGTACGATATGCTAATTTTGCATTCCACTTTGACTAATCAACTTTAGAAATTTCACTCATGGGGTAATGCCATCCCATTTCAAACGATCTCTGCGCTCTAGCGATCATCATCAGCAGATCTGTTTTTGTATGTTTTTTGCGAAGTAACAACCGAAAAGCTCATTATCTCGCCTCTGTGTGTAAGTATGTTCATAAATGCATGTTTTTGGCTTTTCAATTTGGACATCACTGTGGATAGAATCGCGAAATTTCCTGACTATAATGTACATCGCACAATTTCTTATGTCAACCTAAAAAAGAGTTATAGGCATTTAAAAGTGCAGTTGAATCTGCATGCTTTTTGTGAAAATCGGTTTTCTAATTATCACTGATTGAGTTATTTTAAAAAAATGAATTTTTTATGATGAGTTATAAAAAAATGAATCTTTTATGACTTACTGCTGTGAGTGGCAAAATCAAATAAAATATCAAGGTATTATTTCGCATATTTCTTATGAAGTGGTGATGCCGGCTACATATAAGAGAGTTTTTTTCACTGTATACGATCTTTTCAGGAAGGGAATGGTGATACAAAGGCGTAAGCGTAAAACGACAATGTTGCGTTGTGATGTTTTGGTCACAAAATGGTCAATGCGATAGATAGAGAAGCAGAGTGCGGTCTCACCACGTAGATGGCGGTTGTGCTTCCCATTTATCACCTAGCGAAGAGCAAAAACGATTGCCCACTGTAGCCGTTGTTGGCCTCTGGTCAAATGGTGGCCTCCTGTTACGGTGTTGTACTAAAATCCATGAAGCGTTCATCCGTATTCAATCATCGCCTCCACCCACATCAATGCACTCATTCGCTTTTTTCCCTATGCACCTGAACTCATTGTTGAATCTATCAAACTCAGCCAAACTCAACAAACCTTTCAACACTGACCACTGATAGACGAACTGCTATGTTGTTCTTGTAGAAGATAATTAATAAAGTAGGTTTAAGATCCTGAAATCAAAAAGGTCTCCCTCACCACTCTACTATTCACCACAAAAAAAACAGCCGTCTGTTAGCAATTCTATTGCATTCTAGACCTTACCCAGCCATAAAGACTGGAATTATATCTATTCAAATCAAAAAAAAAAAAAATGAAATAATGAAGGCAAACGTTCAGAAGATGTCATTTTATCGGCATGACCAGACTTCATACTGCGCCTAGTTTTCTTACTTCATGAAAAGAATGACGCTTGAAACAAAGATCATGTAAATGTGCAGCTTCTATAGAGCATCTAAGCAACACTATTCATTGTTCCCCCCCCCCCCATTTATACATGCAATCGTCTATACGCTCTCTTCTATACTGAATCCTCTTTGCTGTTCAGGCAAACAATCTTGCATATTCAATACGGACTTCATAAACGACTGCCGACTCAGTGGTCTGATCACCAACAAATTTACGCATCCATTAAGATCTGACGGAATGACCGTTAATCTAATTGCCCACTCTTTTCGACGATGTTACTACCATTTCTAGAAACGAAGAAAACAACTGTCGCCATTAAAATGACATATGCGATCAGTCTATATGCAAGATGAGTGAAATAATACTATATATCCACTAAACAGGTTTATGATATTAGCATAAGAGCATTTAAACACAAAAAACATTTAGAAACTCCTAAATAGCTGCCGGTAACAATTTAGCAACGTCGGCAACAGCAAATAACATGACCGCTTCTATTTCATTTGTAATAATAATTAATGATGGAAAAAGCATATCTGTTCGGACGTATGAAAATCGTAAGTTAACTCATAGCTCTCTGTAACGCATTTTCTCAATGAGTAATATGATGGCAACATCAATGTAAATTCTTTTGCTATTTCTGTACTACTGTCTTTCCTCGTGCAACGCCGCAGCCAAAAATAATTAGTGAAATTTGCTTGTAAAAAATGTTCTTTTGAAGCCGATTCCTTTACAAGTGTCCATCTATCTGGCGGTCATAGATAGTCCTAGATGATACGTCTATTCATGAACATCGAATCTGTGAACTGCTTAATACTGTGCACCCTTTCAGCGATCACGCTCACATATCGTGAAATGTGCATCAAATATTATGCTTGGATAATATCATCAAGCGTCGCCTATGACACGTTCTGGTCATCAATTCTAAAAACCGATTGATTCTTTTTATATTGTGACGAATAACTGATCTAATGGTTAAATCCGAAAATGCATATATCACCCAACCAACGTATTACCCTAATTGTTACTTTGAGAAAACATTAATAAAAAAGCGACCAGGATGTATGAGTATTATTAGCGTTTCAAATATCATCATGCTGCATTAGCAAAAGAAAGTCAATATGCTCATAAAGAAATATTTTAATCATCTCGACTCTAATTATGCAGTCATTTTTTCCCACTAATATCCACTCACCCATCATCCCTCAATGAATGTCGTCTGACGATAATCATAATATGTGGTCTAAAAAATCATATAACATCCATCAAATGCCATAAAATTGTTGAATACACACTACTGCCGAAAATGCTCATTGCAGACAGCGCTCAAACAATGAACACAGCTATTTTAAAAATTTTAAATAACAAATCGAATGTTATATATATATATATATATATATATATATTCCTCAGCAATATATCTTCAACTCCATTAGGTTATCTATACACCATTATCCGTGGAATGACCTTCAAAGAAACACGTTGAAAAATTGCTAAGTGACCTCAGGAATAGCACTAAAAGTAGCATATGTTTTGTATTTTGAATGTATCAAATTAGCAAGTTGAAGAAGAAAAGAATTGAAGTAAAACTGTATGCATTTGCGTTTTTTTTTTTGTCATTTTAGTGCCAGGTGCATACCAGTCTGCGCCTTGTACCATGGCACACTCTTCGTCTAATGGATATCGCGTTCGAAGCAAGTGAAAGCCAAAGCAAGCTATTTGAATTGTCCGCCATAAAAAATGGAACCTTAACTACACAATTTACGCACTAATGCAGACCACCACATGTGCCTTGTACAACAGGTCAAAATAAACGGGAAGCATAAATGGACATACAAATCTCTTAACTGCCAATCAGAAGTCATGGAAAAGAAATATTCTTGCTCATTTTGGTATAGAACATATTCTATAGAGCATTCAATTTTCGATCGAAATTCGTCAGAATCAAGTCTACGGTGCTTTAAACTTCCTGGCAAATTCACAAATTCAGAGGAAGTGCTAAATATGGGAGCATGCTTTCACTAAGCTTGTGCCATTTTCTACTCCACTTCCTTCCTATTGTCGTAGATCTCAAAAATATGCAACGTAGATTTTTTGATAGCCTCTAATAAATCATAAATATTTTGAAAGAATGAAAGCGATATTTGAAAGCGATATCTAATGGAAGTGTAAATAAAATCACATGAATTAATTCTAATGAATGATAGTCATCACTACATAAAACTGTATTTCAGATTTCACAAAAAAAGTCATTCGAAATTCATTTGGTATTATGCTTGATGCAAATTTTATAGCGTAAAACTGAAGAGTATATAGCTCATGTGAGAGAGTACAAAGTGAGGCAGAAAACAACGTGAAAATAATAATAGTACTAATAGTAAGGATTTATACGGTAATGTGCTAGATGGCGATAATATTTTCATGGAAGCTATATAGCGTTACAATTGAATACATTTCAGGTTTGAACACCGTATACTCCTTCGAAGGTGAAATTGAATTTCGAAACTATCTCAGCGATATACATATTACCTTCACATGCTTTTTTGCTTCACTTTGCACCCCTTCAATCTCCTCTCCCTAGTCCGCTCTCTTCCTCACACACATCCTTATGTCGTCTCTTCTCTGAGATACACCTTAACTGCATTTCACAATTCGCACTTGGTATTGCATAAACAAAAAATAAATAAATAAATAAGTAAATAAATAAATAAATACCTGCATGTTTATTTACACATTTCGTTCTTCAATCACTTAACATTACGTGAATTTTGAAGAATCCCCTCAACGCATCATCTCTCATAGAATGCCGAATGCAATTCAAAGAAATTTGAAAGAAGAATTTGAAAAGATGAGCAGCAAACTAATGAAGAAGTGCATCAAATAAAAAAAAAAACTGACGCAATATATGCTTTTTGTATTTATCAATATTGAGTTAATTACTGCCAAAAAAAAACGATTATCTAGACCAGCAATATACCACTGATTAAATGTGCACTGAACAAATGTAACGGCCATTCAGTGGAATTAGAAAGAGCACTAATCACAACATCAAAGTTGCCAAAGAAAAAAGGCAATTGTGTGGTCGATGAAAAGTGAGGCGAAAGTTTTAAATTTCGTAAATTCCACAATACTGGAAATTTTGAAGTTAGTGAAGTTGACCAACCAATACTGAAAATAGTTATGAAAGCTTTCATTGAAAACTGAACTTATAAACCTATAAACCTATCAACTAGCCATTGCACACAGCTAAATGTATGCGTCTACTGCTCGTTCAGGGTGAAACATTTGCTGTACTATAGAATTTCGTTTGTTCAGGTTACTCGAGCACGTTTATTACGCATGAGCTCAATAATCCATCTCAAGCCAGAGCCAAAAGCATGCGTGGCCCCTAAAGGCGTGGACCAATTAAAGAAATATACCGCCCCAATTTCCGGCACACTTTAAGGACAAAATTTTTTTGTTAGAAACTCGTCGTCGGTGCTGAAAATTCAATGCTATTAGAATATTCTTCTTTAAATTTGACAAAAAATGTTGAAGTTCTTTTGAGTAATTGCTCACGATATGCTTAAAGGTCATTCCTTGAAAATCTTGAAAATTTGTGTTCGTTCTTTTGGTCCTTCTTTTTCCAGGTAATAACATAGAGGACCGAGATAATCATATGTCATTTGAAAATATGCATCTTTATATGCTCTTGTGGAAAACAACAGTCATAGTGAAAATATATGCTAAAGTTTAGAAAAATTCGTTCAAGAAAAATTTTATCGTTGAAATAAGCTATAAAATAAAATTAGATATAGTATTGCCTCAAGATTACTAAACGCTTAATGTAGATATTTTTATATATCACTAATAACAAACCACACATTTCAATGATCGCTGCATTTTCCGCAGAAAAAGAACACGATGACGACACTGGGTCCTATTATTAGCAAAGTTCAGAGCTTATAGTGTGAGCGACTAAACTTCGAAGAATTCAAAGAACCAAACGAATTAAAGTATGACAGTGAAACACACTGCTGTTCGTGAGGGTCAATTATTTCAAAGATTTGCTGAGGGGGGGAAAAAAGAAGATTTGGTTGGCTGTATTGCAATAATTTACGAATTATGCAACACTTCATTGCAAAATGTAACAATTTTTTAATTGCAAGACATATTTTCTTCAAAATGCAACGCATTAATAAACTCGCTAATCACTTTCGTATAGTAAGTATTTAAAATCGCATAAGCGAAAGCTATCTTTAGAAGCAAATTACTGCATAACTCGAAAATAAATAACACTATAATTAAGCTTGTCATCAATCGCAAAACGCTTTTCAAGAGCGAAAAAATGCAGATGCTTTGATGCAAAAAAAAAAACGTCAACATCTCATGCGAATTTGCATCAATGCAAAATTTCGATCAGCTATTTAGTCGCTAAGTGGAAAAACGCGCCAGGAAAGTTCGCACAATATGCGCGAATGGATATCAGAAACTGAAACGATAGCGGGATTAAACGGTACTACAAATCTTTCTGCAAAGCTTGATTGGAAAACTGCTACTTCGTTTATTGGAACATTTCGCAAAAAACTAAATTCATTTTCTAGGAGATTTCTGTATAAATACAAGTGCATAGAAAAAGTATATTCCCAAATAAACTATCATGTAAGAAATAATTTTAATCGTCTATGAAATTTTATCGTTATTACATTTAACGTATATGGGCAGTAAACAAAAACTTTTTTATGGGATAGGCTCAAATAAAGCAATTTAAAGTTGAAATTATGCCTAAGAGTTGAAGCAGCTAAAACTTTTAACGGACAAACAAATTAACGGTAAAGAATATTCTTTCGATATTCTTTTTCTATACAGAAAATTTTTTGTTTCCAAAATGCATCGAAATTTTGAAGCACAGTCCCCTGAATGACACACTATCATCCACTCTTTCGTATTCATTCTCCTCAAAAACAATAGATTTTTTATTGCTATAAAGGACTTTCAATTATTTACCCAATTCCAGGAGGATACACAATCAGCACACAAAAATGAAACAATTAATTTCTATTAAATCATATAAAACATTCCCAAATATTAGAGAAGAATTCGAAGTAAATCATTAAAAACGCCATTCTCGTAGCATTTTGCATGTTTCCCAGTAGTTCACAATCAGAGCTGACTAATTATAAAGTGATTAAATATTTTTAAAACACTATGATCACAATAATATTCATTTTGAGTTCAAGTGTTTGTGTACTAAAATAACGAGCTTTGGCTTGATTCGGTAATCAACCATTTCAAATTCATCCCCTATAAGCTGAATAATCAAGCACTGAATTGAATTATTTGTGCAGAGTTAATTATTCCATATAAGCAGAGTAAAAAGTAAAGAAGACGAGCATATAAGGAAGTAAACATACATACACACAAGCGATATCATATTCCAATATGCCTTGAAAATGCTAATTTATATGAGGAATCACTAGGTTTCGGTGGGACAATGGGTATAAGTGGACCACACGCTTGAGATGCTCAACCGTCACCGACGAAGGCAGAAGCAATAATAACGAAGCGGTGATGAATGAACGAAGCATAAGAAAAACTGCTTTCACAAAAAAAAACTTATTCATTTGATTAGTTGAGATCATAGTTGTACTGCGACTAAGTGAACCGATCATGCTCCGATCAAGGCACATCTAAAGTATTTCTAAATCCTCAACTTGCCCGAATAAACGCCTCATATTCAACAATATTCACATTAATGCCCAAGATATTGCAAGATTAGGCGATTTGCGAAACTATGTAATTCGTTTTATTCGGTAGAAATATACAATTTACATATGTGGGCAATATTCGTTCCAAAATGTAACATGCTGATGCAACAGTGTTAATAGTGTCTACTTAATGTAGAAGATCACAAGTAATTTTACCCTTTGACGGACGTTTTCAGACTTGTGAGTTGATAGTGGTGGTGTCAAACATCAATATAAAACAATTGACAGCAATAATTGATAGTTGATCGCGAAACTGTTCTCAGTAATGCAAATCTACAAGTAATCACGTCGACGAATAGGCAACAGCCTTTCGATCATGAAACGATAATAAAGGTAGGTGCCTTTGATACCGCTCAATATTAGTCATCACAGAGTGGAATTTTGAAAAGCTACAAGATTACACAGATCACATAGTTGAACATTGCGCATATGGTAGAGCAATACTGTAGAAAGAGTGGGCGGGCTAAGGCCCACTAACTAAACGCTACAGTTCTCCAGGTACCTATTGTGGATAGTGACATCTATGCAGGCACTGCCAACTATTATCATTCACAGGACCCCTGTTAGTTAAGACTGTTTGATTTGAAGACAGCAGTCGAGATTGCCTTGAGAGTTCATCAGAAGCAATTACTGTAATCAAGTTATCCTATACAGTTGACCATTAAGAAAGGGGTCACAATAAATGACTAAAGTTAGATTCAGGGATTTCGAACGACGCCTAACCCATAGGGAGGCAACCTTCCTTTTTTTTAAACTCAGAGGCCAAGGTTAACTTCGTCAATTTCACGAGGTGAGCTACAATTGGACGAGAAGCAAATGCTAATTAGGGTGGAGATTTTAGAAATCTTGAACAGAAATCATCCGATAACGAGTGAAAAAACAACGCCAGCAATAGCAACAGTAACCTCGATGTGCAATTATCATATTCAGCGCACAACGAAAGATCTCATGAGAGAAGCTAAAACTGGACTTAAAGGTTGCCGATAAGAATGGTTTCAATAACCGTTATTTCATCAGTCGCTGTCATACCAAAATATAGCAATATTCTAAAGCAAATTACGCAACATTCCCAAGCAAAGCGACCTTTTTTTTCAGTGCAGAAATGAAAGAAATACTCACTTATAGCAGCAGAATCAAGCAAATGTAATGCTATCACTGTCTCAGCGCTGTACTATACGAGGAACGGGAGGCGCACGTGTGGAATTTCACAACAATTTTTGAAATTCCATAAGATTTATTATGCATTCCACAATGTGGAAAATATGAAAATATATGGGTTTCAATTGAAGTTTCACAACGACACAACTAGACAAAAGAAAACTCGAGTCGTTTATTCGTTGTAGGCTCTTCATTTATACAGAAGTTTGTGGAAAGAGATAAAATTTTTAAATGCTTTTCTTTCTGAAAAAAAAAATGTTTCGAAGAGTAAGATGCGTTGACGGAAGGTGAATGTGAATGTGAAAGTATTTGAAAGCTTTAAAAAAAAGAAAGAGAAGAAAGCAGCTGAAGAAATTCTTAGAGTTGGATTGAACCGAAGTGGGACTATTAGAAAAAAAAAGTACCTCAAAATGTATTGATGATGAGGTGAGCAGAGAAGGCGAAAAAATGAAAAAAAAAGTACATAGTGGAACGCAAATGCAAAAATCAACATATACACAAGAAACGAGAAGGGATTGTGACGGCTTGCTAACGCTAGTGCCACCTTGTGCTAGCCAACTCACGCTAACGCCCATATCGATGTGTGCTTGTCTGCATGTATATTATAGACATGTAAACGTCTCTACATTGATGTATATGATGTGTGTATGTCTGTTGAGGTTTGTATGCACTACTCGACGAGAGTATTTCTGAGAATCATCACGTAACAATATTCAAACTCAAATAAATAAAATTAACTTTAAATTTTGCGATCGTTGTGCTCAGATATTATTACTTACAAAAGCATCGCTATGATCCTTTCTACGGATGAAAAATATCAAAAGGCTTTCTTATCTGAAAATATGAGAACGCTTGCGTTCAGCATTTACTATCTAGACTTCCATATTGGCACTTTCACCAACCACCTTGGAACTCATCGTTAGTGCGCAAATTTTAGGCCTCTTACGAAAGATTTAATAAACATAAAAATTTGAGTCCGGGTCAAAAAAGCTACAGATCCTAGTTGCCGCCGTAATAAGGATCAGGTTAAACCGATGATTAAATTGATGTCCGTTAGCAGATCAGGTGAGACGGCAATCGGATTTAGCCTTGAATTCAAAAAAAAAAAAATTGGTTAAATCCACGCCAAAGATATACAATAACAGCAATGTTACTTGCTGAAATATGGGAATAGAAAACAAAATTTTCTCACTTCCATACCCATTCCAGTTCTCTTAACTAATAAATCCTTTTCTCAAATACTACAAGAAATAAGTATAGCCGTAAAAGATTTCAATTCGCTTAGAGAGATTAGCATTATAGGCGCTTTTTGTAGGATATAACAAGCACAATACAGCAATTTTATTTTTTGTGGATATTCACTTATGTATGCACGTGCACTAAGCACTTTGCATAGTAATTTCAGTTTGCGAACAATTGAAGCTGAACAAAATACTTGACCTTAATATCTATAAATTTTTTATGAAGTAATAATGCTATGAAATTTGCATGACATCTTTTCGAGACAATCAGTAGGAAGTGCGGAGGAAATCTTTGATTAAGGATCGCTTTATTCGACGTTAGCATAAAAAGAAACGATGGATTATTTGGTTTATTCAATAATTTTTTTTTCTACCTATTTATGCAAGCACATAGGCTGAAACATTGAGAAAACTTTTTGAGACTGACATAATATGTGCGTACAACAATTCAATACATCAATTCAATCAGTTATTAACAGTAGATGGCATAACTTCCTTGTCGGTATAAGTAAATATGACATCAACATCAGCAGTATTATCAAAAAAAAAAAAAAAGAAAGAAAGAAATTATAGGGAGCATTATGAATGATCGCACTCTCGATCATTCTAATTTATGTCACATCCAAACGATTGCGGGCTAGTTCTAAACTTTAGAATTTTATGGAATTTTTAAATGTAAAAAAAAAAATTATGAGAAAAACTCTCATCTGAAGTCAAAGTTTGATTAATGGAATGAATCTATCGCATAGCATAAATTCGGGCAACTTTAAGCTCTACTATTTCGCTAGTTAATAATATTGAACATGCAAATAAATGAACATAGATACACATTGGCACATTAAATGTGACACCGCAATTGATAACTACTTCTTATGACTTCGTTTAATGGCGAAACAAATTATAACATTAAAATTGGCTATTTTCTTTCTCGAAATGGTCGAGAATACGAGTTTACTTAGCAAGCAAATTTTTGTTAGAAGTGGCCATTATACATAGAAAACTCTCAATAGCGATATGATTTCCATAGCTGAATCATTTATTTCCGGTGTGCTCAAAGTGCCTCTTTGTTTTTTGAAGTGACAAGCGATTGAAATCAACGATTTGTTATGGCTGCATTCATACCATTATTGCTTCTTGTCATATTCTCAATGATTTACTCTATCAGTGAGAACGGAATATATATTTGCCGAAAACAGTACTTTATTGTTCCAGGTAGGTATATTGATTCACCATTTGGTAAAGTCCCGTTTCTTATTTGACCGACGATCGTATCATTAACGAAAACTTAGAAACCGCCATTGATGCTAATTACATGATGGAAAGCAATCATCAATTATGTTAATTCGTTGAGAATTTTTTCATTGATGAAGGCGCTAACAATGGGAAAATAATACCATAAAAGTGTTAATTAATGAATATTTAGCACTAAACTTGAAGCATATTTGCTATCAAAAATCTGCATTGAATTTATGAAGTTTTATAGAGATTACTAGTAAAATGAAGACATTTGACACTGCTGAGATACCCTAATTGATCAAAATCGATTATTGTTGCTAGAGCGTGATCTTTACACATTTCGCTCCCAATAAAGTTCCATTCTTTCATGTTTTTTTTTTTTGGAATTCATTCTCGAAAGGTATATGAAGAAATCATAGGTATTTGAAGGCAATGAAAAAACTCTTTATGTTTTACACAAATTGGACGACGAAAGAAAACAAATTTCTTGCAAGCAATTTGTGCGAATGGTCAATTAAATATGAATGCGTTATATTTCTCACTTGAGTTTTTTGCTTGCAAAGTGTATAAGTGTTTGATCAGGTGAGGCGGAAATAAAAGCGTTCATTACGACGGTTTTCTGGTACTCTTTTTCATTCGTACTATGGTTTAACAGGAGTAAAATGTATGCATTTTCCCATCTTTAAATGCCAATGACTTCGTTCAAATTTTTATAGACTATTATCGAAATAATATGAAAGGTGAATTTATAATGTACCTTATATTCGTCAAACTTCATAACTTTAGCTTCAGTGTTTTTTTTTTCAGGCCAAATGCACCAAATAATAGACGGAAGAAAAAAGATTTGTAAGTTTTACTTTCATATATTTTCTTTTTTCACACTAATCTCAATAAGTTTCATGCGTTCTTTAATGATATATGACTCTATTAAATAAAAGTGTAAAGTAGAACAATAATAAAATGTTTTTCATTTTGGATCCATCTAATCGCACATCTCCAACAATAAAAACCTCAATGAGATTCTTTTATTTATGATTAAATTTGTCAATGAAAAAAAAAAATATTGAGAAATGATTCGTTAATATAAAATGAACGATGATGGAATTTCTTATATGATAATTATATAAACAATCATCCTCAGAAATTTTATGCAACCAGTCACAACGACTTCTTATAAATGTCGCAACTCGAACGAAGTCTTCTGAAGTTAAGCTCCATGCTACTTTTAATTACCCCTCACTTACACACAATTATAAGAAATAGCGAATAAATAAAAATGAAGAGAAAAAGAACAAAATCAGAGTGGTAGACAGCTAACAAAAAAAAAAAAAAATAGAAATGCGCGCTTAGATGGCAGGTGCTTTTACAGCTCCATTCATGATCCACTCGTACTCTCGATTAATGCCTATGAACTTTATTTTTATGTATTCGACTAAGCAGCTACTCAAATATCCTCCCACACAACAATACATATATAATGTATTATCAAGCGTCGATGATTTGATTTCGCCTCGATAACGGCAACAAGCCACATTAAAAAAAATTTCAAAGATCATCTAAAAAATCAACGATTAGAGAAGTTGTCAAAAAACACAAACATATCATATAGGAAAAGATCGGCTATCATAAAGAGCTTTAATGTAGACAACTACATTGACTACGCTTAGTGGTATTCTTAGTTGTATTATATGTGTTTATTGTATGCATAAATGAAAGCATCAGAAAAAAAAAAAACAACTTGGTTATTCAAAAATTGAATGTACACATCTATGAATACCCAATTGGCATTGTATGTAATTGCCCCACTTTACATTTATGTATTTAGCGCTCCCAAAAAAAAAAATTTTTTTTCAGCCATCTTATTCAAATGTTTTCAAAATTTTGAAATCCCATAAGGCAAAAAAAAATTCAACTTTTGAAGTTTTTCCTCCACTTATTCCCCTTAATTCTACTATATAAACACAAGCAGCATACACACATTTAGGTCGCCTGTTGATGTGCAATAAAAGAATAAAATTTTAGAACAATGGAAAAAAATACTATTTCTTCCACACTTAAGATGTCTACTACCTAATAGAATTGCATAATTATGCTAAGAATTTATACGAATGAAATGTTTCGATGATGTAAACGACAAGACTGCCTATATTACTTAGATTCTATGCCTGTTGGAGTATTTTCCATCCGCTTTATAATGCTTATTTGCCTATTCCTCGTATAATTCTCTTTGAAAATCTATATTTGCAGTAGAAAATTTAATGGACATAGGTGGATAATTTAATGGTCATATTACATGATCCCTTACAAACTCTTTCATATTAATGCAGCAAATTCGACAACAGTATAGACATTAAAGGTGGTAAAAAATTTGCATATGTTAAAAACTGGTCTTTAAAAAAAAAAAAAAAACATGCACAATCAGTGCAGTCAATAAAATGTATTGGCATAAAAGAGTAATCAAAAGAACAAATTCATATAGTGATTATGAGTGTATTTAAGGTCGGTAAAATTGATAAGAGTTTCTAGGAGATGATCCCATAATTTAATAACACGATCTACGATTCATTCTGGTAACAATGAGTTGCAAAATTTTACAACTGTGATCATCCGTAGCAGAATTTTACGAATTTACAAAATTGGATATAGATTCAGTGCTGATGCCGCGGATAACAAAGAATCTGAGAATTAGCGATCACAACTAGAACTAGAACGAGAGATAATCAACTAATAAGTGATGCTGAAGAAATGCTTTGCTCGGAGCTTGCTTGCACCATGGAGTTCGTCGGAAAAACAATGCTCCTGCTTGTCCCACTTTGCTCCTTTCTCAGTGAATTCCCTTTCCTCCTGTGCTGATCATTCGATGTGACCTCTCAGCCAGAAAATTCCTCTTCGTTTCTTTAACTATTGTCTCGGAATTTTGTTCGAGAGGTTCCATTCCTCTCCTAGGCAGTTGCTCTTTGAATTCTCTGCCCTGTCCCGCTCTGCTTCAGTACAACACCAGATCAAAGCCTAGTTTCCTATGCAGCTCTTTAATTTTCCTCGGGATTGACGGTCGCTATACCGCTCTCAAGATAGCGCTCTTAAATCGTCAAAAAAAGTAAATAAATAAATAAAAAATAAATCAAATATACGCCATCACTTCAATATTACCGATTCAACTTGATTCTTGATCCCTGAGATACGTATGAGTACGTAAATATGTGCATCCGATCGCAATGCAGAGAAAATATAACCCCCTTGCAAACATATTGACGATTGTGATGTATAAATTTCAGCGATTTTTAGAGTGATTATTGCTTTTGCGAATAGCGGCGTTATAATGAAAGCATTAGATGCAGTGAGGGTTGTTTTTTTTTTCTAACGCTTCAGAGCCTGGCACCACAAAGTACGACGCATTAATATATGCTCTATGCTGCACAAACCATATTCGAGTGTTTGATTCATATAATGCAAAACGTTTAATAAAATAAATCACTCTCGACATACTACAATACTGGCATTTCGCTCAATAGTCGTATTAATTAGAGTTTATTATTTAACTGCTAAATATAAAATGTAAAATATACATCAAATTTGCAAATTACAATAAACATATACGTTTGTTTTGATTTAAGCTGAAGTTTATTGCATTAACCAATACTAATTACTCAAACGATTATGAAAATACACTAATTATTATAGAATTATCTATGAAATGTGACAAATGTACAACCTGCAAATCCAACGCCTATATTAGTGGCTAATGTTTAGGATTATAACTTGGACAGCACCGAACACTTTGATAATTTAATCACCTCAATTCGATTTTATAGTGATTTCTAGCCTCATGGATGATTTATGCATTCGTGCACGAAATGTGAGATTATAAATGGAGGCATATAAAGGATATAATTTAAAAAATAAAACATTAGCAACACTATAAGAGACAAGCATAGAATTACTGAAAGAATTGTTCCTTGTGGGTAAAAAATTAGTGAAGAAAAAACGTAACCACTTTCTTTAGATTATTTAATCGCTAAAAGCCATCTATTAATTTTACTGTTAATTCAGAAATTTTAAAGAATTTCTCAGATTTTTGCGCATCGATTAGATACGAAAATATTGCCGAGTTTCTGCGACATACGCTATTCGAAGACCCGTATTATTGCAATGCAATTGTCCTCATGAGTTGTCCTATTGACTCGTATATCAACGCTCGAACAACAAAAAATTCAGTGATTAATTGACGTCATTTATGTTGCACACATCGAAATTGATCACTAAAAAATTTGATAGTTGAATTTCCCTATGAAATAAAAACAAATATTATAGAATGTTGCCCTCAGATCTTTTATTAGTAAATTCACATTTCGATGTTTTTATTCCTTAGAAAAATATTATTCAACTATATTATATCAAAAAAATCGCCCGTCTTCCCTTCCATATTTCCGCCTTCATCACTTAAAAAATTTTCGAAAAGATACTGATTGAGAGCAATAAAAAAGTCTCTTGTAAATGTAGCTTAAAATAGGTATGTATTTTAATTTCGTATGCGTTAATTTGAAAGAAAGGCAGAGTGTATGAGAGAGAAAAAAGAGAGTCATTCAAATGTTTAGCGTATTTCTCTTGTTTTTTGTTTTTTTTTTTTGAAATCGTTTCTCATTTATTTAATATTTATTTCTTTGAGAAAACGAAAGCCTCAAAAAAAAAAGAATAAAAAAATAGAACACCTTAATCAATATGTTAGCTGAAGTCAAAGTTTTTGAGGTAATGCTAAGGCGCATTTCTTTGCAATTTTTGAATCATTCAATGCAAACTTTTTTTTCAAAAAAAAAAAAAGAAGAAAAAAACGCATTCTAAAAAATATTTGATTGAATTTTGAAGAGAAGCAAATAGAATGAAGATTTTCTGAAAAAGAAAAAAAACTTATATAAGCCTATCACGTTTATAAGTGCATGAAATTGTAAATGAATTTTATTGTGTGCAAAATTTTTTACTACGATATTGAATTCGTCGCGGAAAAAAAAGCGAAAATATTTTCTGCATAAATTTCTTGCTGATGGCTATTCTAGTTGTAAAAAAAACGGTATTTTGTCATTCACCATCACAGTTCTTTTTTTTTTTGCAAATATGATGCGCTAAAAATACTCTCATATTGCCGCCTCCTCTGGCCGATAAACAATTGCCCTCAAAGCTTTAATTCGAATATCTTCTTAAATTTATTCATTTTCCAGTTGAACATTTCCTAAAATATTTTTGAGTTGGATTTATTTCGACGATATAAGAAGCAAAGTCTGAAGAATACAAAAAGAGGGTCAGTTTGAGAAGACAATATCGGGAATAGGAACAATAGAAATGATTTTAAATACTTCAGAAATAGTTGTTCCCTCCCCAAATAAGTTTCAAAAATAAAAAAAAAATATTTTCTCATCTCATTTAATCAACAATAACAAAAATGATACATTTACATAGGAAACGTTCATAATTGAAAAGTGTTTTTTTTTCCAACTTTCCTTTTCATCTTCAAGACTAGATTTTCTCTTATTTGTAAAGCAGACTAGACAAGAATAAAAACTCTAGCCTCATGAAGAAAGATAAAAATTGCACGATAGAGCTGTTAGAAAACGTTGCGAAAAAAAAGCACTAAATAGAATTGCGATCAATTGAAGTACACTTTGATGCTCTTGAGGTGTTTTTTTTTCTTTTTTGCATTTATTTGTTTAATAAAAAAATCGTGTATTCCGGTGACTTTTCTATCTATCAATCGGCATGCTTCAATTTTGAAATCAATTTCAACAAAAATTTCAATATTCGAAAAGTTTTTACAATTAAGAAGTCAGGGTATGACATGTGGAAAACGGCCTAAACGTTGAACAATGCAAAAATTCTTTAAAAATTTTCACTTTTTGTACTTCCACTATAAAAAAATGTGAATGAGGAAAAGTGGAAAATTTTAAGGCAATTAAGTTATTTCCATTATTTTGGTAATGAGTTTTGCTTAAAAATTTCCCACACAAACATATATATCGTATCTAAATTGATATTTGATACAGTACAATATTACACTATGATGTGCGGAATTTCTATATATAATTTGTTTTTTCACATCATCCATGGCAAATAATGGTAAAATGCCACCCATATATTGCTAGGAATTATGATATAAATAAGATCTATAGGAATACTCGATGAAATGGTAACGAAAATAGCAAATTTATTAACCGTTTATGCAACAGTTGAGTGAGCGTTTTTTTTTTTTTTTTGCGCTTCAGCACAAATATGTGTCGAGGTTGCATCCGTTGTGTAGAAAAGGGAAATGCGGCAAAAAGATTCGTATACGATGCGACGTTAAAGGGCAGAGACACATTTTGACTTGTCAGATCTGCAGAAAGGAAAATATTTTTTATGAAACGGAACGAAATGAAAATGATGTACGTCGGAACACTTTGATGGATATCAATGCAACCGTGAGGCCAATTTCGACCGGTCGTCATCGAAAACAAACATATAACACAACGAACGCGAGTGACCACTAGATGACCATTTGTCGACGATATGCCATTCATCTACACTCTGCCATAACCCTTTGGAAAATCCGTTCACCTTTCCGATTTAACATTTAATGATTCCTTCTTTTTTTTTTCGCAACGTTCATTTTTGACGGAAAAATTATAAATTTTATATTTTCACTAAAATCTGCACTATTTCATTTTAGATTTCTTGCGTTTATTCAAGCGGTGCATCGACTGAATATATGAAAAATTGTGATTTAATTTGATACAAATGATTTTTGAAACAAAGATAGGATAGCCTAGAAGGATGTAAACATCTTCTAATTGAATAGGGCCTATTTCAAAATTAGAAACCTTTGAAAAACATCAATATGCCACTGATTGAACAATCGGTCAATAGCAAATGAGTAATTTCGAATGAACAATGCGGATTACTTATAAACACTTCCGGAAAGATAACGGAATGCAAGTGATGCAGCCAATACTCTATTCAAGATTTTGAAATTATAAGAGGAAACATGCATGAGCTTATGAACCAAAAAAAAGAGGATGTATAGTTGGGATATTTGCAAATCTACGATAAAATCTCCAAAGATTTTTGATCGTCATATCGAATTTCAAAACCATGCATCTAAAATTGAACGTTCATCAGGATTGTCCTCAGCTGTAGATTAAAACTAAAAATATTCGACTCCCAAGTTGAGACTAGCGGATAGTCCGATATCAAAAATGAATGCATCAGCACAAACATGATGTAGTCATAACGAGCTAATAAGCAAATTTGTAAAGCACAATAAAATCGAAGAAATGATGCAAAAATTATTCGAATCTAATTCCCTTCCGCGAAAAATAGTCATTGGTTTACAATGTTCACAAATTTCAACTAATGGACACTTATATGATACGCATTTTGCGCTTCATATCACCACATCAAATGATCGCTCAAATTTAGTGAAAAAAAAAAAAAACAGTCGAAATATCCGCTAATGCGCTTTCTTGCTGACTAACTCACCGATTCAATGAATCCTCAGTGAAAAAAAAAAAAAAAAATCCTTGAGTCGCGCACAATATCTCTACCAAAAAATTTCGACTAGCAATTCTGCGGCACCATTAACTTTCAAACATTGAATAATGAAGATCGCAACTATAGCTGTTATAATACATAATAATATGATATCGCATTACGCTAGCAAGTTATGTTGTTGATAGTGGACACATACATACGCAGATATTGGACACACAGACAAATAGACGCAAATACACACACAAACACATACATTCATCATAGATCGTATATTACGCCTATAAAATGTGTTATCGCATAAAATTGCAAAAAGTTCACAAAAAAAAAAAAAGCGTATTTTCACGTTATGATTTACCATTAAAATATTTCGTGATGTTTATTCTTGATGGTTTCTTATCGATTTCGCACCTTCCACTTCATTCTGTAAACAACAAAACAACACCTTTTTGATGATCAATGAAAATATCGTCATCATGTTCCTATGAATCTGCCAATCACACAGCTTTCATTGCAAACGCTCTATTAGCGAGTCACTACAAATCACTTAAATCACCAACACTTGCTGCTTATTCTAGTATGAACGTTAACCAATGTTTTCATTGGTCTTGAAAGAGTACTTAGCTTTCTATGTTTGAGTTAGAGTAAAAATTGGCTTTAATCAAAGATGCCAACGAAAAAAAAAACATTTTAAAAGGCTATAAAGAATTATTGACGAACTCAATCAACGTACACTCAACATTCTATATTGCGTTGCGTAAAAATTCAATGCAATAAACAGGGCATGCTGAAAGATGTCAAAAAAAAAAAAAAAAAAATGCAGCCAAATGTCATCGTCCTAGAATTGCTCTAGCATTTGTTCCCATTCAAATTTTACAATAAAAGACTACATGAATTGCTCATAGCAACTAACCTTTCTCTTTTCGTATGTTAATTATCTATATTTCTATTATCTATTTAATTCATTTACATTTTTCTTATAAATTTCTTAGTTTTTGAACGTAATTTCGTAATGATATTCTCAACAACGAGTAATTTACTCATATTTTTATCGTTCTATTTTCTTTTCGAAATTTTATTTCTTCTTCTTCTTTTTTTATTCATTTTTGAATAGCCCCTATCGAGATACGAATAAAAAAGTTTGGAAAAAAAACATTACAATAAATAACCTGTGGATAAAATTTAGTAGAGAAGTTAATAAAGAGAAAATATATGGGATGAATAGAAGAGTGGAATTCAAATTCAAATAATTCAAATAATTCAAAAGTTATTAAGTAAACCGATCAATTAATTAGTATTGGAAAAATCTGGCATAACGAAAGGAAGGCATCAAATAATGAGTACAAAAATGCACTAAATAATGAGTACAACATCATAGGTGATAGTGAAGTTTTCCCAAATTACACTATCATTCTAACTAACATCAATAGCGAAAACCTGGAATACGAGAATGTTTTAAGAGGAGTCTTTCCGGAGCTTTTGTACGATCCCACAAAATGTAATGATCAAATGAAAGCAAGAAACGAGATGGTTGATTGATTCAAAAGTGAGGAAAAAAATGCGAATGCAAAGAGAGTATACATTTCGAAGAAATTTTGGGGTGGGAAAAAAAAGGATGCAAGAGATAAGCGAAAAACGAGAGAATAATCACGCAAAAATATTATTGCTTCAGTGGACATTGTCGTTTTATCTACATGTATTCGTTAGCGCAATGTTTTCCAACCTCTCTGTCTGTATTTGTTCATGGTCAAGCACGCTATTTCGGCTGGTCGATGCGCTTACCAATGAGCCGATGTGTGTGTATGTGTATGTGTGTGGGAGGGATGTATTCGTGCTAGGCGGTGATCCTTGCACCGGCTGTCACAAGCCCAAATAACAACAACAAATATGAATTTTTTTTTTGGTGGATATTTTCATTCAATATTGCTTCTCTCATGCTCCATTTTGCACAATAATCGCTACTATTATTAATATAGCTTTTAAGTTGATCGCACGAGACAATTCTATAGGACTCATATATATCGAAGGAAATATAACGACGCCGACGTAGAAGAGTTTTGTTATTAATGGGCTAAGAATGAAATGATTATCTCAAGAAAACTGGAAATTAGCAAGAGGCAAGAGAAATGAAGATATGCGAAAGTTAATTGAACAAAAAATATGAATTTTTTTTTTTTGTAAAAAAAAAGAAAGAAAATGATGAGAAAGAAAAGAACGAGTCAATAAACGAACGAGAAATAAATGAAAATTGAGAATGGTAAGTGTGCTATGATGGAATGAACAAAAACAATACATGCTATAACATCTACAGCGTTTTTTTTTTTTCAATTTTAGTAATCTATGGCCTCGTTCAGTCCATAATATAATTTTTTTTTTTACTTTGTTTTCTGATTTCAAGCCGAAATCGCTTTTTGAGGCGTCCTTTTTCAAGCGGAAATAGTATGAAAATATCAAAATTTTAGGCATTAAAATTGAAAAGTCCTATATAAGGAGTATCGTCTAGACCACTCGAGTCGATCAACAATATTCTCTAATTCTCTACGCTGCTTGCTTTAAGGCTAAGAATTCACTACAGTAAGACAATTATATAACTACATCACGTGTGCATTCTTATTGGCACTCAATAGCGATATTTATCTATTAGGTTGTCAGGGCGAGTTGCTATTCTAGTGGATTATTTTCCGTCTCCCTTTTCAATATAATCGAGTTTCTTATTTATCAATATATGCATTATACGGCATCAATGAGCCGTTCCCTCATCAAATGCTGCTGCCTCTCTAAAAGCATCTTAGGTTTGAACAATGAATGCCCACTTAATTTTCAATTTTATCACTTCCTTATTCATCTGAAGACAGTGAAAACAAAAAGAGAAAAAAAAAACGATAGAAGAATTTCTCACATGAAGAGATCTATGAAAATATCATTGAATTTTCAAGCTTCCCTTCTTTTTTTTACCGTCTATAAATGCAAAAGTCATATATGCTATGAACAATTTCTTATATCTCACTACTAGTAAAACGAAAGTTTTTTTCATCTTTGCCAACAATCCAATAAAGCTCTCCTATTCTTTCCCAACCCCCTTCCCAACTGGGTAAGTCTATGAACTCTTTACGCAACGTGGACGAAAAATTTCTAGCCTCATTAAAAATAGAACATAATAATTTAAACATATGAATTGTACATTTGCTTCCTTTGCTTTCTTTAGGAAAATTATAAAGATAAAGAAAAATGAGAGTATTTGAGTCTTTTATAAAAGTTAAATGAAAAATGAAGTTCAATTTATCAAAAAGAGATTGATAAGTAATGAGATAACAATTGATCTTTGAAATAATAAAGAATGCTCAACTTCTACTTCAATTCATATATTAAACGAGATACTCGAGAAAGATGGAAAAAAAAGGGAAAACATTCGTAAACCAAGAGAAAACTTTTTCGATAAAACTTTATTGGGATAATTCTAAAAAAAAATTATTGTTATTTATGAATTCACTCCCAACAATTAATTTAAATGGGATGCATAAAAAATTCTCTTTTTTCTTATTTAGTAAATAAAATCGTTTATTTCGTTTAAACAATAAAATCGTTTAAAAATCGTTTTAAAAAAATCGTTTAAAAAAATTATTTACTTGCAACGCTTTTGTTTATTTTTTTAAACAAATAAAGACGACACTCACTGAAGAAATAAAATCCACTAACTGCAATAAATTCTTTTTATAAAGACAACCGGAAGAGAGGTAATAATTGCGAAGTGACTACTTTATACGATGTAAAATTATCTAAGGATCACTTAAATCGAATCAATTTTCGAATAAAAAATAAAATTCAATTGAGCTTCATAATTAATATTATACGCAAAATGACTGTTCGGCTTATCAACACCGCTTTTTTTTTCTTTTTTTACTAAAAAGCTATACTATTCTTCTCTTCTATCTAGTAGAATCAAAACTTTTGCTATTTAGCGGCTATGGTTTATCCATGGATATTAATTGTGATTTTATCTTTCATCATAGTTTTCTAATTAGATAGGAAACGTACATGATTAGCTCCCTTCTCTCCCCTATCATCCATTTCCGTTAAACAATCCTTTCATCGTTCCCTCATTAAGAGTTGTGAGTCATAAATTTAGGTTTTTCGAGAAATAATGCCGCAACTAGGAGATAAACAAACATTTCAAATGATCGAAAACTTTATGAGAAAGCATTGGAGTGGGAGGAGGGATGCAGATGAAGATTAAAAATTTTAGAGTCAACGGCTTTCCTTCTTTTTTTTTCAACTATTCAGCTAATCCAATGGCTCACGACTTGTAAGTGACTGAAAAAAAAAAAATGACTGATCCCAGCATATTTATAACTCAAACTCTCAAAAAATGACATCATAAACATTCAGTCGAAAATAGTGAACAAAAAAATGAGTCACAGAGTTCTCGAAAACTAAAAAAAAAGTTTCACTTGTGCGTGAAATGGAACTTAGGTTGGAAAAACGCAGCAAGAGGAGAGATGGAAGAGGCAGATAGAGAGGGAGGAGCGGGAATGAAGGAAGAGGAAGGCTACGGATTTATTAAACGTTCTAATTTCAGATACAAGTTCAACATTAATAAACTTTATTATAAATAGTATCCGCTTCACTATTCGAATTTCGTTGCAAAATAATTCATAAACCAACCTCGTTGCCGTTTATCGTCGAATATTTTGGGGGCTATGCAGATGACCACTCGGGCGAGTCACGTCTAGACGGCGTCAGTCACTGCACAATCAAATGCAATATGGGTAAGCCGCCATCTTCAACATCCTCTGCAAATATATCACGCATATAAACCATAACAATTTATAAAAAAATCGTTTTGTGCAACGTATTTCACGATTCGCATAAATAAAACAAACAGAGACGTTTATCCGATATGAACTCATATCACATATCATTTATGAGTATTTCAGTAGCGTTTTTTTTTTCGAAATATTGTTATTCACTCCCGCTTAGCTTTAACTTCTTCATCATTCAATTTGACTCTGCAAAAAAAAGAGACAACACGAGTCTGCGTCGGACAATAATTCAATAATATCTTTATTTTCGATTAATTACATATCTCTATGATTTATTCAACTATTCGATAAATTTGCGAATATTTCTTTTTAAATTGGCGGAAATTCAGAATTATAGAGAAATTCAAATTTCTGGGAAATTTTCAAAAAAAAAAAAAAAATCAACAACATCAACACCCTATGAGCAAAATGAAGAGTCAACAAACGTCAAGTTTTTTGCGCCTATTAAAACAACACTTGATAATAATCAACGCTACAATGTTTTTCTTTTTTTTTTTACAACTCAGAAAACAATTGAGATGCACATTCGTTATAACAATAAAAGAATAAGAGAAGAAAGCACAAAATTAGATAGTGTAAAAATATCCACTTGCCATAATAACTCAAGCGTAGTAATGTTACACATAAGAACATATTGTCTTACACAGAAAAAAAAAAAACTGATTTGCACCCATAAATTAGCATCAAAGCATCGTAGTGGTTGAAAATTTCGATGAGAAAATCTGAAATCAATCCCCCCAATGACAAAACATTTGAGCAATAAAATCAAAGAAATTAATACGAAATTGATTTGTGCATTAAATTTCATCGTCATAGATCCTCTAATTTGTGAGTTGAAAATATCCAGCGGACAGCAATAGCAAAATACACACATTTGCGCACATCTCCTAAATGCATGTCCACACATCTATATCTGTATAGACTTATCACATATGCATATATAATGTGGTCGGTCAAAATTTGCATTTTTAAAAACGAGTACAAAATACATCAGAACGGTGTATTCTGTTGAATTATCGTTTAAAAACAACTAATCAACTAACTCGTTTTCAACGCTATTTGTTGACTTAACTGTGAAGCGAATGTTTCATGTGAAGTCATAAGATTGAAAAAAAAATTATTGGATGGGATTCGACTTCATTCCTCCTCCCCTTCCTCCTTCCCTTAACTTTCGAGATGTTATGTCTTTAGGTTTGAAGGATTTCTCGATCTTAGCGAATCTTTTAAGAATTTTATTGCTCCGCATAGATGACATGGAAGAGGCAGTTGTAATTTGCTCTAAACAATAAAGCTTGTTTTGTTCTAAAAATTTCAAATTTTTCTCAACCTTTTACGTCCTTAGATTCTTACTCAATAAAGTGGGCCAAAAATCCAATTCTATGAGAAATGGCAATGTATGATATATTCAGAAATGAAATGAGACTTTATTCAATCTCCTTCAACATTGAGCGGAAGGCAGTAGCGAAATCGGTTGAAGCACTCAGAGATAGAACTACTTTCCCGTCGCGAAATGCAATAGCAAGGATCCTTTAAAAATCATTTCAATACCTAGGCGATTTTCGAAATTAGCAGATGCGCGTTTAATGCGAAATGAGTTATATGTCTTAGAAATGTCACTAGACATATAAACAAAACGGAAGTAGCACAAAAATTGTACTTATAAACATCTACGAATGCTGTAAAGGAAGAAAAAACCATAGAAAAACCAGATGCAATAACAGGCATTCGCATTGATGAATTTCTCATCGGAGTTTCTATTTTGAGGAAAGAAAATGTTATTTAAAGAAGTATAATAGCCGATTTGTTGAAGTGATTTCAATTTTTTAAAAAATTGACAAAGCGAAGTAGAAAATAAATCAAATGAATAAATGAGATCACGTTATCAACTGAAGTAGTAAATACATAAATGACGCATATAGAAATTATATGTTCAAAGAGAGCAAATCGGACTGCTGATGCAGAAACGATTTAAATATTCAAAAAAAAAAATTTTTCCACTGAACATCTCATGAATAAAGTCGTACTCTAGCAACACTCGGTTTATAAAGATTTTTCGCATAATGGTCAGTCACTACATCGCAAATGAATTCGAAGATTTTCGTCAATATTGACGCTATTTCCGGCAAATTATTCAAAAAACATATTCATACTACTTGGTTCAGCAATCGAGTTAACTATTTTAATTAATTTTGAATAAATTTTAACTGATTAATTTTAATTTTAAATTACAATTCAAATTATAATTTCAATCAAGCCAAATTCAAATATAAGATAAATTTAAATGAATAAATAAATAAGTTTCCTGCACAAATATGCGCTAAATCGATGCATTTCACATGTAGACGATTAGATTGATAAATGATCGAACGACCAGATGAATGCTAATTAATTATGCAAATTTGAAGCCATTAAACACATAGAAACCGTATGATTATAAAGAGAATCTGAGAAGGGCATTACGTATTTTAATTCTATGTAGAGCAAAACGATTGAATAACGAACGTAAATGGAAAGATTACAGTTATATAGAGTAATTTGCAATAAGAGAGGGAAAAATGGAGACGAAAAAGATGAAATATGTGATTCGCCATGTGATTTGAAGTTTTCTGATAGTTACCAGATGGGATTAATCAAAGATTCCAAATTGAAATGCTTGTTAAAGAAAACGCTAATAGAAGCAGTTCCAAAAGCAATTACATCATGCTAAATACCTTAAAGAAAGCAATTCATATGATCAGTTTTATTGTTTATTCAATATTTTAGAAGCAAACGTCTAAATTTTATTAAAATTCAGATTTTTAATTTTACTACTCTGAAATTTTTGATTAAAACTTTTTAATTTACACATAAACAGTAATAACAAGAACAGAACTGTTCTTATGAACGATTCTTTGGTGCAGATTGATAGTATATTTACATATAATAGTTGAGTTCGTTGTAGTGCCAATATGTACCTATGGAGAAGGCTGAAAAACTCCTTATCAATACAATCCAAAATCGTTAACAAAATATATGTAGAAGAGAGAGGGGGGAAAATTTATAGATAAGTAAATTTACTGGCTGAAAATAGTCCACGGGAGGTGATTTTAGGCGAGTGTTTACGGCAACTACAGGCAATATGCACTGAAATGCCATCGGCAATCCCAGCACATCTCTTCATCCATTTTTTTTTTTCAGTTGGCTCTCTGTGTGCATCCGTGGCGATTGACGACAATTGACCACGCCGAACTTGACAACCGACTTTGTGCGAATACGATGAGCAGCCATATCTGAGTGCATGAAAGGAACACATATAATAGTGAGAAGTAGACAATATGGGCAGCATGAATGGACAGAAAAAAAAACAACAACACATCGAAGCGCTTCGAAGGGTTCGCAAATGATGGGGTGATCGTGGTTGAATATGAAAGAAAACAATAGAAAGTGAAGGAACACCCGTGGAACGCGAGCGAAAACATCGAAGTGACCAATCCAGAATATATACCACCGTGATGCTCTTGTTTTTGGTGTTGCCCTACGGATGGACGTTGTGCTCTCTATCCCGTCACAATCGTCAAACGATGTCCGCTGTCACTCTCTATCCCTCAAATATATACACAAAAATTTTTCGATTGCTGACACCCCGTTGACGCGACTCCTTTCACTGATTTCTTTATTTCTCTCACATTAAATTTTTATATGATCTTTAAGATTTTCTTTTTTGTTTCTCTCATCAAATTTTCGCATTCTCATTATTTACCCCTAAAGATGTTTTTTCATCAAAATTTTTCTTCATTTTACTTTTACTTTTTTTTAAATTCATAATATTCGAATGATGAGCATAATTTACAATATTGTAGTAGCGTATTTTCTCAAGTTTCTTTTTTTCTTCTAAATTCCCAAATTTTTCTTTTATATGATTGCTTCTTGCCAAATTCTTCTCTCACTATTTCCTAGTTTTTTTTTGTTTTCTTTGAATTTATATTTCTCGTCATCTTTTGTTTCATCGTCACTTTCTTATATTCTTTGAAAAAAAAAACACATCGGATCGTTTTGACCTTTTCATTACCTTCTTTTCATTTTCATCCGTAAAATTAAATTTCCAAATTTTTTTTCACTGAATCCGTACCATCCAATCATTATTTTTTTAACCACAAAACGATTTATTCCTTTTTGGATAGTTTTTTTTTTTCAAAAAAGTTAAGGGGATCATTTTATTTAGTTCATATTTTCAATTCTATTCAAGTATTATAATGTTAGAGTATCAATATATACAAGTATCAATTCAAATACTATATTGCTTTATACAAATACAAGTATGAGATAAATTTGTTTCGTTTCGAGATAAACTTCGAGAGCTGTGACATTTTTCTTGGTTACTATTGCTGCTATACGCCGAAAACGATGCACCGTCTCTGAATGAAAGCCTGCCCACTCAACGAAATTAATTATAAATGGAAATTTTTATAGCACAATGAATTCTTATGAGATTTCAAGTCTTATCCTCCCTTCTTTCTCTCCTCCCCACCCCCCCCCCCGCAAAACCAAAAAAATATATATATATCGAGCAAACACACAAAGAAATCTGTCGAAACGAAGAAACAATTCATTTAACTACCGTTCGTTTTTCTAAAGCAGTGGTTTCATTGAAGTTTCCGATAAAGAGTAGCTGTCATTTCAAAATTTGTCGTCAAGAAAAAAACAAACAAAAATAAACCAACTATTTAGCTTTTGAGTTTATAAAATAAAAAATGAGCAACTATATGAAGCGGCAGCCAACTGGATATAGGTTCCACAAGCTACAACTTAACCTTTATCGTCAACTACACCTTTCGGATGGTATTAAAAGCAACGGCTTTATTTCAGAGCGAGTTCACATAACGAACAATAATGATGTTTGTAAGGCAGCATGAAGAACAAAAGACAAAAGAAAAAGAGCTAAGTTATAAATTGTAGTAGTGATATCGTAGGTGAATTTGTTTTTTTGTACAACTCTAGTAACGTTCCATTTCGCAGTGACCAAAGTTTATTACGAGAGTCCACAATGAGGCGTTCATCAATGAGTGTGAGGGCGTCTAAGTGAGGTGGTGAAGTGCACTCGAAGCCGGTTGGTTTCCTTTGAAAGCACTACGCATATGTGTTTATTTGAAGATGACCGATTCAATTGGTTGACTGGCACTTAGCACACAACGCAACGCATATGGGCCGTTCGTATCTGCTATGAGGACTTCTACAGCCGACTATAACTGCGAAAAAACAAATGCGAAAAAGAGAGGATAGATAGAGATTGCACATTTGATGATAAAATGAGAGAGAAAAGAATAATGAAGAATTGAGAAAACAAGAAATAGTATGCCGGATAAATGACCACTCGTTTTGATGTGATCAACGAAAGAAAATATATTTGTACGTATACGTGCGCGGATTTTGTTTTGTTAACAGCACACATGAAAATGTGAATGTCATGGTGAGCGAAATGAAGAGCATCTCAGCGCAAAAAAAAAAGAAAAGAAATCGGCGGTGGTGCATCGTTGACCTCAGGCATTCGACGACGACGACGACAACGACGACGATGTCGTTTTCTCTCTCATCGTAATCCGCCAAACAAAGCAGCATACAAACACGGATAGATTAACATGAAAATTCATTCGTAACTTCGACTCTCTCTTGTCCTTCGCTTCGTATTTCCCTTTGCCCCAATCCCTCTGAATGACAACGAGGCGGCTTCTCATCTTTTCGATTCCTCTCTCAATTCACTTTATTCACCTCTCATCATTGCCATTCTAAGTAGTTGCGAAGAACAGTGGTAAAGACAAGTTATCCGTTATTGTCTCACGGTCAGCTCATGGTCGATAAAATACCGTCAAGCGGAATATTTTGAAAAAAAAAACGAATAATTCTCTATGATTGAATTTCTTACAGATATAAAAAGAATGGAAAGCAATAGATCGTATAAAACTTATCAATATCATCAATATCATTGTTGCTTTTGATCGAAATTCCCCATAAACTTAATCGCCATAGAAACTGTTTATTTTTATTTATTCATTTACTTATTTCAACTAAAAGTGCATTCATTACGAATAAATATTTCGCTTCCACATGTCACAATTTAATGCTTCTCCAATTCATTTGATTCGTATGATCGAAAAAGACCACAGAAACTGATAGGCACAAAAATTAAAATGAGCATTACGCAGTAAACAATTGTATAAAATTAAGAAAAAAAAATGATGCAATAAGCGCAAATAAGAAAGCAGTTATTCAATTGATTACCTTCCACACACAAAAAAAATTATGCAAATAGGCGATTGAGAAGTGAGAACACAGAAACTCATAACGATCAGCATTAATAATAAACTATCCTTTCTAAGCTTTTAGTGCTCATTTTAAGCGCTCATAAAAATAATCCTGAGTTGTGTTTATTTTTGAGGTGGAAAAATAACAGGCATTATCCACAAAGAAGATTATAACTCATGGTCATTGAACTGACCCAAATACTCGCCATCAACAACATTGACCAATGACCAGTGCACTGTTTTTGTTTGAAAATATATTCTTTATCCTCTCTAAATTGACAGCTAGTAAACATGCTGCGTTTATATCATTCATGAATTACCCTACATTTTTTTTTCGTTAATCTTCATTATCCCTGCTGTAATCGCATTCATTTGTCGATATCGCTTACGTTTTACTTAAACGCATAATAAAATATTGTAAATGAATCTTTTAAAGAGAAGATTTCATTATGCAGTCAATAGAAATTTCATTTTATTCCCGAAAAATAAATAATAAAAATTAAAAAAATTTTCATTGTTGAAAAAAAAAATTTTCACTTTCAAAATGCATTTGAAAAAAAAAAACACTTTCGAACAAGAAACATAAATTATTCTTTAAATGAATATAAAGTAGTCGACAATATTTCAACGCTAAAATGAAAAAAGGGTTAAATAAATGATTAAAATATATGAATATTATTGAATTTATTATTAAAGGACGAGTGGGCGTATAATCTCTATGAATTGTTCTTCTATGATGGAGTCGATTAGTTGATCATTCTGGGAGATGAGACTTTCATGAGAAGAAAATAGGATAGTTACGCATCAATGAAGGTAAAAAACAAATGTGAATTTTTATGAAAACTATTATCATTTAAAGTAAATAAACGACGAATTCAATAGCGATTCAAGAAGCTAGCGATTCTGAATTTAAAAAAAAAAAGTGATTTCCCCTCGTGAATTTATTTCTTTTCTTTGGAAAATCTTTTCGAATATTTCGCCATCTAGAACAATGATACGTTATGAATTGCACATTTATCACATTGCCCAATTAGCAGTATATCAGTTTACAACAGTATGAACGAATGAGGCGAAGGAGAGAGGTTATTATGTAAGAATCTACGCTAATGAACGCTTCATGAAAAACGCCTGTAAGCCATTTTCCCATCCGTCCTTTATCCTCCTCACTTCTCCCCTAAAGATGAGGATTAAGAAGAGTGTGATCAACATAACGTAAAGCAGAAAGATGAGATAGGTCACATCTTACGTTTACAAGAAACAATCTACATGTAGACAGGAAAAACAAATTATTATATACACGCATATGTCTAACCGTATCACTCACCTTGATACTGTAGTATAGTGAATAAACCTTCCCTATAATAGGTTTTAACAAGGCAGTATGAGTACGCCAAGAAAAATGGACTTTAGAAGAGATGATATGATATGCATGATTAGGAAAAATTTAAGTCGTGTTAGGCGACTAATATGGCAAGCTTTTTCCTCGAACTATTCTTCAATAATCAATCGATCAAAAGCCTTTCTAAAATATTTTAAGAACATCCAAATCGGCACTTATTCAGCTTGATGGACTTACAAACGCATAGTTTGTCTACATGGAAGCAGATAAAGTTGAAAAGGAAGAATGAGAGAGATAAAAAAAAAAAGAAGCAAATTGTCAGGCTCAGTGCATGAATAATTAGTAAAATGCATATAGTAGCTAAAGCTTTGAGAGGAATTTTTCATTATATAATTGAAATAGGAGTCAATCTCAAGCCGAAAGTTATCTCTAAAAAATTTCGTGATTGTTGCATAACCAAATTATTTCAACTGTAGAGAAAAGGCAAACAATAAGAGAAATATGAAGCGCGAGTATAGACCAGCGTTCACAGTTCACCACCATCCCCCTTTTCCCTACGGAGACTCTGGTCACCGGACCTCCTTCAGCGCGAGGATTCTTGGAACTCAACCATTGCGGGGCAAAAACCTCCCCGCTCTCGTGGGGTATGATTCGTCATTTCACATGACGGAGGCCCCATTTTTGGGTTCTCGTGAACGAAGGCCTTCGCTACTTGAAATGATGAATTATGGCTGGTTGCTAACACAAGCACAGACCGATAATCATCGCACAAATAATAGAGTGACTGCAAAATACGAAAGCACAAGTGAGCAGCATCACGATGGCTGGGTTATAAGTTCAGGGTATACACCATCGGCGTTGTGCACAACGCAGACAACGAAGCGTCACACTAGACTGATTGCACTTGTTGAATCAACTATTGCCAGACGTGATCATCTAGATTCCCTCTCGTATAACGCTCTATTCATATGCTCATTGCAAATAATATCGACTTGAAAGCGTAATTCTCGCAAAAAAATGCTTTGAGATTTCTCTGTGATTTCTTTGCAACAGATTTAGCCAAAGCAAAAAATCGTATGGACAGGAAATTTCACTTCAGAATTCAAAAAAAACGCTCAAATCTTCGCTAAATTTAACGCAATGTTGTTCACCATTTATGTTTTTTTTTCTGCATAGATCATTCATATCCACCAGTTGCAATGTTGCAAGCATTGCCAAGATAAGCGAATCTTCAAGAAGTGAGGTATTACTCATGAATATGAATAAAAGGTTTCAAATTTTTCTTGATTCCTTTTTAGATACCAAGAAATTTTCTAATTCTATGTAATTGTTGAGATATTTAAAACATAAAGCATAATAGAAATGAAGTAATCAAAAGTAAAGGGATCAAAGCTGACGCAATTTTAGCGCACGACGAGGTCAACGATCAAAAAGAGTTGTTAGTGTGGGCAAAGAATATTGCAACGTATTTGCATTAAGCACGCTATCCTAGCATCGACGTTATTTAGCACATTTTCGGCTTTCATTGCATATGCGAATTGCATGTAAACAAACACATTATCCAATGTACAATTGCAATTTCGCACTCGAATTGCTCTTAGTTCGTAATATTTGTATCATAAATTTCGCATATAACCATTTTAGTTTAATCGCTGCTATCATATTAATCTCGGCAGTTGAAATCATATAAAGTTTTGAAACCAATTTCAGTGACATTTGCCACATTGAACTTCTGCAGCCCTCTAGATTTAAACCCGAAATAAATCACCAACAAAGAGTGCTTTCCGCATTCTTTTGCCAACGAAAGCTATCTGTGATTTCAGAGTGACAAGAGATTATTACCGCATTTTTTGATGCTCAAGGAGATCACATATCACTTTTGATTGCGTGGAAAAAAATCTCATGGGATCTTTTATGCCTGGATTACCATCCCGATAAATAACGAAACTATTGATTGCCAGATTTTTTTTTTTTTGCTCTCAATGGTCTTATCTCCGAAAATGAGGAGATATTTATCGAATTCAAGAAAGGGAAATTGCGAATTTTCATATGTGTTAGTTTTATGATGAGTTACATCCAATAGTTTTAAAGGGAATTGGATGCTTGATAATATTCGGCTTCAATATGAGTGTTTCATCATCGCTCTTCATTATTCACAAATACTTTGGTTCATTACATATTATCGTTTCATTCATCACCATAAAATTAGTTGTGTTGCCCTCGTATGTAACCTTAATGTGTAGTGAGTCTCCATGAATTAATTTAGCAATGCACTGAAATTGTTCGATGTTGAATATAAGAAGCTCATCGACGTACCTACAATAAATAGCGTTAAAACGTGAAATTTTGGCATATTTATATTCCATAATGCACAAGATGAGATCAGCTATATCGGGAGTCGCATTTTCTCCCATGGGCACCCTTAAGTTTGTCTACAAATGAACCCAGCAAAAATAATATAATTTTCACAAGCTATAAATTTAATTATTTCCTGTCCAAAGCAAGATAATGCCCGTTGAACTCGTAATTGTCAGTGTAAAACAAAGTTCTATTACCACATACTTTGTGGTAGATTTTTTTTGAATTTTCAAAGCACATGTGTGTTAAATAATCCATTGCACCAATGAGAACATCGTGAGGTAATGCCGTAAACAAAGTGGAGAAATTATCAGCCAAAACCGTTTCTATATTTATTAGCTATTAGTTTTTATAAGTTTACTATATTTATTAGTTAGATCGAAAACGTCATACGAATTCTTTACACCCAATAATAACTAATGTCGATTCTTTGATCTACAATATTGCAATAATTACGCAGGTGGTTTTTAAGAAATTATTAAATGCGGTGTAGCATACAAGATAAGGATTCAAGCAAACTTTTATTGGCTCTAGCTATATAAATAAACTTGTAGGGATTTTCATGCAGCTTAGGAGTAGCAAACAACTGAGGCTATATTCTATTTTCATTTCTCACTTTAATGAAATACTTTTCAAATTTCGAATCAAATTTTCATGCTTTTTTTTCTCCCTCTAGATTCAGATGTTTGTTGAGTGAGAATTTTTTAATTTATGATAGAATAGATCGGAATTGTTTTTGTATGTTTTATGCTGCCCTAAATGAGAAAAAATTATATATCGATGAGTGGGATTATGCATAACTTCTGCCATAATTCTTTAGTTTAGGCCACTGATGAGAGGAAAATTAACTTATAGAATTAAGAGTATCATTTGGTACTCTTGTCGATTTGTTTTTATTGGCTATATAAAAAGTTGGCATTTCGCGCTCGGAAAGCTCATCATTTCGATGTCTCTTTCAATACGAGAACCAGATGGATGGCGCAAATAATCTTGTTCCAATTAGCTGTTGATTTATGATCAGCGAATTTGAAAAGTCAACAACGAAACAAAGAAATATGATTGCTATTGAAAGCGACTGACCATAATAAATGGCCGTAATTATCTTTTGTTTCTGCTTTCACTCCTAGATATTTAATATGCTATGTCGTCTCTCTCTCTCTCTCCTAAATACTAAAAGGTAGACCATCGTATGCTGAGGATTCATATCGTTCCAACCTTTCGGAATACCGACAATCTGTTTTGTGTTGCAGCTAAAAGTTTATTATTAAATACGGCTTAAATTAGCAGCAACGCTGAAACCACAACAATGAACTCTTTTTTGAAAATTTCCCATAATTCATGGCTAGAACTATCAGAAGAACGAAGAGAACTATTTAAGAAACTAGTAAGAGAGAAGAGAAG
Source organism: Baylisascaris procyonis (assembly GCA_037389465.1). Classification (NCBI taxonomy): domain Eukaryota; kingdom Metazoa; phylum Nematoda; class Chromadorea; order Rhabditida; family Ascarididae; genus Baylisascaris; species Baylisascaris procyonis. Next base: position 4,710,834 of record JAZARR010000074.1, on the reverse strand, counting down.
AAAGTACAGCACATTACAAATTGAGGTTTTATCTTGTAGAAGAGGCTATATGTCTTAAACGCCATCTGATCCCCTATTTTAGAATATGCAAATTATAACAATAGAAAAAAATGAATGAATAATAAAATATCGAAGCAATAAACCCACTTTAGTGGATATGAAAATGATAGAAGTGATAGCAACGTCATAACGATCGAGAATTGGGTCAATGCGAATCGATGGCATTACCACCAACTATTGATGACGGAATATCAACTCTCTCTTTTCGCAATTCGGCTTTCAAGATTGTTTCATCGGCCTTGTAATATGCGCAATAGCTGGTTACATTCATTGAACATTTTATTATGAGCAGCACATCCTCTCAGCAACAGAAATCTCGAAGAAGAATTGCCCTAATTGCCCTCATATAACCTAATGTGGTGTTAAATGCTGTAAACGATATTTGCTTCGATCATTTCCTCTAGCGATTGCATTTAGAGGGATGGACATTTGACGATCAGATTTACTAAGATTTCTCATGAAAGCAATATATAGATGTGATCAATAGCTATAGCTAATGACTGACCACAAGTCGACTTTCTACTTGGCATTGGTACCTCTCATCAATAACAATTTTCAGGAATGAATATTCTCCCGGAAATTATTTTGCCTATTTTCTGATGCTGTAGTTTGAATCATTAAGGCAATAAATGGATCATAATTATGCGCCATATATATATATGTCTGCTCTATGTGTAATTCTGCAGAATATTCTCTTTTTTTTGTTGAAATTTTTCATTTCTTTGCGCAAAATATATCGCAAATTATCTAAATTAGGGAGGAAATAGTATTTTGTGTTTTTTTTATTATAAAGCTTATTCACATTAAATAAAAACAGCACTAGATCATAAAATTGTGAAAGTTGTTCTCACGTCGAGCGTCTTAGAATTTAATCTACTAATATTAACATCATGAATATTTAACTTTTGACTTTCCCATCGCATATCAATCGTCATTCCTGAGTGTTCTAATCAAAGCACTAATGAAAACTAAATACAGCCTAGAAAGCCAACTTTTAGCACAACGATAATATTTTAAAGCTTTTTAAAAAAAAATATGTTTTCTTTGAAATTTTGAATTTTTCCCCGCGAAACGCTGAAAAATTGCATCTAAAATTCTTCGCTATATTTTTCACTGCTTTTTGCGATAATAACGAATAGAATATTGATGTTAATTCATTTCTAAGTTTAATACTGAAGTGAAAATGAAGATCAAATATTCGAACCTATCATAGTGGACGGCTTATGTTTCCATTAGTATTATTTAGATGCTTCCCATTAAAAAAAGGCAATTTTTCCCTCTGCGATATTTGTCATCGATAATTTCCCGCGGGTATCATTATTTGAAAGCATAACAATCAGTAGCGTTCAAAAAAAAAAAAAATAAACGATTGTATACTATAACGTATCCTAAGTGTTCACATTGATCTACATAACGCTACGTAATGCCTAAAAGCATCTCAAAATATCGTATATACTCTTCATCGCCTCCTTCGTATTGTAGACATCACTCTGCTATTGCTTATACACCCTTCTACGCAAAGAGCCACGCAGAAGCACGTATACGCGTCGTGTCTTATTTTATTGATGCTTGTCTTTGGGACCGTCTCAGACAAAAATTTTTTCTCGGGTCGTTATTCATTTCAATTTCTCTGTTTTTTTATAATCGGAGTCATTCAAACGAGCATGGAGTCAAAGAAGAGCCTTTTTATTACGACGATAAAAGAAGCTCGAGAGAGAAGAGTTATGTTTTGCGCACTTGATAACAAAATCCATTCAGCCAGAATCACCAATGAAATGAATTTTTAAGTTTAAAAGATTCTAGGAGTGTGATACTTTTGCATACTTCTCTCTCTTTCTAACTAGTTTTATTTGTATTTTTTTTTTCATTCAGCATATAATTTTCAATTTTACAAACTTCACGTTTAAAAGAATATCTGTAAATATTATCATGATGAACGCCCGTTGGTTCAGAATTTAATCGAAACTATTTCGACCTGTCCGATTCTTCTTTATTAAACGAATGCACTATTTCGACCTGTTCGGTTCCTTATTGCGCTATAGTGTTATTTATTTGCAAAAATATTCCGAGAACTACATAAGGTAAAGCATTTCAAGCAAACTCGCTGTGAAGAGTATTTCAAAAATAGTTGAGTTTTTAAATTTTGCTCCTCAATTGAGTGGCTATTTCAGGGATCGCGTAAAAAAAATTTTTTTTTTCAAAGAATATATCAAGATATGCCCAAAAGTTGAATGATAGAATCTCTAAATGTTAATTAGCACATTTTAAAATAATCAGAAAACGTGGCTAGTCAATGTTCATAGCTTAAAGAAACGAAATGCAAAAAAATAAGCTTTTATGCAATATTTGACGGCATTTCCAAATGTATGATGGCGTTATTCTAGTGTAAAAACTTTGCGTACTTTCGATATCATCTTATATTGCTGCTTGTACTGCTGGCTCTATTTTTTTGCTTATCTAAACGGGTATCTATCTCTATCAGCCATAAATTCATCTTTAGCTGCTTAGTCATTTCGCTGTATACGGTACGGTATGATTGTATGGTAAGGAATCATTGAGTGATGGCATGGAATGAAACGTATTTGAATCATCCATGGGTGTTAATATTCAATAACCGATTATTTCGCAGGTGAGAGCGGGATTAAACGATTGTGAGAGTTCATTTGATTTAGCGAAAAAGAGAGAGTTAAAATTTAGCACATTTCAAGCATATAATCTCAGAGATTTTTATTCATTATTACGTGATCAATTCAAGTTTCGCATTAATTATCACAATCCATCAAATGCACATTTGAATGAACTATTGATACGCATGAATGAGTGAAAGAGATCATCAACCATTTAATATTAACACTACAATATTAGGTTGTCGGATGCTTTATTGAGAGGAATATTAATGCGACGATATATTGGCGAGCGAGCAAAAAACAATGTTGGTAATGGGACGCTAAATTTTCTATCATATATATCTAAAATTATCGCCACAATCATATTTTACCTTTCAAAATATGGCATTTCGAATGCTCACAAAACATATCGTATTTGGTGAATGAATTTTTACGCTCTTCAATATGAATCAATCGGTTTGTTGTTGCGTTCATCGTTGTATATATTGTTCGATTACGAATCATTCATCTTAACTCAAAACATTTAGAGACATAACGTCGATCGTTTTTTTTTTTTTTGCTTCATTCTCACAAAATATTTGCACTATCTTTACGTATAAAAGCTTTCTTCCAATAGCCGCAAAGATTGCATTTACATACGGTTGTGATCATATTACCGTAACCCCTTAATGTTATACAGCTTTAATGTTGAAACGAATTCGAAAGCATATACGCACCAAACGTTATATCAACTTAAAATCGACGCACTTTCAGATAGGAATGAAAGTTTTTGCCGTCATTTTCTCTACGAATAAAACTTTTTTTGAGAGAGATAAGTATGTTTCCTCATATATTTGAAATATGATAATCGAAAGTAGAGCATAATGACCGTCATTCAGGGAAGCAGAAAAATATAATTAAAAATTAGCAGCATACTTTCATAGTACCATAGAAAATACTCTTATTTATTGCGAAATAAGAAATTGAAAAATTATTTAATAAATATGTGGACGAAAAAAATGAATTTACTATTGTTTTCTTTCCTTCAAATTGAAGCTAAATTGATGACGTCACTCTAGACTTATGTATTATATGTTCGCATGTTGGTTTATTCGTCCATCCGTTTCATAGCGTTTTTTTTTTGAAAAAAAAATTGTGTGATGAAATTTTTCGGCTAAATTTTTCTCTTATGATGAACTTGCCGATTTAATTTCACTCTCGTTTCGATAAATTATAAGCAAATAAAGAAAGCTACATGATGAATATGCAAAATTTGAAAATTGCTTGATTTTTTGATTGCATAATAAATTTCAAAAACCTATTAGAAAACTTTAGTTTATGATATAAGATGATGGCCCAGTTGAATATAACATATGAGGATCGCAAGATTGCACGAAAAAGCGCATGATTTGTCAACTCTATGGTTGAATTAAGCATTTCTTCATCAATAAAATGCTTTGAGTACTGTATAATGGTTATTAATGGATTAACCAAACGCAAGTTTTTCATTTGAGATTAATTATCGCTTTACAATGAAATCTTTTTTCTTTCTGCCTTCTCGATAATTTAGATCAGTCCCCAATAAGAGATAATTTCATTGAAGTGATTATTTCAATAAATTTCTTCTAATAATCATAAATTGGTTGGATAGTCTGGTTGATAGATTTGAAACTCTATTTGATAAAAGCTTTTTAGCCGTTTTCGTTTCAGATTGTAGGTGAATTAATCGATGAAGAGCATAGCATCATACCCAAAAAAAGTTGGAAGAATATGCGATTTTGCATTTTACCCGCTGGAACCGTTTGCCCATACATTCAGCACCTTAAAAACACTTTAAAACTTAATGACACAGAAATCAAAGTTGAATGCAAAGCAATATAACCTAACTCCAGCAGTATAAATATCATAAGTTCATGAGCCACTGTGGCAGCCAACTTGCGAATGAATAGAGAGAGCAATCTCCACCTTCATCTTCTCCAGCCCTTCTCTTGAAATCCTCCACTTCTCTTCTATCGTCTTAGATCAAAACCAGTCGTTTGCTGTGCGGTCATCAAAATATCGGAGCTTTGATCAGAGGTTGCAATCAATTTTGTCGTGTTTTCCAAATAAATCCGTTGATTAGGTCATACTGCAAGTGCTTCGAAGCAGAATACCTTCCTAATTGCAATGCATAAAGAATGTTTACTTGGCATTTATCAATCATTGCAATCAGTAAACAATAAGTGGGAGAATTTGGTTGAATATTGAACACCACATACATTTGAGAGTTTGCAATTTGTAATTCGTTGTATTTTACACGTTGACAAACGAATTCTTTAGTTTCTTTTTTTTGTTTTATTTAAAGTGCTTTGTAAAGCGATAAATCTAAACGGGGTGGCAAGAAGAAAGAATTGAACGGCGATGGAGGGAAAAATTGGAAACAGAGAAGAGCGTACGAAGAAAAATCAACCAAGCGGCTTTTGATACATCATTTGAAAAGTGTTCGGATCGGCTGCCTATGTGCGGCTGGCGGCATCAGGCACACGTCCGTGCCATCGAATGACCGACACCAAAATTCACGCCACACAAACAACACGCCGACATGCTAATAGCTGCTTGAAATCGGCGCAGAAGCTGATCGTTATTACAACTAGATAGAGAGGATGGAAGAGAGGGAGATATCAAGCAATAAATAAACACATAAGAACAATGATGTAGATGATGCCTTAGAATTAGCAATACCTTAGCGAGGACAGAGACGCTATACGGAAGCGGACGTCAAGGTGAGGAGTTGATCTTGAGGTGCGATCTTGTTGGAGCAATAGCCACTATGCTTTTAAGTGAACTCTTTAAAAAGCAAGGTATACCACAAGTATTTAGATGTATCATATATACTGGCCTGTATCATTATATATTCTACTACTTGCAGCCAACTTATGTGCAATGTTTTCTCAGTCGACGAACGGTCGTATATTAGCAATAATTTCGAGGTGACATGTGACTCTTGCATTAATTGGCGAGAATTTGATAAATTTCAAGTTGTTGAATGTTTGTACATTCAAGAAGCTTCTAATGACCTTTAACTACGCAAAAAATCTTATCTATATTACTGTTAATCTTAAAAAGGTATTAGCTTTGATATATCTCAAAGAATATCAAACATGTTGATACAAAAGTGCTAGACTCCACAGATTTAATGCATTGATATCCGAGCAGTTGTGATCCGATTTGCGGTTTACTGCTCACTGCTTCAGGGATACTCTTTGCATAGAATCATTTGAAGAAGTTATTGATATGTAACCCTTGTAGGGAACGTATGACAACCTATTGGTGTTTAGTATATACAAAATAATTGCGCAGCATACTAATGAATTGATCTCAGATTCCCTGAAGATGCATTTTGACATGCTTGAAAAGACCAAAATACGCTTTTTATATATCCTGGATTTAAATTTTCACAACTGTGATTTCAATCTGTAGAAAAATTTGCTAAATGTCGCAGTTAAAAAATTCTAAATTTGTCAAATTTTTATTACCGCCTTAGTAATTTTATACCACTAGTCGGAATTAGCCAAAAATAGCAAACGTGAACTTGGCCAGAGATATACGCTTTACGGTTTTACAAGATGTGCTTTTTTCTCCACTTTCGAATGCACAATCCTTCGTTATGCAAATTTCATTCGGCTTATAAGGGAGTTCATTTGCTAGCTGACAATACGTTGTTATTGTTGCATGAAGTGATGCATGCATGATAAAATTACTACAAATGCGTAAGCTTGCAGTAGAGCGACCAACCGTGCAAAAGAATGCTAATTAAATATATTCGCAGATATAGTAGATTGCAAGCAACTATATAAGTAGATCAATCGGCACTACAAGGAGAGCAACATTTACTAAAGCTAATATATATGTGGATTATAAGCATGAAAACATAAAAAGTAGTGGTTATCCGATTGTATGAGAAATAAGAAAGAAAGCATCAGCAAATAAAGGTAGTTTTTTAACTTGCAAGTTGCGCATATTTGTTGTGATACTATTTGGATGTTTTCAATGCTCCCACTATGGAAGCAACAATCAAGAAATTCGCTTCATATAAAGCGCAACTCGTCGAAACAAATTTTACAAACTCTATCGATCTTCTATCGTAAAAGAAAACGAAAAGTACTTAAAAAAAAGCGAATCTTCTAATCTATTTGACGATAAAAATTGTATCGATGCTCTTTCACTAAGGTAATCTGTTCGATGATGGGAGCAATTGGTGCATGACTGAACGATTTCACATTTATTTTAGAAAAACATTCGATATGTTGAGTGATGAAAATCCTCATTTTTGTTTGATTTTATGTGACACAATTTTTTTTGCTCATTTCTAATACGTTTAATCGTTCATATATAGTAAAAAGAGCTGATAGAAATAATCATTATTATTTATTTACTATGCTGAAGATGGCTATCGATTGGGAAACAAAAAATTTCATCATCTATAAGTTGAATGAAAAATTGAAAAATTGAGTGATAAAGTTGGAAATAACAATGTGATGCTTATAGTTGAGTTGGACAACTAACTTTCTTTGAAGGTCAGTCTACTATCCTTTTTTTCGAATGCTGCATTCAAAGAACTACAAGATTCGCCAGTATCACAATTAATAAATTGTTCGAATCTTAACTAAGATGATCGCTCATGTAAATCCCCTATGAAAGACCTATTATTATGATGCAAATAAAACATGGTTGCCAGGTGTATGCAAATTTTTAGACATATTTGAGCGCTTCTTAGCGAACCTTCGAATATCTAGTATTTGACCAGTTTCAAAATTGATACAAACAATCACATGGCAGAGATTGTATCATAGCAACGGATATAACCACCAAAATGCGCACACATATACAAAGATATACTTGCATAGGTGCAGATATGACCTGGCTATTACGTGTTTCACGAGTGCAAGTTTTCAGAATAAGCGAAATTGGAAATGGGATGTATATTCGATTCAATAAGCTCAAGTCTTAGAGGGAAATTTTACGAGTATACATTAGAGGACGGGCAAAAAATCTGAGAGCATATTTTTGTACAGTTTGAATTTTGATTTATAATAAATTTGAAGCTATTTTGCTGACATTTTATACTCCAAAATTTCTTCACTGCACATAATCTCCTCAAGTTAATGATCCTCTTCTTGTTTTAATCGTCATCCATTATCTTTTATGCGAATGGCTTTTACTCTTTGTGAATTTTATATTAGATCATTTCATATCGGTCATTTATACTTCAAAGTATCTCATTTTGTTAAATATTTATTTTTTTTCACAAATTTGTTCATTTTATTTCATTCTTTTATCGTTTCACTTCACTCATACTTTATTCGCATTTCTAGTAAATTTTGAGAAATGAAATAGTAAAATTGTAATGAAAAGGAAAAAATATTTCATTAACTAGAAACAATCAGCATAACGATTTACTATTTGTTTCAATGGTTTGCTTTCCATCGCTACATTTAAATTTAATTTTTCAAATGAGCCATTTAGGTTCTTCCTAAATGCTCCATAATTTTTATACATCTATTCTACCAAAAATTCTTCTCACTTTCAATTTCGGCTATATCCACTCTATGCAAATATATTTTTACGATATTTGCCGTATAATCACTTTTAATTTCTCTCAATATTCACATAGTGTGATGGATAGCGTTTGATGAGCAATTCTATCGAAATTTTTTTTTTTCTAATGCAGTCGCTAGACGCTTTTAATAGACGAATAGTAATAGAGCACGATGTGGGCAGCATGAAATTTCGGCATGGTACTGCAAGGTACAGCATACTCATTGCTCGTTTGCCATTCATTTGCTTGTCATCATTTTCTCGTATCAGTTACTGCTTCGTTTTATTTTTCTATCGATTTTAATGCTTGAAAATGAAGGAATATTTAAATAATTGAGCGGCTTTCAAAAAATAAATGAATAAATAAATAAATAAAATAAAATAAGAAAAAAGTTTCATAATTTAATTAAAGATCGCAACGGATATTCACGAATGAATTCCGATTCATTATCGCATATACAACAACTCTAAAATAACAAAATAATTTCTGAAATGTTCACGTTTTTAGCCGCTTATTCATTAAGACCTTTTTTCCATAAATCTATTACAACTAGCAATGCGAAGAGCTGAGAGAAAACCGCATTTCTTATGAGGATATAAAAAATTTGTTGATTTTTGAAATGCAATTTATGAAGGGAATAAAAAAAATTTTTCAAATAATATAATAATGAGTTTGTAAACTTGAGTATTATATTCTTCATTCAGAACGCTCCTTTTTCTAATTAAAATAAAAATTTAAAAAATTGCGGATTTATAATAAATTGAGAAACGTGCCAAATGAGCTGTCATGATATACCGCGTTTTTGCATCCCTCTCACCTGATAAACGACATTTTTGTAAGTTATGTCATTCGAATATTTTATTGACCCATCAAAAACACATCGAGGTTGATGTCTTTTCATTGTTTCGCATTCGAATTTTACATTTTCGCTGCCACTTTTCGAGTAGTGATATTTTTTAAAACAATGCTGCATTCTTTCTATTTAATTGGTCCTCTTGTTGAATTATTCGCAAAAATGAGAAGATTTTATAATATACGATCGATTCATCGATATTTTCAGATCACTTCACTTTCTTATCAAATATTTCCTCCAAGAAAACTATCATAACAACTATGTTCTATAGAAAAGGAATGTTTCAGCCTGCAGATAGTAGCATGGTTGTTGTGGTGTGCAACACTAAAGCGCAGACGAATTTTTGAATGCTTCAATAAAGAGGGCGAACAAATGCGATTCTTCGAAGCAAAAATGAAAGCAATGTTTGATCGTATTGTGGAATGCAAATTTATTTGAATGATGCTGCAATTTTAGTGACACACGGCTGGCTAAACTCCGTCCGAAAAATGCAACTGGATGGTGCATGCTGGCACCACAATCATAAACAACAACAACAACATCGCATAGCGTACGCGAGAAGGAACAAACTACACACAGCTGTTCCGGAAAAACATCGACGACAACAAATGCCTCATGTAATGCCACCCACATACACTCTCTTGCAAAGAAACTCACGATTTCACTGCTAAACTTACATATATGCTCTTTCATACTCATCGTCCCTCCTTTCTTTCAATTCTTAAAAAAAAAAGAAAGACAATTTCGTTCTAACAAAACTTCCAAAAGGTTGTCACGTTTTACAAATGTTGCAATCTCATTTAAATGATCGATGAAAAAGATTATGAAAATGTGGTTTAAAAAAAAATTTCAATGTTTGGCTTTTATGTACGAATATATTTTAATGCTTTCTCGCTTGCAATGAAATGTAAAATTGAAAGAACAAGAAGAATGCAGGAATACTCGAAAACTTCAAAAGTTTTATTATAACAGTTGTATTATACAATCAAATCGCTTCTTTTCAATATTGTGCAATATAAGAAGCACAGCAACGAATAACAATTCACATTTACGTAAGACATGTAATAAAGCAAACTTTAGCTGTTATATCAGCTTCATTTCTTGTTGTTCGAGTCATAGTTCAATGGCATAACATGTAAAAATACGAACACTTGAAAGCGTTCGTAGCAGTTCAGTAGGATTCAGCGCCCTTCTGGAATGCGGAAAGCCGCTGTTTCATGTTCCCTTCACATATGTGTACAATTGCCCATCGTGATCAAAACATTGAACTATTGAATAAATAATTTACTCTAAAAAAGGGAAACTAAATAAACGAACACAACGAACATTTTAACTATGGTGATCGCTACATTCTGTCCAAATGGGCGACGAGTGTAACCGTATGATCGGATAAGGTCACAGATAAGTGAACGCGGATCGGATGAATCAATGTTCGTTTTGGACGCAAACGAAAATATCGAAACGTGAATGATTCAAATCTATTTTGCATACAAAGCGAATAAAATAATAAATATGTCGATTATGAAGTGTTAGCAATACGACTCGATTCGATTCGAGCTTCAGCCCACTCTTTATGCGCATCGACAATTAGATCGACAATGCTGTTGACATGTTGACATAATTCACCAATTTGTTCATCCCATTCAGCAAGTGCATCTTTACCTGCAACATTTTACTGCATTTAGTTTGCATTTACATCAGAAGTTTTCGCATCAAAAAGTGAGCTATATGAGACAGATAATAACGAGATCACAACTTGAAAAAAAAAATTGCAATTTCTGGTCTCAAAACTACAATTACGATACAAGAATCACTTATCTGCTCCACGGAGCTATTAGATGCAACCCAAAATTGAAAAATGCTCCGAGATGAAAAATGCAAATATTATTATTTCCATATAATTTAGGAATATAAACGATAAATAATACAAATAAATTTAACGTTAGCAAATATAATCAAAGAAATTGAAAGAGAAACGTATCAAAATTAAGTCAAAAAAAAAAAATTTCGGCGTAAAAACTTACGTTTAAAATGAACGAAGCCATCTAGCTGATCAATCGATCCACAGATACGATTTTCGGCGATCATCTGCCACGTCACCTTTTCAGCCTAATTACAATCAAATTTATACGGATTATATTAGCCTCATAATATACAATTCAAAGTCAATTTTCCTATTTTTATGAATTTTTCCACTCAAATCATATCAATTACGCATTTTTAATAGTTCAATGTCGTCTATATCGATACAGCTTCCCATCTGCAGTTATGTTTGAAATATCTGAAAGGTAAACTTAAAGAAATTAACGTATCACAAAACGTCTCATCAAATCACTAAGTGAGAACCCACGAAATAAACCCATTTATCAAATGCAACGAATCCTGAATTGCTTCTTCATTCCCTAGATCTCGTCGGGGTATCTCAAATACATCAGTTTTTTTTTTTTTATAGTAAGCGCAATAAGATTAATTTTCTTTGCAAGAAGAACCCATTTCTTTTAAGTTTCAACACACACACTGATAACCTACATACCTCGTCGACTGACGTCATCAAATATTGGGAAGACCAATTTGAAACATATGACGTCATTCAAAGTCTTTGAGCTCATTGCATCCTCTCACAAGCACACCCATGCAGCAGCACAATGTTTGCAAATCCTGCTATATCTGATAGGATTTATGAGTCCTCAAATAGCGGCAATTGCTCCTCCCTCCTTCTTATGTATCATTCAGGATTAAGATTCCTCTTCTCGCAAAAAACGACTCTTATTAACCAAATTCCTTCTCCTCGTGCATGCGAAAAAGCAAATGACAAGCGAAGCTGGAAGAAATCATCACAACAAGTTGCAAATCTAATTGCTTTTAGTTACTAAATACTTTTGATTGCTTTCAATCATGAAATATATTGTATGAAACTTCAACAGTCATATAACAAATTCAAATAGTAAACAAACTCGTTTAACATCAACGTCGAGCAATTGGGCGAGATTCTCGAAACTGATATTAGTGAATATATTGCTGACGGCGATTACATTATGCTCAACAACAGCGCGCTGTAGAATTGAACATCCATCGTGAACTTCACGTTGATGTGGTGCTAACGATTTCTCGAATTCAGACATCTACAATAAAATTATTACAATTAACTCCCTGAGGTAGACCTGAGGTAGACCCTGAGGTAGACCATGAGGTAGACTCAACTAAGTAATAATATTGCATTCGTTAAATGTCCCACTTTGTGCGATTAATAAATTCAAGCTGTGATGTAAATCATCTATCTTGCGATGAAACGATAATATCGAAGCAGTTGCTTTAAAAATGAGCAGCAAATTGTGCAATCTCCCATAATTATATTATATATCCTCTAAAATACTACTCGGAATAACGAAGAAAATATTTAACAAAACAATATTGCAGCAATATTCGATGATCATCATATCAACAGCAATTCTCATTCAATTAGAAATTAGCAATCAGTGTAATTCAGATAAGCGATATCACCTTATCAGCAAGATTTCTAGGAATAAAACAAGTAATGGAGAAATAAAAGAGGCATGAGGACGATGGTTTGATGGAGTAACCAAGACGATTTTAGCAAATTATTTATAAACAGTAATAAATTTGACACAGTGAATTAACTTGCAACATAGCTTTGAATGACTAATCAATAAAAATATTTGCAAATATGTAAATGAGGGAAAATGCAACCGTAGAATTTGAATTAGAAACGTAATCAAGCCGAATATAATAAAAATAAGCAGATAATTATATGAACAAGAAATTTAAAAAAAAAATACAACAAAAGTAAAGTATAAGAAGCATAATGAATCACCTCGTCGTGTTTAATGAGTCGTTCGAGATGCATTTTTTGAAGAACACTATGCGAGGATAATCGTTCACAACGCTCATCTTTAAACAACGTTGTCAACATACGCGAACGTTGTACACCTGAAAATTCTCTATAGAAAGCCATAGATTTAGGTTGCAAATTTCTCTGCAAGCCATAGATTTAAGTTGCAAATTTCTCTGCAAGCCATAGATTTAAGCTGCTTTTTGTTTTACTTCATCGCTAATAACGAAGTTCACATTCATATATAATCAAATTCATCACAAAAAAAGACTCGAAATAAATACGCAATTATGTCATACCAGGTGAAGCAAGGATAGCACATGAAACAGCGTTCATTAATGCTTGCATCTTCTCCGAATTGGTCAAAAGTGGAACTAGTGAGAGTTCGTAATATCTTTGAGCCGCCTCAATGAATTTACAACGATGATCCAAAACGCGAGCATATTGCGCCTGAAACTAGCTTACATTCAATTCTTTCTTATATAATTATTATTATTTTGGACATTCGACATACTAAAAGCCATAGCATAAGATGAAAGTAATTTTTTATACGTAAAAAAAATATATTAGTGACAAAAAATATAGACAACAAACATGCCGCACCTTATACATAACATTGAGTTGTTCGTTTTTCGCATCATTTTGCAACATTGATGCCCGATTTACGAATGCTTCTGCATCGGCCGCATCACCATATTCAAGTGCCAATTGTGCAATGCGTAAATATGTTCGCATTTTCAATTCCGCTGGATAACTCCTTAATTTTTCATTTATTTAACAATTGTGAATTGCTATTTGAGAGAATTTATTGCATTTAAAACTTCAACGCATAACATCGCAACTGCACATATTCAAAGATAAGATACTATAAGGTTTGTAACTTGAAAACTACAATGCTGCATTGTTTCGAGAATTTAGAATTGCAATGAAGATACCTTTGACCTGTTTCGAGAGGTATTGCCATCAACGTTTTAGCGGCCTCTTTATTTTCACCTTCCATTTCGTATATATCAGCCAATTTGAAGCGTAATTGCGCAACCTGAAATTTTTACAATTTACGTTTGCCATAATCATCCAGGCTGCCGTACATGAAAATACACAAAAAAAAAAACAATCAAATACACGATGGACACCTCCACCATCTAACAGATGGCTTCATCTTCCATGCAATAACCGAACTTAAACTTCGGAAGCTTATACATCTTGACGGCGTCAATGCTAAATCCTTATAAAAGGCAATCGAGGCTGAAGCCCGACGTTCTGTCCACAATCTGGACCGAAATAATGAATCCTTTCTATTGTGACTTTTTATATCTCAAAATTAAAAAGAACTAATCTTAAAGTTCAACAAAAAAAGATGAAAATTTAAAAAAAAAAGAGAGATAGAGTGCAAATTAGAAAGTCTTTACTCCGAAGATTGTTATTATCGCTTTCGTAAGTGTTGAATTCAACAATTATCCGCTTTATCAAAAATCACCTCAACAGTTATCGATACTACTTAAATCGATCTTAATTTTTTCGATGAAACAATAATAAACAAAATTCATTGAAGAGAAATCGTTCCTTGATGAAAATTCAATTATTAATGCCTTTATTAATGCCTTATATTAAAGTCAACATTCCAGTTAGCCTCAGATTTTGAATATAAAATAATGCTCAACTATAGTCTATAAGAAATGTGTAAAAGGCGATACCTGTTCCTCATATGAGATATGACGAGAATGAATTGTCGCCAACAATCCAATGGCGATTTTTTTAACAATAGTTGGTGCAAGTTGATCCATTGCGTTTACTATATCACTTACTATTTGTCGTGCCACTACCATCGATACACTTTCCTGATTCACCACTGCAAATTCACATTGTATTTACTAATATTTATAATTGTAATAAAGCAATAAAGTTGTAGTTTACGTCAACGAATAACAGTAAAGAAACGATATCAATGAATTAGTGATGGTATTTTTTTAAATTAAAATATAACAAAATGAGTTAATAAACAATTATTGAATTTTAATGATTAAGATAAATGATAAAAATTTCTTGAAAATAAAATATTTTTCTTTGATTTAAACATAAAGAAGAGGAGTTCTCATCGAATTAATCCCTTCTTTCAAATATTTCTTTCATTGCTCATTACGTGAACAATAGAATTCATGACTTTCTCAACAACAAAAAAAAAAGGAACAATCATCAAACATACGAAGTAAAAAATAATACAAAAGGGCCATCGATTGATGAACTTTGTCGTACATACCGTAAAAACTTTTCTGGATTCAAATCTCCGAAATTCTAAGGACCTCCTAGCTCGGAGAGTAATCAGTAATTTTTAACGATTGACATATACAATCGAAAGACGATCGTAACCGAAATATTAGTAATTTTTGCTTCCCAATGAAATTTACAAAGGACAGCCGAATGAGGACAGAGGGGAAAGCAAGAGAGGAGGGGGGGGGGGAGTGTTGGAGACTAATAATGGCGTCTAACTTTTTGGCACAACTCAAAACAAGTGTGGATGTAATAACGGGGATTCAATTCCAAGATGATGATGGATCGTGCATGAGAAACAAGGTGTAGAATAACTGGAAAGAAAACAACGGTTTGTTTCATTGATGTATAAATGAAGACACTACAGAATGGAGCTGAATTGAATTCCCTTTATAAAAAAAATGACACAAGATTTCTTAACGCTGTATAAATAAATACCCAAATTTTGATATCCATTTAGATACTCACATTTTGCGTTGAGAGATTTTCTTCAAAGAAATTATCATATCAGTAAAAAAAAAAAAATTTACGAGTCTTAAACACTCACCCGCTTCGGCTAGTTTATTGACGTTATTACATATCGTATTTTCATCGGCATTCCCAGAAAGTATTTCAAGTAACAGAGTTTTTAGCCTTAAAAGCAACAACGTTACTATTTAATTCTTAAAAAAAATTAAGATTAAAATTAAAAAATTCGAAAATATATTAGTGCAAGTTCACTCAACAGCTTCAACTTCAACAGTTTTTCGTTCCACGTTTCGATTGTTCCATTCCATTATAGACTTTTCTAGATCGGATATAGGTAATCCGCATTTCTTCGATAATTTTTCCTAAAAAAATTCATAATCCGGATCTGCTTCGGCTTTTTTTTTTTCGAAGACGTATTTCTGATGACCTCTTTTCTTCTTCTTCAGATCCTTTGTATATTTCATGGCGTTATTTAAAGAAATTTTCTTTTCCTTTCCATCCTTTTCAGGAAAATTTTGTTAAGGTGTTTGCTTTCATTAAGTTAATTCTCATTTTATGCTGCAAAATTCTCGTTGAATGGTGATAACTTTTTGTTCAACGTTCTCAAGTCCTTAATAATTTGATGGTATTCCCATCATAACTCATCATAGAATTGGTCGTTTTCAAATTTCACCATAATTATTTCGAAGAGCATAATATTTCGAAGAGAGAGAGCCGCTTAAAATAACGAATCAAGCAAATAAATATTAATTAAAATATATTTGAAATGATTTAAATAAATCAGCAACAAAAATTCAACAAAAAATTCGGCGCAAAAAAAAGAATGTTAAACAATAAATTTGCAAACAATTAGATAGATGATAACCTCTCTGATTGAATTTTATGATCCGATTCGGCATTGAATACGCTCGTAACTGCGTTTGTTATTTCATCTGCCATATTCTCCACCTAGATAGCCTTCAAATAAAAATTTCAACTCTAAAAGAATAATTCGAGATAACTCGATCGTCCTATATAAGTAGATGCGATGATGTAAATTATAGTAAATAAATGAAATAATAAAATGGCATGTAAGAGAGATCAATAGATGATCTCAGGGTAGAACAAACTTCCCAAAAATGCCCTGAGGCAAGAGTCGGGGTGTACAAAAGGAGAGCGCAATTGTTTGCAGGTTCAATGTGGCGTGTGTGTATCATTTGTCGTCATTGGTCGCAACAAATGCAACTAGCTGACGAAGACATACGAAGACAGACAACCGAACAGACAGACCAACAACCGACAAGCACCACTTAATTAGCATATTAAATCAGTTAGCTAAAATGATCCAACAATGAACTACAACCAAATAATTTACTTTTTGCAAATAAAACTATATACCATTCCAACTAAATTGTACGCGAGATCGGCGATGAAAGCAGGTTCATACCAACCCGCCGATTCACACCCATATCAACGCCTATAATTTTCACAATTCTTCGAGTATTTCTCATGTCTCTCTCTTTGTAAGCAAAAAAAAAAATTCAATTATCTGAAACTTCCAAAATTTAGAATTTTCTTATGTTCTATCGCAATATACATTATAAAAAAAAATTCTCTTTTCTTGGAAAATTTATAGATAATATTTAGAATCACGAAATCAAATGCATAATGAAAAATGTCTTGCCAATAACAATAAATTTTTTTTAAAATTAGCAAAAATATTCAATCAAATGATATATACGAAAATAACGTCGAATCAAAAATAAAATATATGCGTGCAAATAATTTTCAATGATTTATTTGACTTCGACTTGATAACACAACAATGAAACTTGATGAGTGTGCAACCAATGAATGTTGAATAAAATCCATCAACAATATTCCCGGATTTAATAAGCAGATCATGAAATAATGTATGCGCAGTCTCAACAATAAGCATACCTTATTTGCATATATATCCGGTTCATAGAAAGCAATTTTATTCATTGAAATATTACGTTTGAGGAAGCCATAAGACGCTTTCAAATGAAAACTTCACAAGAACGATAAATTATTTAGAGCTATATGTTGATATTTTTGTGCAAAATTTGCATTATCTGCGTTGAAATGTTGGAAAATATTTTCAAATATTCGTAAAGTTTCATTTAAATAACTGATGAACAATTTCCGCAAGTTGGATATTTAGAAGAAATTTTTATATGCACGAAAAAAAAAAATTATCGTACGTTCGCCGCTCATTTTACCAAATAAAGATTACAACAACTATATATCAAACGCTCATCATTCCCATTTCACGAAACGATTAGGTCACTATTTCATTTCAAAGATGGTTTTTCACCCAGCGTGGCAACAAAATGAATTCGCAAAGAAAGACAGGGAGGGGGATGAGGTGGTAAACTCGAAAACGATGAGAAGAGTGATAAAAAATTAATTATGAATCCATAATGTATGAACTATAAAGCAACATGTACTCCTATGAACTTATGAAAATGTTTTATTTATTGCAAGAAAAGTAAAAGAAATTTTTCGAGTAAAATTCATAGCGGCGAAGGATAAAATCAACAAATCAAATATGTTTGATTCGCTATCCAATTCTTGAAAATTAAGCTCTAAATGGAGAACGCATTCTCGAAGCAGTCTTTCCTGGCAGCTCAAACCAACAATGTACGACT